>VZRE01011582.1:42184-88082 GCA_013396775.1 Cephalopterus ornatus
ACAAAAAACAAACAAACAAAAAAAAGGCTTTTGATCTGGTTGTCGTCAGAGAGGACATGCTGGGACCAGGACGGTTTTGAAACATCCTAGTTGGCTTGCTTTGGCCTGCTCTACCTCTGGTATCTGAACAGGCACCAGACAGACAAGGACAACCTGATGCCTTATGTTACAGAGAACAGAGATTTGGTCTTGGTTCTGTTCTCAATAATGAAAAACACAAACACAAGCAAGTGGAAATGTCTTTGGAAATTCTACCCTGAAAACCACGTCTGATTTTATTTTGTCTGAGCCAGAGGATAAGAAGAATCTTACAATACCAACATTATCTTAGGAGCCCTGATGTTACCGTGAGTCATAAAATACCACTCTCTCTATATTAGTTACACATTTTTTAAATGCTCCTTAATCTATCCAGCCAGTCCTATCTCAGAAGCTTCTTATCTTACATTTAAATTCAAGAGTAACAATTTTTATAGTGAAAAGATATTTTTTTAATCTTCATTCATGTTAAATGTTTATTTTCTGTCCCACCAGCTGTCTGTAACCCAAGCTCTGGATGAAATGTTCAGTCCCATTCATATAAAGTCACCGTAAATACAGATTCCTGGGATGCAGAACTAAATTTCCTAATCCATCCTTGAGGCTTCCGACAGAACAGGATGCTCAGTGAACCCAGAATAATGCAGAATGACATAACTATGTTTCCTTTTATCCTGCATTCATGCAGCTTTAGGCCTGCTCAGCATCTACCCACGCTTTCCTTCCTTAGTGACCAGTCTCCTCTGACAAGGCACATCTCACAGGCACCTCTCCTTCCTCCAGCAGCACCAAGGAACAAAGCACATCTAGTTCAGCAACAAACAGGCCATTATATTTAACTTCCTTACAAACAAAAATCAAACACCACAGAAGCACCATAACTACAAGAAATTAAAAAAAAAAAAAAAGAGTAAGAAAAAGGGAAAACTTGCAAAGGAGAACTTAACTACAAACATGAAATTCAATTAATAAAGGGATAAAAGGTAGCATGGGTTTACTAAAAGCCAGTTTTATGGGATGATCCACAAAATGGTATAGTATAAAATTGAAACTTCAGGCATTCAGGAAATATTTTTTTTTCTTTTTATTGGACTCCTGGGAAGAAATAAGTGAAAAGGAGAAGGACTTCTGGTAACTAACCACGGGGTGATAGGGAGCTGACAGTGTGGCGTGACTGAAAAAGACAAGTGTGAGTCCAGTCATGGAATTTCCAGTCACTTCAGGAAAACATCAGTGTTGTGTTTGAGGCATCGCTGTCTAAAGCAGTCCATGAAGTAGCCTCTCTCCGGAGACAAAGCATTCAAACAGAGTTCCGCAGGAAGTACATCCCAACGATCAGGGCAAAGCTTGCACGGTGCAGGGCTGAAAAAGCTTGGCTTATGTAACCTAACACAACAAGTGCGTGGAAATTGGATATATAAATACATGGAAAAGGGAAGTAAACAAACCCCCCAAACATTTATTGATTTAGGTGGAAATTAGAAGCTGGTTTCCAGCCATCGGACGAGAGGCTCCACCCGGAACGGTTGATGGACGGCCACAAACCCCTGAAGGGGAGCACAGGGCTGCTGGCACTGCCGGGGCGGGAAACGAGGGCAGGAACGCTTAACATTCCCCTCAGCTCTCCAGAGCCCGAGAGTTTGCTTTCATTCATCCCGGCTAATAATAGGAGGAGGGGAATCTTCCCCGACGACAGCCCTCAGACGGGCCCTGAGGGGTTGTGCGGCTGAGCCCTTCAGCGCCCGCCCCAGCTCCTCACGGCGCCGGCCGCACGCCGCGCCTCACTTCACCCTTTCCGCCACCTCCCCGCTCCTTCCCGCTGCTCCTTCCCCCTCCCCTCTCCCCACCCCGACGTGTCTGCGGGCACGTCCCCACCATCGCAGCCCGCCCGCCCCACGTCAGCCGCCCAGCCCGTATTTAAGGCGGCGGCCGCCTCCTCCTCTGCCCTGTCGCCGCCGCCGCGCTTGTGTGAGGACGCTCGGTAGGTGCGATCGCCGTGGCGGGTTGGGATGGATGCGGGAAGGCGGGATGCAGGAAGAGGGGATGCAGGCGGTGTTGTCCCCTCGCCCCCGCCGAGGTGGTATCGGGCGCAGCCTTGGATTTGAGCCCATCCGGCGCGGTTTCCACTCACAATCTCCCCGGGCCCCCCTTTCCTTCAATCCCCTTGAGCATCCGTGGATTAACTCGCTTCCCTTAATCGGTGCGTGTGGCCCCAGGGAGCGACACGGAAAAGGGACATGAGGATGGTCTCAGGGCTGCGTTTGAAATATAGCGTTAATCTACTGCCTACTACTCCCCTGACCCGTTTCTTTCAGGGGAACGGCTCTCTAAAAGCAAATATTTTTGCGTATTAAGTGTAACAGAAATGCTTGAGTGGATGCCTTTCTTCAGCCCTGCACATTAAAGTGCTTATAGTGCAACGGGAAGACTTGGCACATGGAGAGTGTGCACTACAGCGGCCACGCTTCAGGAGGCTTCTGCAAATGAATACTGACGTAGCCCGGTTGATTTTAACTAAATATGGGCACTGCTGGCTTCCTGTCCCTTCCCCCAGCCTCAAAACGCGCAGCCCTCCCCTGCTCTGCTTGGCTTTTCCCGCTCTGAACGAGTTGCCGCCTGTTCAGTACCAACTTGAGAGTCGTGTTGTGTCCGTGCTTGCATCCTTCTGTGAGTCTGCTCCTGCCCTGGGCTCTTCAGGCTTGCTCCCAGTGCAGCACCATTTCCTGGGAAAGCGTGGTTGCCGCTCTGCAGGGAGCCGGCCGTCGTCATTGTGCCATTTGGGCACACCCGTGACTCTCAGAGCCCGTATAACCAGGCTGCTGTGATTGAGGGAGGGTGGGGGCAGAGATGGTAACACCAGACTCCAGCCATCTTAATTCAAAACCGTGCAGTTTCACTTAAAAGCAGATTCATAAAGTTGAGTTCAAGGATCACGCTGTGCTGAAGAAAGACGTGCCTAAGTGTTGCACAACTTCAGCTCTGGAAAGGCTTCAGGGCACAGAATACCAGTTTTTCAGGGCAGTAGAACAGAGAATGTCAGACCATGCTGTGCTTGGAAGTACTAAAATGGCTTCCTCAATGTAATATGGATGGCCATTTAGAACATTCTGACAAGGGGGCTGGAGTGCCACCAGCTATATAATCAATGGGTCTCAGGCTGTATTTGAGGGAAAGCTATAGTGAGCTTAAAGAGAGGATTGCCATCAATAATTCATTTTTGCAAAAGTTTTGCGATGTATGGGCAGTATTGCTGGATGTTTTAGGCATGCGTTTTATATCCATTTTCTTACCATCCTGGAATAAAGCCTGTCTTGCTTGATAAAAATATTCTGGTGTCAGTAAAAGCTCCAGAGCTTGGAGAAATAATCTTTTGCTTTCCTTGCAGCAGTGCACTATGTCTCTCAAGGATCAGCTCATCCACACTCTCCACAAAGAGGAGCACAGTCATGCCGAAAATAAGATTAGTGTGGTTGGTGTGGGTGCAGTTGGAATGGCCTGTGCTATCAGCATCCTGATGAAGGTAAGTGTCAAGCCTGGATGAAGCAGCAGAACCTGAGACCTAAAAGGGGGGCAAAAACTAATCTCCCTTATTAGACTAAGTGTAGAAGATGAATTTCTGGTTATGCATTCCTTTGTTTGGGCCTAAAGTGAAGCAGCAGTTTTCAGGCTATTGACACAGACCAAGTAGCTGCAGTTCTTATAAACCAAGTTTGCCACATTATCAGACAGAATGTACTTTATGTATAATTTTAAGAGCTGCATAGACCTTTGAGGGACTTCCAGAACCACCCTTCCAAGTAGGAGTTCTCTAACACTCCAAACATACAAAAAGATTAGGAACTGAGGAGTCATTTTGTCTTAAGCAGAGTGGACAGTGGAATAATTCTCTGTAGTGTGGTCTGGAAAAATTGGTCCTTGACACTCTGAATGATTTGTACTCTGTAGTCCATTATCATACTGAAAATGCTGTGGTTAATACCAGGCTTGCTTTTCTTAACCGTCAAATAGGTTGCTTATAAACCGCTATTAAATTATTCTTCATTATTGTCCTGCCTAATTGTACAACTATTTCACACAGAATGTGGTTATGAAAAGTATGAAACTAAACTCCAAAAAGTGGATATCCCAGGAGACTAATTTAAGGACTTTAAGAAGAAGTAAAGTGATACAGATGAGCAAAATTGCTTAAGTAGATCGCAGCTTTTAAAATAATTGTAACTTCACAGTTTACAAACTGGGGGCTTTGCTGAAAGAGGCAGTAAACTTACCATTAAACTTTGGTCTCTTGCAGGACTTGGCTGATGAACTTGCCCTTGTTGATGTTGTGGAGGACAAGCTCAGAGGAGAGATGCTGGATCTCCAGCACGGCAGCCTCTTCCTCAAAACGCCGAAGATTGTCTCTGGCAAAGGCAAGTAGTTGGCTCTAATGTGCTCATTTCCAAATGGAGATAGTCACTTCAGGTCTCTCCCTGGTCATCCAAGCCTGTTACCCTAATTGTTAGAAGGAAAGCTCATGGAAACAGTACTCAGCTGACATTGTTTCATGTACCTTGTTACAGCCAGTCCAGCTAGGAATTACCTTCCAGGGTTCACCACTTGGTACAGAAAGGTGAAAGTACTTCTGCACCTTTGAGAACTTTATTTCAGAACCAGTTAACCCCCTGAGTGCATTACTCCTTCATGGCTACAAATGTCTGATGGATTTAGGTTTAGTGGCAGCCTTGAGTAGGGCAAAGGCTTAACCATCTTCGGTTACTGTGTAACATACCTTAGTTACTGGGCAGCTACAGTGCCCGCAGGTGGCAGGTTATGAGGGCAGAACATTCTTCCTCTTCTACACAGCACTTGCACTGAATGCTACCCAGCAGCTATCCCTATTCCCATCTGTGCCTGAGAAGCATGGAATATCATTGCCCACATCTGCACCTTAAGGTGTTGATGTGCCCCAAGGTTGCCACTTGTGGCAAAGTCTAGGGTAGCAATTACCAGGAGAATTATTGCACCTTCAACTTCAGAATTTTAGATCTCAATATGAAATGGAACTCATGTTCTGAACCATGCGTAGAAAGAGGTTGTGTTTGACACTGCTTTTGTCTGCAGATTACAGTGTGACCGCAAACTCCAAGCTGGTCATTGTCACTGCTGGTGCCCGTCAGCAGGAAGGAGAGAGCCGCCTTAACTTGGTTCAGCGCAACGTCAACATCTTCAAATTCATCATTCCCAACGTTGTTAAATACAGTCCTGACTGCAAGCTGCTTATTGTCTCAAACCCAGGTTTGTCTTGTGTTGCCTTAAGAGGATTTGGCTTAGAGAATAGTGTTTCTTCAGTAATGTGGCATTAGTGTACTAACATGACCAGCACAGGCTTTTAGAAAGTATTTATACTGGGGAAGAGAAGGCTCAAGGGAGACCTTGGAGGTAGGACAAGGGGTAATGGCTTAAACTGAAAGAGGTAGACTTAGATATAAGGAAGAAATTCTTTATTGTGAAGGTGGCGAGTCATGGGAACAGGTGGCCCAGAGAAGCTGTGGATGCCTCATCCCTGGAAGTGTTCAAGGCCAGGTTGGATGGGGCTTTGAGCAACCTGGTCTAGTGGAAGGTGTCCCTGCCCATGATAGTGGGTCGGAAGTAAATGGTCTTTAAGGTCCCTTCCAACCCAAACTGTTCTGTCATATCCACATAGCAAAAAGTGTCATCTTCCCTCCACGCTCAGAAGTCTGTTCTTATGAGAAAAAAGTTTTCTCTATCCTGGGTTTTCAGTCCAAGTGATCCTTAGCACATGACACAGTAAGGGACACTGATAATTGCATGCAGAGCCGAGAGGCTGTTTTAATAAAAATGGTCACGTTGGCCCACTGCAGAGCCTGGCCACTGGCATTGCTTTATGCTTTATGCTCTGTGTCCTGCAACTAACATGCAGATAAAACGCTTACAGATGAATGGAAGGTACCATCCTAGTTATCAAACTGCTCATGAGTGGCACTTGTTCTGTTTACAGTGGATATTTTGACCTATGTGGCCTGGAAGATCAGTGGCTTTCCTAAACATCGTGTTATTGGTAGTGGCTGCAATCTGGACTCTGCCCGTTTCCGCCACCTCATGGGAGAAAGGCTGGGCATCCATCCTCTAAGCTGCCATGGATGGATTGTTGGAGAGCATGGAGATTCCAGTGGTAAGGATTGAAATCTGGCTGGCTGTTACATGGAACTTTCTGATACTTTGTTTGCAAGAAACATCTCGAAAACCTACAACAAAACTGCTCAAAAACCTTTGCACTGCAGCACCTTAAAAATGAAAGTTGTTTTAAGGCTTCTGCTGCACAGAGTAACCCTAGATGATCTATATTTGACCTGAGTGACTGCTTGGAAAAGGTCATTACTGTAATCTGAGGTGGCTAAATGTTTCTAGGCTAAGTTGTTCCCGTAACTCCTCAAAAAACCCAAACTGAAGCAGCAAGAGGATAAAGTTCTCTGCAAGGGACTCTCCTACTGGTAGTCACTCAGTTGCCTTTACTGGCATCTGTTAGTCACTATATATAGGAACTGAAGTGCAGAGGCAAGTCTGGAGGACAGGAGAAAGAGCAACTTTCTCATTGCTTAACCTGTACTTTTCCAAGCATCAGAGTAGTACTGTCTGCCTCCTGGCACTTGGGAGAAAGCATTTGGAATCAATTCTTACTTTGAGAAGGCTTTGCAAAATACAGGTCTACTGTCATTTTTAGTTCCTGTTGCCCAGGTGCTTTAATGCTGTGGCATCATATATTTATAAGCTCCAAGGTTATCAGCCTGCAACTTAGATTGGCCTTCTAGGTCACACTATATTTAAAGTTATAGCTAAATCATAAGTGATACGTTGCAGATGAATCCAGCTAGATCTTACGTTAACTGTTAGTTTGAAGACAAAACTAAATCTTCTTGTGAGATAATTAATCTATGTGCAACTCTCAGTACCTGTTTGGAGTGGAGTCAATGTTGCTGGTGTCTCCCTGAAGACTCTTCATCCAGAATTGGGAACTGATGCAGACAAGGAACACTGGAAGGAGGTCCATAAGCAGGTCGTGGACAGGTAAATACTGCTTTGACTTTTTTTATTGCAACATGAGAGCAAATCATGAAGAGCTAAAACATCTCTGAACTGCAGTACCCAGATCTGGTTTCATACATACCAGAGTAGCCCAAAACAAATGTCAGGATAAAAACATAACAGACCTTGAAAATATTTTAAGGAGTAACATAGATCTATCACAGTTAAGTTTTCATGATTAGTAAACTTTAAATTCGAGAAGTGCTTTGGCTTCCAGTATAACTGGGGGGAGTAGTGTAAAATGCAAAGAGAACTACTCACTGCTGAGTTTCAGTCCTGCCAACAAATCAGTCAAGCAGCTTCTGATGCCTCCAAGTTGCTTAAGACCTCTCTAAAAGCCCTTCTTACAAGCTTTAAGCTCTACAGTTGACGGTACTTGTTTTTTAATGAGTGTCTCTGTCTCTGCAGTGCCTACGAGGTGATCAAACTGAAGGGGTACACGTCATGGGCTATTGGCCTTTCTGTGGGAGATCTAGCTGAGAGTATTATGAAGAATCTGAGAAGAGTGCACCCAATCTCTACAATTGTTAAGGTGAGAAGCTCCTTTTTGCTAACTTCTGTCTTACTGAGGATTAAAAACCTTGGGAATTCTGAAGAACACCGATTACTTTCTAGTTTAATTTCAGCTAAACTTAGTTGAGTTTTCCTGATAGCATAATCTGTGAAATATGCAGACACACACAAATTCCAGCCTAATAATCCTTACCTACTTTTCAGGGCTTACATGGAATAAAAGATGATGTCTTCCTAAGTGTTCCTTGTGTACTGGGCAATAATGGCATCACTGATGTAGTAAAGATGATCCTAAAACCTGAGGAAGAAGACAAATTAAGGAAGAGTGCAGACACACTCTGGGCAATCCAGAAGGAACTTCAGTTTTAATTCTGCCCAAGCAGTTCTTCGGCTCTTCGCAGTTTAACGGGTTTAGTGGTTTGTCTTACGTTGCACTTTTCAAGTAAGTCAAATCTTTCAGTGTATGTATCTCGACTAGAACACACAAAAAGCTCAGATCTGAACAAATGAGTTTCCTGAAGATAGCATTAGGAAACTATTCTACGGCTTTCCCTCCTCACAGACACCCATGTTCTTAGCCAGAGCTAGATAAACCTAGTCAGTCTTGTTCAGTGAAGTGGTACGACAGAAATCCAGCATTCAAAGCAGCACTGCCTAAAAAACCCTTTGCCTTTTCCTCATTTTGTTTCATGTTGGCTCAGAAGAATAAGTAACTAATTGCTACACAGTGTGAAACCAAAGACTATTTTCTTGCAGTTAAGGGATTGTCAAGCCAATTGACCAACCTTCTCTGCCAGCTGAATAGCTTAAATATTTCACTGTTGATAGGTCCAAGTGTATTTTCCTAACACTGCTTTGGAATTTTTGTGGATACTTTTTTTTTTAGAGAACCTTATTTTTGTGTACTCTATCAGTGTAGTTGTAAATTCTGTCTCCTGAGCATGTTTTAAAAAAAATGTTATGGTTTCTATGTGCAACAAGACAGTGACTGTCCAACTGTAGTACCAGCTCGAACACAATAAACCACAAACTGTTATTTCTGTCTCCTTGTTTTTCTTTCTAGGGCTTGGTCTCCAAAACAGCTCTGCTTCCACCCATCTAAATCAAACAATATTATTTTTCAAGTCACACTAACAAAAACAGCACCTGTGTAATAATATGGGCAGCTAGTCTGTTGTAGGCTCCAGATATTTATGTAGTGAACTTTCTTACAGTCTCAAGGTAGGAATGAAAAAACAGTAATAGAAGTATTTAAGTACTCAGAACCTCAGACAGAAATCAAGTTTGATGCACAGAAACAGGCTCTATTCCCATGATATTAGAGAGGTGGAGAAATAATGCAACAACAAAGTAATGCATGTAAGGAAAAAAAATCTCTCTGCATCCAATACTTGACATCCATAAAAAGTCAGCTTGCTGCTAAGCATAACCAAGGATCTCCTCTGGAAAAGCAGCCATGCATAGAAACAATGACCAAAGTTACTCCCACAACTCCATAGTCAGAGCAGGAAGAATTAATCACCTTATCAGTAATTGATATTGCAAGACACCTCATGACAGGGAGGAGGGAAAGGCCTTACTCTGGGCTTCTTCTAGCAACAGGACATGGCATGGGTTAAGAATGGAAACAGATCACCTCATTCAGACCAGAGTAGATTTTTACTATGTACTACAGCTGGTGCTACTTCTTCAAGCAAAGTATTTTACAGTAAGCTGAAAGTGTTCATGAAGCAATTTTGTTAACAAGCTGTAGCCACTGTACTGGTTTCCCTAACATCCAAGTGACTAAAAGAGCACCCAGAAACAGCAAATAAAACATGACTACTCACAGTCACTATTGATATGTAGGTGACAGGAAGATGGTACGAAGCCACTTTTAAAGCTTTCAGAAGATCTGCAGGACTTAATGTGGTAAAAACTGCAAGCCTCATCCAGTTTTTTTAAAACAAACTCCAAACTCTTCAGACCCATCGGTAACATGAAAAGCCTTAAGACAAAGGCTGGTTACTGACCTGAGACCAAGAAACTGGTGTTCAAGCTAATTTTGCTGGGGCAGCTACAAAAGGCAGTGGAAGACTGCAGCATGCTGCTGGGAGGAGGCAAGAGCAGCACCATGAATCCCTCCAGCACTCACGCTGGGAGGTGCTTTGTGCAATGCGCCCTCTTTTGCAGGCAGTGCAGTGTTAAAGCACCAGGCTTGTCACTGAGCTGTCCCAGCTCAAGCAGCCAGAACCCACGTTCCTGTGGCACTCTGGTGTATTCCCAGCATGGCAGGGAACACAACACCAAATGTAGCAGCAGCCTTCCTCCTGCCCAGCATTTTCTAGTGGAAAACACCATAGGTGTGCTCCACTAGGGCCAGAACCCGATGGTAGAACAGGCAAGTCAGTACTTACCTGTTACTAAGCTCATTTAAGAAAAGTATCCTTGGATGTCAACAGCTATGTCAAACAACAGGCCCTTGAAATTCTGATTGTTCAGTTTTCACTGGTTATAATAAACGTGGATTTGTCCAATTTGGGACAACTGAAACATCTTCCCGGTCTCAGAAGTAAAGTGAAAGTATGGTTAAGCTGCCACTGCATAAGCCAGGCCCTGCTTGTGAAGAAAGCACATTATACACAGTTCTGTAGAGGAAGAAAATATGCAACAGGTTTTATTCAGCGTTAAGTCCACCAGCACAAAGATTACAGGAGATAGAAAGTGCATTAATAAAAGCTAGTCTTTACCAAAAAGAAAATATATTATTGATTCAAAATATCTTACACTTGAATGATGTAATAACTTATTCTGGGCACCTACTGATTAAGAGAAATATCAAGAAAATGGCTGCTTCATAAGGAAATCTAACTTCCCAGGTAAAGTCTGAGAATTTAGTAGAGATCACTGAGTCCAGCAGTCTTCCTTGCTTTCTGCATTAGTGCTCTCAGCTGGAACTGCTTGCGAGACAGGAGACGTACATGCTGCAGGAAGAAAAAGTAAGAACAGCTGGCTATTGGGAAAGTTTTGATATAAACTTAATTATATCGCAATACAAATTTTCAAAGCCCAAAATATTCCATGACCCAGACACAATGTTTTTTGGAAACACTAAATGCATTATTCTTGGCTTAAAATGACTGGCAAGTGGCTACCAAATATAATCACTACAGTGTATTTTTTGTGATTTTAATTACTAACTCCACGCATATTATCAAAGTAGTAGCATGTACTCCAGGGTGAAAAATCAGACTAATGCACTTCCCATGGGGCAGACAACAGTGGCCCCAGAACAGACTAATCGTTCCAGATCCAATGGTAACATTACTGACATAATGCATTTTGTGTTGTTGTGTTTCACCTTAAAAAGTGGGTTTAATCTTTTGAATTCAAAATAACAACAGATCTATTTCATGTGCTATCAACATGCACATAAGTTCAAAATAAAGGAAAGTTTTTAGATCAGATATTATGAACTTTCAGCATTAAAGACAGCAAAGAAAGGGAACAAACTGTCCAAGAAGGTCTCTGCTAGAGATGCAAAACTAGCTTGGGTTTTTTTTGTTTTACAAGCATTCTAAAACTTCACTGGCTGCCTCAGCAGAGGCATCCACAGACTGCAAGTGAAAAGCTGCCTGAATACTCCAGTCACCCTTAAAGTTAGTTTCTCCAGCATTAGGACGCAAGCCCAGAGGAAAGGTTATGTTGACACTGTTGCACCTGCTAATGATAAATTACTTCATACCTATAATGTTTATAAAACGAGTCTTTTATCTTAATTCTGAAATTCCTTTCTAAAACTTATGCTTCAACATGTAAGTATTCATGTTCCTACACAATCCTCTTCAGTGAAGAAATCACAAACATTATTAGGCTGAACAAAAGAGTTCAAAGTAAATGCATTTAAAATGCACATCTTAAAAACATCCCAAGAAACCTACCTTTAAAAAGACATCCAAATCTATCACTCCACGTCTCAGTGCTTCCCCTAGGTAGAAGATGGTGTCTTCAATTGCATTTTCCTCTGCATATAAGTTCAGGATCTGCTTGTAAAGTGGTGCTGTAGGAATAATAACTTCATCTATGTCATTGTTTTCTGACTGACTTTCCATTTTCTCTAAGGCAGAACTGAGCTCCTCATCCTTCTTTTTGAGAAGTTCAATGTTCTTGTCAACTTCAGCCTAAAAAAAATTAGGATGTTCATTTACTTCTTAGGTCTCGAGAGCTGAATGTCTTCTTGCGACACAATTGTCTAGATGAAAGATTTTTAGATGTACCAGTTCATTCTTTACTTCTTTGCTTATCTCTATTATGATTTTTACAAAAGAAAGAGCTATCAATGTATATATTCCGGATTCTTTCCTATTAAAGAAGTAACATCTGGTTTAGATAATGTCAATCCATTACCAATTTATAACTGTAGAGAAGGCACGTCAGCAGTCTTTTCAAGTATTTTCAAGGTGCCACATAAAGAAAGATAACCATTTAAACTAGCTAAAGATAATAAAAGCAAAGCCAAAGCATTTTCTTTGGAATGTGTTGTCTCCTGAAGTAAGCTCTTTTACAAGCCTGTTGAGCACGGATCAAATACTTAACTGTACTTAACAGAACATAAAATGTGCTGGCTTTACCCACTAAAGGAAACTATAATTTACCTCCATCTGTGTGAGATGTACCTCCTTTTGCTGCTCTTGAATTTACCTCCTGATATTGTTCATGTCCTGCTGGAACAGACTGTACACCACTGTGCTTCTCGTATCACTCCAAACCATGCAGACTATGACCATATGCCAACTCTTTCTGTCCCCACTGTCTTTTTTTCCAAGACTTTAGTCCTAGCACACTTAGTCATGTTCTATATGGAAGCTGCCTGACACTGCTGGATCATCCTTCTTGCCTTTGCTTCAGACATCTGCAGTTCTACTATCTCCTTTCCTTCCAAGATAGGAAAAACTAGAACAACACACTACATTTAAAGTGGGCACATCACAGATTCACTTGGTGACATAATAGTATCCCCTGTTCTCCTGATTAATAATTTCAAATTATTTTTAAACCATATCTGAACACTGAGCTCGTTTCAGAAACTGTTCATCAACCCCAAAATCTTACTCCCAAGCACCAATGCAAGGAGCAGATGGACTAAGCAGAAGATGCCTTAATGAAATTAAGGCAGGAATTTCTGAGCATACTGTGAGAGTAGGAGAGAGTCCTCTGGAAAAGGAAAGGTCTGCAGGTATTACAAGGAGGCTGTGACCGAAATCAGTGTTCTCTGCACTAAGACACAGACACGTTCTCCAGTGCTGCTATTGCACGTTACTATCAAGAAATTGATACCCAAGTATGAAATAATCTCACAGCACTAACAGCTTTCAGGAAAGCTGGGGAAAAATTATACTTTCCTCTACTACTAAGCAGTGACATTTGTAATACACACGCAGGACACTGCATCTTATGGTCACTGCAACTTCTGACTTGCTTCAGTCTGAGCACGTGCACCCCAACTGTGAAAGAAAAAACAGATGCACTGGAAACTTGGCTATTTCTATCATGCTTAATAATTAACTAATTACATGCTTCTGTTCACTACAAGGAACACTCAGGTAGGAGCAGTGGTCCATCTCAGCTTACCACTTCTTGATCCAGGCGCGTTACCATCTCTTCCAGTTTCTGGTGCCCTTTCTTCAGGTCCTCTTCTGTCCTTTTCAAGGCGTTGAGTTCAGCTTGTGCACGATCCATTTCTTCTTTCATCCGCCATCTCAGTTTGTCACTGACCGCCGAAATAAGGGAAGCTCGAATGGTGTCCTCACTGATGGTTCCATCTCTGCTGGGTCCTGCCCAAGCAAATTTCACAGGCGTAAGACTAACTGTGCTGCAGTGGCTTCAGTATAAAGGCAGATGGAATAAAAAGTGGCCAACTTGCTGTTGTACTTCAGCAACGTGAGACAGTAAAATAAACTGCTTTCCCTAACAATTCTCAGAAGCAGTGAAGAAACCACAGTGAGATAAAATACATTAACATAAACACAAGTAAATTTAAGAGTATACATCCATTCACTCAGTTTACTATTCCCACATCCAAAATCTTTCTTTAACTTAAAAATAGGCTGGCCATTTCCTCCGAAGTCTATAAATGTTATTAGTCTGAGTCCTTTTGAAGAAGAATAAGAATTAATGGATAGATGTATTCAACCACAGTTAATGTAACAGCTGGCTTGAGACAGTGAATTTGCCTATAGGTGTTACTGTTTTGGTTTTTTGTTTTGTTGTTTTTTTTAGGAATACCTGGCCTGGTAAGGAGAGCTTTAAACTAGGAAAGAGAGAAATAGAGTTATAGAGACCACCCGTGCAGCCCAAGTGGGGAACGGAATGCAGCCCAGAAAGTGATTGTGGGGTATCCTCTTGCACTCCTCCTGGGAAAGAGACATCCTTGAATACCTCACTGAAGGGCCTGTACCCCAGTATAGGCAGTGTGGGAAACAAACAGGAGGATTTGGAGAAGTGTGTGCAGTCGCAAGGCTTTGGTCCCACTGCGGTTACAGAGACACGGTGGGATAGCTTGCATGATTGGAATGTTAATAGGAATGGCTACATGCTTTTTGGGAAAGAGAGGCCAGGAAGGCAAAGTGATGGAGTTGCCCCTTATGCAGCAGAATACATGGAATGTATGCAGCTCTGTCTCTGGGAGGATGGTGAGCTGAGGGTTTATGGGTTAGGATTAAAGGGCAGACTAGGCAAGGGTGACACTGTTGAGGGGGAAGTAGATGAGGCCTTTTATAGACAACTGGAAGAAGCCTCACAGTTCTCTCACGGAGAACTACAGCCACCCTGACACCTGCTGGAGGGGCAATACAGCTGGGCACACACAGTCCAGAGGCTCCTGGAAAGCACTGACGATAACTTTCTGACACAGAGGAAAGGTGTGCTGGACCTTATTTAACTAACAAGGAAGGTCTGGTTGGAGATGCGAAGGTTGGGGCAGCCTTGGCTATAGTGACCATGACCATAGAGTTCTCCTGCAAGGAGACAGCAAGGCAATGAATAAGATCACAACCCTGGACTTCAGGAGAGCTAACTTTGGCTTGTTCAGGCACCTTCTTGGAAGAATTCCATTGGAATGTACACTAGAGGAAAGAGGGGTCCAAAAGAGCTGGGGAATATTCAAGGATCACTTCCTCCAGGCTCAAGAACAGTGCATTCCTATGGGCAAGAAAGTGACCAAATGGGGCAGGAGAACTGAATATTGCTTTTGCAATTCAGCCTTTCAATGATAATTTCAAGAGTCTGTCACTAATACCTCTTCAAACAGAAAGTTAAGTGCTTTGTGTCTGTCACAGAAAGTGCAATGGATCTGCAGACCACGAAACTCAGAGTGCTCTAGAGAATGTAAAGTGGCTGCTGGTGCTATTTGCCACAAACCATATCAACCATTCCTCTGTGGGGAAAACTGCAGCAGCAGCTTTTGTGCCTCAACTTTACAACTCTTATGAATGAAATGCAGAGAGATTTGAAGCTGTATAACTGCAAAGAAAATCTGCCAAAACAATTTTTACCAGAGTATCTTCTTACACAGAGGCACAGCTATCAAACCCCTGAAGCTGTTATGGCATTACGTACATCATGTTTCCCTGGACCCTAGGTTTCAAAAAATTACAAAGTGAAAAAACATTCATCATGGCTCCCATGAATCTTTTATAGTTGAAGACAAAAATCTTCAGCATGTCTGTTGGGTTTCTTCCCAAAAGTTCAGAAAACTGTCTCAAGTCAGCTGAAATCCAATATTCCTCTTCACCTTTCTTAATAATCACAGGCCTTCAGAAAAAGGCAAAAGCAAATAAGCAACACAAAGCATACCTTAGTTTTGCCATTTAGACAAAACAGTTCAAAGATTGGCATTTTTAGACTAAATTACACTAAGGTAACGAATGAAAAATATATTTTTGAATATGTTATTGGTAGTACTCCAACTGAACTACTATTAGCTAGAATCAAGATTACAATAATTTCACTAGTTATTCAAGAAAAAGGTGGACTCTTTAGTGACAGTTCATCATTACAGTGTTCTTGGAGTAGGCTGGATATCTTCCTGAGAATCAGCAACAATCCAGAACAGTTTAAAAATCTTGACTCTGCCTTTAGAAACCAGTAGCTGAATGGAAAGATTAATAACCTTCTGTTAAGGTATCAACATAATATTAAAAAAATACTTATTTGGAGTGTCTTGGTATTGTTATACTAACAAATGCAAACTGCTGTTGGCAGGACTACACACCTCTGAATCCTTAAAAAAATCCTGAGGATTTTTTGGACTTCTGCTATCAAAACGAGACTGCATAAATCTGTACCTCCTCCCTACTCTTTTTCTCCGCTCCTGTCCACAAAACCTACACCAAGCCAGATATGTGAAAAAATAAAGCTATGCAAATAAATTACAGGAACTATGGGAAGATGCACATCATGCTTACTAATCCACCAAAGCCTTCTAAAATTAAGTACACAAGCAGATTTTGATCAGTACTAATATGAGCACTTTACTTACATACAAGTCACACCAGAAAATGTGTAAGTCTTTTAAAAAAATAAGCTAATTACTATCGAAAAATAAAGAGATTGAACTATTAATCAAATGGTACAAAGATAGCCTTAGGAAAATATGAATGTCCCAACACTTGATCTGATTTACAGTTCTGGCTTTAACAACTCACCTTGTTGCCAGCCAACAAGGTAATCTGCAATATTTGGTTAACTATTAGAACCAGCAATAGAAGCTGTCAAACAGCACCATATCCACAAACCCCCGAATCCACCAATGCTGCTTCTTATGAAAAGGAGAAAAAGCAGCACTTTCTACACTGAGAAGTAAAACCTAGACCAAGTCTAGGGGCAAAGAGTTTAGCACTTCCTGTTTTAGGCAGACAATTGCTCCAAATCAAAAAGGCCTGATTTCCCTTCAAAAACAACATTAGCATGATTTCAGTTACTGTTTAGTTTACATAGTGAATTATTCTCTAACACAAAGTCAGAATCTGCCAGAATCAACATCAGCAGAACTGATGTTTACTTTCTTTTTCCCTGATATCCTTCACTGAGTGAGATTTTATACAAGGCTCACTTTAACAGTAAAGTAGGACAGAAAAAATAAAATCACAATACACCTAACACAATCAAAGTTCACATGGAAATGCCAACAGATAGGAAAGAGGTCTTTGAACACATAAAGCATTATTTTATACAGCTCAATTAGATTTTATGTATCTTCTTAAAGAGCATGAACCCGTAGCATTTTCTGTCACTTCCATAATTAGCCCAGCCTGGGGAAGATTTTATGGCACATGGTCATTAAATCCACAGAGCACTTGAGACCTTTACCCTTTATCAGGCAGAGTCTGGTTTCAGAAGTAACCTTACAGAATCCTCAAACTAGGAACTGCATCAGAAAGGTAATTAATGGCAAATGATTGAACAGAGAGAAAAAGCCTGAAGGACTATTTGAAAAAAACCAGCACTTATTAAAAAAGTTACTCTGAAGGAGTATTTTCATTCGACTCAAACCAAGCTCATTACAGGAAACACCACCACCACCTGCCCACAAAGCTCTGAAGTTGCAGCACCTGATATGTTCCTAAATAAACAATCACAATAAACCACAGACAAACAAACAAACTCTACAGGAAATAAACATTTTCAGTTGAAAGGAAAAAACACATTGTATTGTCAAAAAACCCCAACAAAATACGCACACAAACAAAAAACACCCACAGTATTGTAAATATAATGGATGATTAAAGAGACATGTTTACATTTCATTTGGCACAAGAGATAAACCAGGTATAACAGGTGTAGGACTTTTAGCAAGCTGCATCAAATGAATCAGTCTAATGTAAAATTGCCACTATAAAACCTGGCATTACAGCACAGTCTCAGATGATCTCACTCAGGACCTGAAGAGCCTTTGATAGGTAGGCAGATATTCCACCTCTGTTCCTCTTCAGTGCGGACGAAAATGAGGGAAAGAAATGAAACAGAACATATCTACGTTTTAAATTAACTCTCTACTATATAAACGCAAAACTGGATTTGTTTGAGAAAGACAGTGCAGAAAGCCAGCTTTCCCTGGAAAGGTTACCAGCTCCCTGCTACACAAGAGCAGTGGAGACCATTCATTCTTCCAGGATCCAGCTGCAGCCCCACCACATTGAGCACTGTCTGAGGCACTTGTGTGGGACAGCAGCTTTCCTGCAGCGTCCCTGGCAGACACACATCACCTCAGAGTGCAGGGGACCACTGAGGCAGCCAAGAAGTTTCAAGAAAGACTTTTTTAATTCAGAAGGCTGAAAGAACTTGGACACAAAGGATGGGATCAGGCACAAGAAGAATACAACATTCAAGCTACTGTTGTTTCCAAATTCTGTAATAAAAGAACTCCTCAAATATTTTATTAAGAGTAAAGTGGAAGCATGTTTCTTCTCTTGCCAAGCTGTGAACTTGCTTTGTATCCACATATGTGAACGAAAATCTCAAAATACAGAGAGTTCTGGAGAGAAGACATTCTATGATTCTAATCCAGGCCATTCTATAAATAACTGGGAGGTATCACACATTAAATGAAGAACCTACAGATGCACTTTTAAATTATGGTGCAAAATAGACTACAATGGACTGATAATGTGAACAACATCACAAGAGAGTCTACATCATCACCATTTAACCGTGCCAAAAGGATTACCAACCACCTGCAAAGTTACTGCACCAACTTCCTACTTAACTAGATGATATTTAGCACCGATTCCCAGCCTCCTACACACACACTAAAAGTGAGGTTCAAAACAGAACCAAAGCTTGTATTTTGTCAGCAAAGGGCTACAGAACAGCAGACAGGGAAAAGACACAAGTTGATACCCTAGATCCTGCTGCTGAAGGGAAGAAAGGAGGAAGTGACAAGTAGGGACCAATAAGAAGCAACAGGGAAGAGGCTGGAGAAGAAACTCAGTAAAAAGGAAGCTCATTCCAAATGCACTGGAAACCTCTGCTTTAGAGAGCTACTACTTTTGGAGTAGAGAAAGTATAAATAAAGAATAAATAAAGCGAGTCCAGGAGATGTTTAAATGATGACAGAAGTCTTTTTCTAAACCACAAACAGAGCAATGCAGACAAACAAAAGTCACCTACAGTTAAAGGGTGAGAAAAACACAGTTACATCCAGTGTTCTTCAAAATATTCATAGAGCACACACAATGTATTGCACAAACCCAAGAACTTATCGAGTTCCTGAGTGAATAAAATACAAGAAAGAAGACAGAAGTATTTTATTCTTCCTTTGAGTAACTTTCTTAATTAAAGATTAATACTTTGGAAGCTCAGAATGAGAACACCACATTCCCTTTCCATTTTATTTCTTTACATATCAGTTACAGAGGGAAGCTTCACTTCAGAGAAATCCTTTCCAAGGTACTCACCAACAGTGGTCACAGGAGGTGGAGAAGGGTAGTATTGAACACTAGTGGTTGCTGGAAATGGAACACCGCCTGGATAAGGATAGCTTGGGAAGCCACTTTGACAAAGAAAGATACGCTGATGTTATGTAACTATTTGGAAAACATCATCAAACATATTATCTTTATGTCACCATGTTAAACATTTGTTTATATAATAAAATGTTTACATTGCAGACCGAGCTATACTTTTTCTCCTTTTCAGTTCATTTTTCAGAAGCTAAGACATCTTTCACAATTTATATTTCTGAGATGATTTCAGATACCATTTTATCTGAAACTTCATCTAGTTATTGCCTTTACATTATTACAAATTACAGATTCTGTTCAATTTCTTAATCTTGCTATACAAAACCCCACAAGTATTCACAAGAAATTATTCTAGCTACAAACTCACAAACAGCAATCCCAATTTAATAATTTTAAATAAGAATAGTTAACATGATGACTTCTGAGCTGCTAAAAATGTGGTTCCGAATATGGTTGTGAGGTGAAACAAAACTCCTCCAGAAATTCTCGGCCCTGCTCTGAAGGATATAGAAAAGCAAAAGTATTAATTTGTTCACTGAAACAATTGTCAGATGGCATACAACATGACAGTTTGGAACACCTTTCTAAAATACATTTACTATCAACTGAAACAAGGACTCAAAGTAGTCAGTGCTAGACTGACAAACACCTGCATGCAGCAGAGTATCAACTGTAGATATAAGTAAATAAAATGGTCCAAGAAAACATGTAAAATATAGAATAAGCATATTCTGTCTCTCTCCAGGTATCTGCAAACTTAATAGGTCATAAAACCTTTCTGTTCATTCATAAATTACTTTAAAATTAGTTCTTGTATTAATCACTTTTGTACAAACATTAAGAGTACTTTAAATAAATGTGTTTAGGAGGACAAAAACATGGCATAAGAACTAAAAAAAAAAACCCCACTTTTCACCTCTTAAAACATAACACTTCCCCTTCCCAATCCTTACAGGGGTTTAAAAGTTTTTATTAAAAAAAAAAGTAGGAAAAAAAAAAGTAATATACTACAACAACTCTTCATATGCTCCTAACACAAATTCAGGACATAAGGATATTAATAATAAAACAATTAATTATGATGTAAAAAAATGTATGTATACAGTAGGAGGCAGTAATCTACATCTTGCTATTTACTAAGACAGAATAGGAAGTTTTCTGGAAAAGCTGTATTCCAAACTATTACATAACACACTTAAGTGGACAAAAATCTTGGTTTACATTAATAAAAAGCTTTTGAAGTAATTTTGTGTCCTTCAAATTCACTTAGAGTGCCTTGAATTCAGCCCGCATTTATGCTGGAGTCAGGGCCTGTATTAACCCAGCAATGTTTTGGTCAATTTTTGAGTTGCTCATTACCCAAAACGAGATTAACAATGCTAATAAAACCCTTCAACTTGTAGAGGCTCATTTCTTTCTATGTCATGTAAACATATCAACCTGATAAAAAACTAATCCGATACACAAATGAAGCAACATAGCAGCTGGGAGTTAGGTAATAATTTCCAAAATATATTTATCACCCAAGTATATTGTATTTGAAGCAACACCAAGAAAGCTAAACTGTCCTACAACTTTATATTGGCTATTGACAAGAATTCAGCCTTCACTTTTAAAAAACCCTGCTAACATGAAAAATGATACAACAAATATATCGTAAGAAAATACAACTAAGACTAGATACTATTCAGTGAAACTCTCTACCTTGTAAATGGTTGCTGTTGGGTTAAAGGGGTTCTTACCTTGGGTTTGGAGTATTTGGTGCTGGATAGGGAGCTATTCCACCTGCAATTCCCGGCACATAGGAAGCTAAATAGAACAATGATTTTGCACATTTTTACACTTCAGAAGTTTAATAAATACCATGATATATCAAGCTGCAGTAAGATGCTTTTCAAAATTTACTGGCCAATGAATTCAATATAAAACAATGAAAAATGAGTACAGAGAAGCCATCCTGTGCCCAAACCCCCTCAAAAACACACACCCTGCATCCCCCTAACACCAGCCCTTTTCACAACAATCCCGGATCTTTCCCCTGCTGCCCTCGTGCAGCTCAGCAAGAGGCAAACGTGCAGATGTTTGGTATGTCCACTGACCAAGGCAGCTGCTCCCTCTCTAAACACAAAAAGGACTAAACTGCAGCAGACCTTCCCACCATGCACTGACCAGTTAGAACTTCCTTTGTGTAACCAAGAACATTTTAACAAACCAGAGGCAAATTCTGCATTTCTGAAGATTCCACCTCTACCTTTAAACCATGGTTAAAACATTTGCAAGAGTATTTTGTTTGGAGGCAGAGCATGAGAACTGTAATTGAATTCAATTAGACATTCCTTAGAGCAGCTAGCTAGGACACCTCTCCCTGCATTACTTCCCAGAATCACAGAATTGTTAGGGTTGGAAGGGACCTCTGGAAACCATCCACTCCAACCCTGCTGCCAAGGTCACCTCCAGCAGGTGACACAAGAACATGTACAGGTGGGTTTTGAATGTCTCCAGAGAGGGAGACTCCATGGCCTCTCTGAACAGCCTGTTCCAATGCTCTGCCACCCTCAGTGTAAAACAAGTTCTTTGTTATTAATAAATATAACCTTATTGCTATATTGATTTTTTTCTTAATCATTACTTTAAACTAACCACTGTGTGGATAAAAATAGATATTGATTTAAAAAATGCACAGCAAGTTGGTGCACCAAGTAAAATGTGAATACAAAAAAAACCCAAAAAGACTATCCAGCCAGGCAACTTAAAAAAAAAAAGTCACGGTATTAAAGATGACACATCTGAGGAGCTTTTTTATATAATAGCTGAAAAAATAAAATAACCTTTCTAATGTAGCCAGTGTTCTTTACTCACCAAATAATCAGTACATAATTTGAGGACTTCAGAATAGCTGGATTTCAAAACAGCTGATTAACTGTTTAACAATCCAACCATGTTCTTACCCAGCAATTTCTGCTATTTAGAAGCTATACTTTAAAAATCTGTTATCAGCACATATAAATGTCCAAGGCTTTAATAGTCTTTTCAATGTTAAGTTTCTTCTTGAAAAGCTGAGAGAAATTACGTTTTGGATATACTTATTCCACATTTCTAGCAATTTTAGGAATATTATATCAAATAGCTTTTTTTCTTAAGAGCCAAGCTCTTTTCACCCTGGAATGCTTTCAAATGATTACAGTTTTTGTAAAAGGACTTAATTTCTTCTTAAACAACGTCTGTAGAACTTGCAAAAAACCCAAATCTTAAATGTCTGTAAAAGAAGGAAAGTCTGACTACACTAGGAAAATTAAGTAGCTATTAACAATTCCACTAAAATTACTTCATCTGTGAAGTAATTCATATACTTCGGTTCAATTCAGAATTGTAATTCAAAGTACTTCAGCTTTGAGTGACTACAAGAGTAATCAAGTGTGTTTCAACTGATGGTCTGTCCTTAAAGCACAAGTCACAGTCTCTGTTAAAACTACACTTACACTGACACCCACTGTTCCTGGAGAATCAGGACAACACAATCATCCAGCGCTCTTACAGGCAGGCCAGTGTTGGACAAGCAAAAAAACCTCCCAGCACCTGCCTCTATCCGACTATTCCTAATGGTCCCATTTATGTTTGCCACCTCTCTTCTCACAGGTTAAGAGCCTAAGACCTTGTTAAAAATGGTTTCTGCTGGAAACGGAAGTGAATAGCACTTCAGCATTTCATATGTGCAACGCTGTGAGCAGGTAAAAGCCATATTGCAATAGGAAAGTATACAGCCTTAAAAATACAGCAAAAATAAATAACCCCAAATACAGCTACTCTACCATTAAGCTAAAGTAGAACTCCTATCATTAAAGAATCTCCAGCTAATCTGAACCCCCTCCCCTCCTGCCCCAGTCTTTGCCTTGAGTAGGTCTGCTCTACCCAATGCAGAGTCTCCTCTTGGGAGAATTTCTAAGATTTTCTGCTTCCTCCTTCCCCTTTCTTGCCCCATCCACCTATCCCCAGCCTTTAAAACAAGATGCCTCCAGAAGTTTAAATAAATATAGGATTTAAAAAGTCTTGAGAATTTTTGCAAGGAAATAAAAATGGGTACCAAGTCAGAGCACCAAATCAACAGAGAATAATTAAAAAAAAAAAAATCATAAGGCAGGGTCTTTTTCATATTCAGCCAGCATTTTTTTAAAAATAAAAATAAACCCCACAAAGCAGGAGCATGGGCACAGGAAGCACATGCAATAAGCATACTTTTGCTTATGAAATCAATGGTTGCAGGAAAATCAATGAAATCAATGGTCCACTTAACAGGTAGACGTGTGTTATTAGAATAAATAAAATTAAAATACAGTTGTCTGACTAATCTCTTTTAAAGGCTATCTCATAATACTGACAGGATACTGCTTGTTTTGAGGAGCTTGGGGGGTGTTCATGTGCGAGTTCTTGTTTTGTTTGGGTTTTTTTTTAATACTTAAACTAATTTTTTCCCTTCCAAAAACCTAAAAAAACACACACATTCTTAGACTCACAGAATCTTTTAGATTGGAAAAGACCTTTAAGACCACCAAGTCCAACAAGGCCAAGAACAGCACAGATTAATTCATTAGCCAGCAATACACAAAGTCATTCTACTGTAAAATGCATAATTTGTTGAAAAATTACGCAGGGTAACAACCACTGTGGAATATTAATATGATTATTTGCAGAAATCAGTGGTCATGAGCACTTACTAGTTGGAGGGCCTGTTGCCTGGTATGGTGGGTAGCTCGACGAAGCAGTGGGCCGGGAAAAGACTGGAGGTTCCTCCCCAAACACAACAATCATGACCTGAATCAGCTCTAGCAAGTCTGACTGGGGCTGTGAGGGAAAGCAAATCACAGGTTGTTCATTTTTCTAATAGAGAGTTTAACTGACTAGAGCAAACAATACGATACCATCAGCCCTCAAAAGCATTCCTTTTATTGTGGGTTTAAATTTTTTTTTAAATATATATATATGTATATATATGTGCATATTTAACTTCCTTTCTGGATTTTTTCACAGATGCCAAACCCAGCCAGACAGTACTCAAAATAGTATAGCAAAATACAGCTGCAGCCACATCCACACCCAGAATAAACTGAATAATACACAGTTCCCTATCAACTGCAGGACAACAAATGACTGAAGATGACTGTCCAGTGGTGGATTATAATAATATTTTAAAAATTTAAAACCACTCTCCAACTTGAAAAGAGTGCAGATCACCAAGTTTTCAGACATTTCAGTTTCATATACCATAGCTTATTCTCTGGTTCAGAATGTCTCAATGGAAAAAATATTCTAACCCACTCAGGAGTGGCACAAACCTCCTTTAAATATAGCTAAACTAGGCTTTTCTGTTTATAACTACACTTAATACAGGCATGATTTCATTTTGCCAAAATAAGAACAAGCATCATGAATGTAGTACCAGATTAAACATCCCATCTCCAAATTTTCTCAGCTCTATAATCCACCTACTTATTTTTACCAGCCTCTGAAACTGAAAGAATTCTGTATATCCTGTACCTTGGATGCTCCTCTTGCTTGTGGAAGACCTGCATCCTGATCTGGGCAGCCTTTTTCCACTGGTATCATGCAAGTACTGACTTATGACACATCCTTAATAAATTTATTCCTGTTCACTTTTTACGAACTATCCGCCTTGTACCATTCTTCTAACCTTGTCAGCACAGTTTATCTTCTTTACAAGTCCATGCTTTGGTCACAACTTTTATGAGGCCTGCACTACTCAATGCCTCTAGTAATTGGAAAAACAAATACATCCACATACTCAAGGCCCAAGGAATGACTACATAAAGTCCAAGTGCTCGTACAGGTCCATTTTAGTCCCAGAGATTAAACTCAGCACAGAGATGTTTTAACAGAATTTATAATTTCCCTTCTGTAAATGTTCTTATCTCACAAGTCTTCACAACAGTGTTCTGCCACAGAAGGATGCCTTTATGCTGCACTGTTTAATCAGACAAACTGCAACTAAAGATGCAACTACATTAAATTAACAAGGACGCAAGATGAAACATCCTGAACTTTAAGATATTACAAATAATAAGCACCTGTTTTCATTTTAAAAATGGTTTAAAATCTCAAATAAAAAGGAGTATGTTTTTTGTTTAAAATGATACAACTATCTCAAGAAATGCAGACCTGGGCAATTTGAGAATTTCAGGTTCCATATACTTACATATTTCCACTCATGCAGATAAGGAAGGTATATCTTTCCATTTGCATCAACATGTTTCCCAGTTTTTATTGTCATAGAGCTCGTGGGTTTAACAAAACAGATTGGGGGGTTGAAAGGGTAGGTGTCCAGCAGCCACAGGCAAATTGGGATATTGTATGTGTTACCTAGAAGACATATTTTGAAAGATTTTAGAAGTTATTCCAAATCTTCAACCGTCCTCTTGTGTCTAAATTTATAAAAAAACTCCTAAACCCATCAAACTCAACTGCAGTTAGAAGCTGAAGCCAGAATCTACTAATAACATTCAATAAATAGCTGATGATATGGCCACCAACTCCACATTTTCAGAACAATTTAACTGTGATCTACAACTAATACATTATCTCATTTGTTCTACAATGCAACATTACTAGATGCTAATCTGAATTATCATTAGCTGCAGCAATAGTTTGCATTATTGCTCATTCAATTGACAAGCTTGAAAAATGTGCAGTACTGAAAGAAAAAAGATGCTACAGAGGTGTACAAGACTGAAGAAGCAATGCTCAACATTCAAATTTTAGCCCGCAGCAAAAATAGGGAACAATTTCTTTAAAATATTTTACTTTGGGCAAGTAAAGAATTTCAGAAAAATAGTGATCACTGAAGCAGTGAAGTTGAACCAGGACAAATCTAAATAATTTTTCATGTAACTTGGGACAATAAGGGGGTGATGACAATAAATACATACCTCTGTAAGGCACAGGAATGGTTCCACTGAGGCTCATCAACTCCCTGGATGAACCATCGTTAAAAACTGAAAGGGAACAAACACAAACATTAGCTATGTTAAACTCTATTCAGGTTATACCTCACATATTTATTGGCATAAGTTTTCAAAGTTGCATACATATAAACTCAGCTTGAAAGGTTCTGCTCTTACACATTTATGGACTAGCAAATGACTGTCTACAGTCAGGCAACTTCTTATGAATAAGACATTTCTGAGAAATGAATGACTAATTATTGTCAAACTACCTTCACTGCAAATAAAACTGTTTCCTCATTCAGAGAGCAAGTAAAACACGTTGGAACCTTACAAACTGCAAATCATGCAAATCGCTGCAAAGATAATCTGAACTCAAATTTAATTTTAGAAAACAGCTGTCATCTGAGGACTGTAAAGAATTTCTTATGCTTTCACCAAACAAACACATCATCAAGAGTACTGAAAATTCTGGGCCACAGGAATTTATTACAGAGTCAGTAAAGGTAATTTAACCAAACAATAACACACTGAAGAGGAAGAAACGAGTAGCACTTGACTGACTGCCAAATCTGTTTTAGTTCACAAACCACACAAGAACCCTGACCTGCATTTACTGAGTTGCTGTATTTAGTTTTCTCATACTTTTAATCCAATACATTATTCTTGGCTGAATAAATCCGCTTCTGCTGAGAAAGCTTTTGTCTTCCTAATTTCACCTGAAACTTTCCAGTCATACATCAAATGTAGCTTACTGTGTACAACTGTTGTGGTGCTAAAGTTCTGCAAAGGCTGGCAGAACATGCTGGGACTTAGATGGGGGCATATATTTCATTATTAATATGAAGTTGAAAACGATCTTAACAGCAACGTAACCATTTTCTTGTCGCTGATGTCACTGCCACAAATAATATGGGTTATCTGTAAGTGATTCTGTGCTTAGCCTCTCCTAGGCAGCTTAGAAAGCATTAGGTAACATAAATGGCTACAGCTCAAAGCTATCTGGAATTCTGATCACCATCCTCAGACAAACTTGTGCAGCTATTCCAGCTGCAGTCCTTTCTCCTCTTGTTTTGTTCCTCCAGATTGTGAATTTTTATTTCTGTGACAGCTGCTGGCTTGCAGCTATTCAAGTTAGAACTAACTTATCTTTTACCTGTCCACGCCCCTTCTTAATATTTCTGAATTCAAATTTACAATTTAAAAAGCAGAAGGCTTTAAAATCTCTGGTGATGTATTGACAATATAAAGTAACTCACAGAGCAATCCCACAGGTGACAGTTTAAAAAGATGATTTAAAAAGTTTAAAAAGGAGGTTGACCTCAGCAGTTATGCTGGCTCACTGTATTCTGTGAAACCATGCCCTCATGGTCTAGCTAACCCTAGACACCATCTTCATTTAATACATTTAAATTTAAATTTACTTAGAGCCTTTAAAATAGCTAACAAACAGTGACTGCCATCAATAATTTACATTACAAAACCCTCATGACAATTTTCTATATTGACTATGTTTTCTGCATACTCATATGGACTGTCACAATTATTTTTAATGAAGCATTTGCTCATTGATTTACAGTTCTTTCTAAGCAGAATTCTAAAAATATCTTTATATGGCAGCACAGCTGAATTTGTAACATACCAGCAATCTCAGGACACCAACAGATATGACATCACTGAGCCATTAAAAGCTAAGCTGTGAAAAATGCATCACTTCTTGGCACATTAGATAGACTAAAAAATACAGAAAGGTTATTTTAGAAAATAACTGTGTCTCTAAAGAAGCATTGATGCCAAAGATCAAAAGGAGAAACTCAAATTGTATTTTCTGGTTCTAACCTTCTTTTCCCCCCCATAAAAACTACCAAATACATCTAAACCATCAACAATTCAATAACAAAAATTTTCTCATGCACAAACTAACCATATGAATCCATGACAGGTTTGAGGTCCTTGTATTGAGTAATAACACTGGTTGTCTCCTGTATAGTTAGGTCTCTATACTTATACTGAAAAACAAAAGAGAGAGAAATTACTTCAGAGACTACACTTTCAGAGTAATTAATTTTATTTTACCCCATAGACTGCTTCTATGACAGTTTACACTGATATATGGATATTCTTCTCCATTCTTAGTTTGGAATAAGAATTTATTTGTCCATTAACTGAACACTATTATTGGCATTGCCATTATTAACTTGTCACTGTCATTATTAACTGCACATTGCCTATATAACTTAGCAAACTTTAATAAAGTGTTAAGATATTTCTAGTCTTAAATAATGGTTCATATATAAGTGACTTTGGAAAAGCTACTCCATTTTCTTTCATGTTTTACCGTAAGCAGCAGGATCTGAGAGATATGTGTGTATCATAAGAAAGAAGAAATAAGGCATCTCCAGAAAAATACAGTGATGTTTTGAACAATCCTGATAGAAAGCTATCTAGGATCTGACTCTCACAGGTATCTTTGACAGCACTTTTCAAAGCAACACAGTATTTATCCATCATTGATCAGTATTTTCATGTATTTTACTGGCTAGAAAGCAGACGTATCAACGTACACTATTACCAGTAGTAATACCGGTTTCACTCCCTTTTTTCAGGAGCAGGGAGTAGTTCAAAGTACAGATGACCTGTAAACCACAGATACACTGCCACAGAATGTACCAGTCTCGGAACTATAACCCCGAGACAGCAAAGCAGAAGCTCCTGGGTGACAAAAGGTTGGTTCACCACACGGTGCAGCTTTTCAGCCTTGTGGCTATTCCTCCCGATAAATACTATTAAAAAGAAAAGCCAGCAATGTGGTCCCTTGACAATGTTTTCACTGTAACACAATTTTAAAAAACTGCAATCTTCAGATGTCTTAAGGAACACAGACGTCTCCTTCAGGAAGACAAAGGGCCCAGCACAATGAAATGCCCGATATCCGAAGCTCTCAAATGTTAACAACGTCTGAACAAATTAATTCAGACATTAGCCATGAGCAAACTGTGGTGCCACAGCTAAAGGTCACCTTGCCTCTGACAAACATTCATGAGCTGTGAGGCTTAGAAATTAACTCTTCTTCCCGTTACCTACAGAGACTGACAGGGATGCTCCTCCTTGGCGTGACCACTCGGATTTACTGAGTAGAGCTGAAGGCACCACGCTGCTTCCCATAATGCCACCTGCAAAAAGCATCAGCACCTTGGGTGGTGCTGAGACTTATCTGCCTAAAGTGACCAGGGGAAAAACAGCCACACGGTCTCTCTGCAAGATGCTGGTCTGTGGGAGAGAAAGCAACCCTCCCGGTAGGGATGCCTGTGTGTGGAGGGAGGCACCAGCACAGAGGTCAATCAGCCCCTGGGTGCTGTTTTGATGGTAGGGCCGCAACAAAGCATCTCAGCCTCCTTTGGGAAGGGGGTACTGGATTGGGAGCGTGCAGGAGGGGCTTGAAAGAGGAAAGGCAACTAGCATTTGAGTACATTCCTCCCTCCTTCCTTAACACCTGGCAGAAGGGAGAACAGGCATTGTGGGAACATGGGGAAAGAGGTCTGTGAAAATTCATGTATGCCAGCCAGAGAATGGCAGTACATACCCATAGCACCAAATGTATCACCACAACACAAATGAGAGCTTGTCACTTTTAAAAGAGGGGTCTTTTCATAGGAATAAACCTTATGGTTATAGGATATAGCTGCAAGAAGATTGGCATAATCACTATTAAAAGAGAACTGGCTTCCACTAGCAGAAGCTCCTAAAAGGCACAAGGATCATGGAGTCACACAATGGTTTGGGTTGGAAGGGACGTTAGAGACCATCTCATTCCAACCTCCTGCCATGGGAAGGGACACCTTCCACTAGACCAGGTTGCTCACAGCTCCATCCAATCTGGCCTTGAACACTTCCAGGGATGGGGCATCCACAGCTAGGGCACAAATGGGGCAATCTGTTCCAGTGCCTCACCACCCTCACAGTAAAGAAGAATGCAGAGCCACAATTTAACTCCACTTTTGGCACAAGAGTCTCAAATCAGTTGAGTCAAGAAATCGAAAAAACATCTGCCTGCTCAGCAGGCACACTGGGAGTCTGGTACACAGTGGTTGACTGGGCTGATAAAACTCAAATTTGTCTATCTGGGGTGCTTTCAGAAATTAGGCCCAATACCTGAACATTAAATAAGTATTTTCATACGTCTGTTAAAACTAAGAAAAGTAGTGCTGTTGCAAATAGTTTTTACACAGAGAGGGATGAATAATTGCTTAGTAGAGAGACACTTAGAAGATTTCAGCTACTGCCACAAGTAAAACTAAGTGCTACATGAGCTGTTAATTCTCATACTTCGATCCACTTCCAAGAAATGTCAAAATCATTTTTGGAAAATATAAGATCCTAATCATTACTGCAAAAGTAACTAAAACTGATTAATTTGAATTTCGAATTTCTAGACTTCTTTTTCTTCCTCCATTCTCAGATGGTAAATGCATCCCCCTTGTTTTACGTATCAGGAAACAGATCACAGAAGGATGAAGCTTTTCAAGATCACACAGCAGGTAAATAACTGAAGTCAAATTAAGTGCTTACATTCACCAAAACTAGGGGTCTTTTGTTATCTCATACACTCGACCATTCAATATGGGAAATAGTATTGAACTTTTCTCTGTAGAACAGAAAGTGTAATTATTTTAGAAAAATAAATATAAGGTAGGGAAACAGCATCTTCATTGTTCATCAGCTATCAAGCACATTTCACTTTGAACTGACCTACAGAAAGTTAGCTGGGAGTATAAAATGGGCAAGTGTGGGGGAATGAGGGCATTGGACTAATTTATAAAAGACAAGTATATACAAACACATACATGATTTCACTTGCTGACACTAAGTATTCAACACTCATTTTCAAGCTGATAAAAAAAATCTGCTTATGAGTCCATGCAGGTGAAGGACCCTTTAATAACATTTCTTCCGTTTTGATCAGATTCTCAACTGCTATATTTCATTCTAAAACTGTGCAAAGAAAATGATTAAATGCTGCTAGAAAATCCCCCCAAACAAACCCAGAACTTGCCCCTAAGTGTTCAGCCTTAGGGGATTTCATTTCAACCCATAACTCCCCGTAAATGTACAGCCTTTGGGGTTTTCATTTCAAGCTGCTGGACAAAGCCCAGTTTTCACCTGAAGAGCGAACACGTGGCTCTGTATGATTCATGATGCGATTAATGATTTGCCTTCCAAGAGATGTTCTCGTTTCCTTGAACACCGGCGATCACAAAACCCACCCATCCCAGGGAACGACGCTGACACTCCTTCCCCATCCACGAGTGATCACCAGTGACACTGCACAGCCCCACGACCCACACCGCGCTCCGACCCCCGCCGGCGCCTGGCAGTGTCCCAGCCCAGCACCGCAGTCTCGCAGGGCTATTCCGGCATCGGCGCGCCATTCCTCCCTCAACTCCCTCCACAGCCTCCCGGTGCCCGGGGCCCCGCTCCACCACCACCCCCGCCCCGACCTCGCCGAGCCCGCCCGGCCGCCGGCAGCACCTTGGTGAGCATCTTCTTGAGCTGGCTCTCGGACACCGCCATGGCGGCCGCCCCTCTGCCGGTGCCGCCGGCCCGACCCTACATAAACACAGGAAGCGGCCGCGCGCCCGCTTCCGGCAGCGGCGCCGCTTCCGCGCGTCACGGGGAGGGCAGGGCCCGGCCCCGGCCCCGGCCGGCCTGTCACGGGCACGGCCCTCGGCACCGCCGGGCCTTGGGAAAGAGCCTGCCGGGAGGTAATTCCGCACCCCCACCCGGTAAAGCCAAGTGCCGCTGCCCACCGCCCCGACGGAGCTGCGGTGCGCTTCGGTTCTCGTTTCAAGGAGCGCGACGCAGACACAGGATCAGGAGGCATTAACGTACGGCACGTACCTGTGAGAGCTGGCAGCTTTTTAAGGTTGAAATTATTAAGTAAACAACACCTTGAATATTCGCGTGAAAAGAAATGCTTAACAGATGAGAAGACACCTTGAAGAACAACGTAAACCCTTAATTTCATAGTGTTTTTTTCCAAAGTAAGTGGGAAACAACCCAAACCCCAAAGTGCAGCCGTTGCGTTCCATGCTTTTTAAACATACAGCAGCAAATTTGATTACTTGCAGCCATCGCTAATTTTGTGCCATCACTAATTTTGTGCCATCACTGACCACCACAATAAAGGAAATTTGAGTTTTCCACAAAAAAAAAAAAGTCTGAATCACTGAAGGTTTTTTCTATTTTTATCTCAGTTCTGAGACCAATATACACCCAGAACTCCTTGCAAGTCTGATTCTTTGTGAGATATAAGCAGAAGGCACAAAGGAAGAGATCTCTGGCTCTGCCACAGACCCTACTTTTGCTTAGAAAGCTTCATCAGTACTTCATATACATTCATTAAAACCGGCCACCCCTCAAAGCATAAACATGGAATGACGTTCTTAAGCAGCACAGAGCAGGAGTGGAGCCCACATCTCCTCTGCCTGCAATGCTGAGGTACAACCAGGATGAATACACTCTTTTATCAGTGCAGCAAATCAAGAGGTCAGAACCCAAAAAAACACTTCATCTCAAACATCTGCTTTTTGACTTATCTAAAAATCCTGCTTTTTCATCCCTCCTTGGCCCCCAAGGAGGTGGGCTACAGGTTCTGTTGCCTTCCCAAGCAGCTGTACGTTCCTCAGCCTGACGTAAAGCTCGCTGCCCTCAGCTGGCTTTGGAGCAAGGTCTGCATGCACAGATACTTCTGCATTCCTTAATTGTTGGATTTTATCCTTTATTTGAAGCCCAGCCCCTCCTCCTTCCATTCAGGAAGAGCACCTGTTCCAGTGCTTCCATGCGTGTACCAAGAACTGTAGATGCCTTAGTGCTCTGAATGTCCTTACGAAATAAAAGCAAACAATATTTCCGACAGCATTAAGCGTGCAACACAAATCCACATCCAATACTTCAGCTCTGAAGGGTACTGCTAACACTGTGCTTCCCCTTAGGAATTAGCAGGAGTTCATTGACATGAGAGCATCAGCGAAAGTCATGAAAGATGGAGCTATGGAATGAGGTGCTAAGAGCTAAGAATAACCCAAGAATCAGGCTATAATTAGCAACCAAAAACCAGAGGCAAGTGTCACCTGAATTCAGGTAAAACATTCTTGCATATTACCCTCCCCATTTTGGCTACCAAAAGTGCACTTTTCAAAGAAGACATTGCTGTATGGAGCAGTATTACATAATTTAAACCAAAACTAAGAAAGCACTTTGGGAAAGTAAAGTAACAAAACTTCCTGCTTTATATAGAAATGCATATATATGAAGCAACCTCTTCTGCCCTGCGAATCTCCAACTTCTGTGAGCAGGCATGGAAGCCTCCCTTGTGCTTCCTTACAGCTTCAGCTGCTGCTGAAGGTCATGAATTGACTCTGCACTGCTTTGCAGTTTCTCTTGCACCAGAGGATCTTCTTCCAGTTTGGTCATTTCAATCACTCCCCTGGTTCCAAGAATACATGGGAGACTCAAGAACACTTCACTGTTTATATTGCAACATCCCTGAAACAACACACAAAGAACGCTGTCACACAGTTACGTACATCTGCCATCTGAAGCGTGGAAGCACACAAAATAATTGATTATTTTAATTAAGCAAGGACATTTCATCATATGGCATTTGGATGGGTCAAATTCCAGTCATTTTACATACTGTGCAATGAGTTACTGTATTGAAACTGTAAAAGATTATGGTGCAGATAAAAATTTGTGAACCATGCCACACTTGGAGGAGTTTTCCAATATAGATATATCTCTATATAGAGATATAGGCAAAGTTTATACTACTAACACCCATTCCTTAGGTAGAACAAGCAGGGACACCTGATAGTATGTTATCATTGGTTCTTTTAAGACTGACCAAAATAAATTAAAAAATGTAGTCAAAGACTACATTTGTTCAATGTGGAACATTTTTCAAATACTGATCCCATATTTACTTTGTGACGAGAATTCATCCAACTTATATCCCTGTAATTCAAGTTTACACTGTAGACTGTGTTTATTTTTAGGATCTGTATGGGATGTTTTAAACTGGAGAGTAACTACAGAATGTAAAAGACTTGTCACTCATCTGAATTTAGTTCATAAACTACTTTACTTGAAACATAATATGAAATTAGGTATATGTTTGTAGTTGAAAGAATAAGCAGCCAGCTCAACTTCCCTGCACTGGGACATGCAAATCACCCTTTTGAAGGTTCTAAATTGAAGGGACAAGTCATGTTTCTACATCGTATGAAATGACTGAACGCTTCAACGAAGCCTCTTAGGATAAGCTTTAAACAAAGTTCAGTCTATAATTTTAAGTTAATAAAAGCTTCATAACCTTCGCCTCTAATTAAAGTATCAAGGAGTAAAAAGGCAGTTTCAAACTTGGCCAAATAAAATACTGGCAGAAAATGCATTTTCTGCTTTCATAAAAAATACTGAACTCTTTCAGCCTCTAAAAAAATCTGCATTCAATACTATACCTACAATTCCTATACTCAGGAACTGCAATCCACACATTTCTCTTCATTTGCTAAATCCAGCTATTGCAGGGGTGCTGGTCAACAACCTTGAATGTATTTCCCTTTTGGACTTGTATTTTTTGGAGAATAATCTGCTTTTAATACTATTTTCAGATTAAAGCAGTAATTGATTTTTACCCATTTTTGGACTATATTTGAAAGCTCTCGTTGGAAGAAAGTAACAGCAGTAGCACTGCTTCACAAATCCGTGTCTGCTAAAATTAATGGTCATATCCAGTATAAATAATATAATTACACTGCCAAGGAAAAGATATTAATAACACATTTACCTTTGCCAGAGTGGATATAGAATGAACCTTTCTTTTATCTTTCAGAATGCTGTCAGTCAAATCAGCAACTGAGAGCCCAACAGACCAAGATCTCTGACCTTTTCCCTTTAGAATTTCCATAGCTCTATATATAAACCAGGAAAAGGAGAAAACCATGATGTTTAGATTTTAATTATTCCTATTTTGGTTTATACGTAAAACCCAAAAGACAGATTAAGTGCACCACATCAGGTATAGTATACTATAAAAATACAATTCTCTGTTTTTGGAAAACGAGAATGGAATAAATAATTGCTTTAAAAAATTCTTTACAATACTTTTTACCCACAGTAGTAACAATTCTCTTTTCTGTCAAGAGATGTAACTAATATGTGGCTACTTGAATCATGTAAATTCACCCGAAGTTGTGCTTTGCTTTGAAGCAAATGCTTCCAACACAAGCTCTGAGAGAAGTGTGCCAGAAGGCCTGTTTATTATTTTTTTTAAACACACAACCGACCTGGCAGCCTCTAATATTCCAGTGGATATTCTGGTGTCTTCTCCTTAGATCGTCACAGGCACAATGTTATTAAGAACTTCAGAAAAACAGTGACCATATAAAGGAGAATGACAACGCGACCTACAATCTGCTATAAACTCAATGTATGAACATTTTAGGGCAAAGTTCTCCCAATTCACAGAGAGAAAAAGGAGAAACTCTGCAAACATCAAGTACCTAAACATGAAGGAAAGGGTTATAATGGCATTACCTGTTGGCCACCTTTTCCCTTGAGTTCCGAGCAGCCATTCCTTCCATTTGATTTGCAACTGAATTATAACTGGTCCACGATGATACTAAATAGAAACAATCAATGCTTAAATGCATATCTAAACAGTGACTAAAATAGGTACCAGATAAGGTGAGGAGAAGAAAAATAAAAATAAAAATTCAGGCTTTCCAAACTTTCTTTTCCCCGCAACAACCCAAATGTAGATAACTTTTTAATGTTCCCTGGAGTGATGAAATAAACTCTACAGTAGCACCTTGCCAGCAACACTTGCTTAAAGATGATTGAAGTAATGTATGATAATTGTTACAGTAGCAGTAACCTGCCATGTATGATACCACATTTCCTTCCTTTTTCAGTACCTCTAACCTGTATTCTTATTATATGGTTATAGCAAAAAAAAAAAAAATAGCATGAGGTTGTTTGGGGTTTTTTTGTTTTGGTTTGGTTTTTTTTTTTACTATGACAAATGTCAAAGACTTCTGCTATTACTCCAGGTCTACAGACTTTGGTACACACCAAAACTGTCTTACTTAGAACCATTATGAAAATCTACCACTCTTCTTATCACTTTTCTTATTACCTTTATTATTTTTCTCAATTATTCTTTCAATATTCAGTTACTTAAGCACTGCCAGGACATTATCTGCTCACAGTTATAAGAAAGTATCACTTTACCTTTGTCTTCCCCTTGTTCACCAATAACCCAGGCATCTTTTGCCAGCACCTCTGCTTTCAAAAGGTTTGTCAGTATGTACTGAAATCTCTCCGAATCAAGGTTGGCACCTACTCCAATCACTCTGCTTTTGGGAAACACGCTCAGCTTCCACGCCACATATGTCATTATTTCAACTAAATGTGAAAGAAAAGGATGTTCCCACTGAAGGACCACTCAAAATTCAACACAACTGCAAACTCTGAATCACAATTATGAAAAACTTTGGACCTAGTTGTTTACTTTAGAAAAGGCATAAGCATTTGAGAACATACTGGTAGTTTATTTCAACCTAAAACACCAAGTCAGGTGGGGAGGAGGTGAAGAAAATTCACAGCCCAAGTAAAGTTTTAATAGAAGTCAAGTGAAACTTCAGAATAAACCACTACACTTCCCTCTATCAAAAATCTCACAGGCTTGTACATTTAATTCAGCCAGTTTTTAATTTATTTTCATTTGGCAAGCACTCTCTGTTCCATCTCCACAGCCCTAAAACGGTAGGAAGGTAAGATCCACTTGAGAAATAGACACAAGGGCTGTCTTTAGTGCATTTACAGGACAGAGGCTCACACATACTTCTTTCCCTTTTAAGTAGTGATTTTGCTTTGTCTTAGTTCCAAGTATCACTGACCCAACAGATTTAAAGCTTTCACCAAAACACAGCTGCAATATTTACTATGAACACTATGTATATTAGTAGCCTGTGAGTGTGATCACATGGCACATAACACACATGCTTTCTGCACAGGGGAAATGTGTACATAAAAATCACAACTGACAAGACAACAGCCAACGGATGCGAATCTTGTAGACACAGGTCGAAACTACATACAGGAACATACAGAAATACATACCTGTTATACAAAACAAAGTATTATATTTTCTTTTATCTTGGTAACAGTAAAGAAAAAACCCTCAAAAGACAGTGTTCTGCTCAAAGCTGAAAAGGAAAACATCTTTCAGAGTAGCAAGAAGTTCTGAATAAGTGGGTGTATTCAGCAGTAACATATTTTTAAAACAGGCCAAAAAAAAAGCCGGGTAAGGGACAGAACATTATGCAAAGTACCATCATACCTGGATGAGAAGCAACAAGAAGAACAGCATTCTGACTGTAGTGTGATATTGCTGGAATAATTCCTTTGAACAAATCCACATTGCTTTGTATGACATCGAGGTAAGTCTGAGCATTACCCAGAGAATTAACTGTAACTACCACAACTTTTGAATCAGCAGAAGCAGAAAAATCTGAAAATACAAAGAAAAGAGGTTTTTAAAATTTATGTCATTCCATTGAGTCTTCAATGAAATACAAAGAGCCGTTCTGAAGGCTGAATTGCAGCACCCAGCTTAATTAGGGATTCTTCACCTCCTGTCTCCCTCAATTTCCCCAGTGTGGAATTTGGGGCACTTCCACAGCACCTGTAAGACACAGCTCTCCCACAGAACTACTTTCCTGTTTTACAGCTGCCAAACACAGAAGGCAGACTGCAATTTGTCCAAGGTGACAGAGTAGAGACCAGAAGAAACCTAGATAGCGTTGACAGATAAACTTTTCCAAGTTTTTTCTCGGCAAGAGAGGAAAAAAATACATCCTTAAAAGGCTCCTTCATTTTTATTCCAATTATTAGAGAAGGGGAAAGACTTTTACTCCTGATTTTTGATCTTATACCTCAATCAAGGACATGCAGACAACCGTAAAAAGCACTTCAAGTCTGTTTATTAACTCAAGTAAAAAAACATGTATTTATTAGCCCAAGGAAACACACAACCAGATTTGCTGCAGGAATTTGTAAGTAAAAGCTGCCTTGAGCAGGTAACTTTAAATATCTGAGTACCACACAGGTGATCAGCTTGGGCACAGAAACAAGGTGATTTGACTGTTGCACCACTTCTGGAACCAGCCAAAGCCAAAGCAGTGGCCTAATGCACTGACAAACTGGAAGCATACTAAGTAGGATACAATTAATACGAGCATGCCCTAAACCTAGATACTATAAGCACACTAAAATAACAGGTGACAGTGTACAAGCATTTTGTAATACTGTAACACTACTAAGAGCACAGCCAGCAACAACATACAAGCTTTTTGTACCACAGCTAAATGTAAACATATTACAGGCGACCACAAAGGCACAAACAGATTTGTGGTACAGTTGCACAACCAGGGTTCAGGAAAAAAGTGTGCTAGCAGTAAAACCTGCAAGATAAGATCAAAGAATGTACAGCAGGCAATGCCAGGTGCAGAATAAACAACAAAGATGCCTGGTGGAACCAGAACAAGTCCCTGTCCCGAAACTAAGATAAATTAGAACAGAAGCACAAGAAAGCCCCGCATTTCCTCTGCTTCTCTTGCAGAGGGTGCAAGGAACATACAAACATGACACAAAAGCAAGGAAGATTGGGGAAGTTGCTCATTTGAGTTTCAGCTTCCTCTGAAAGTAGGAGCTTCTGAGTTGCACTGCCCCAAGCTCTGCGCCCCAGACCAAAGACTGTGGCCATCATCACTAATTGCAGAGACATGGCATCGACTGTTGAATGGCACGCTCACAACTAAGGACAAGATTTTTAAGAACTCATTGTTTGAATATTAAGAACTAACTACTGGCATGTTTAATGAACACTAATCTAGAAAAGCAGAACTTTGAAAAATTCCTTTATTTATCAGCCTTTTTAACACTGCTCTCACAGCTCTCTCGAATTCCCTAATATACATATATTTTTCCCTCTTCTTTCCCTCTCTCTGCCTATGACACTGAAGTACTAGCTTGGCTTCCCTGTATTTCTGCATGAGTCCAATTTCAGCATTAGCCTCTTACCCTGGAAGTACAGACTAACATAACTCTACGTCTATAAACAATGAAAAAAGCCTGAAGCAAAAGCTTTCAAGCTTTGCTGAACCTTCCTTTCCCAATTTTACCCTGAAAAGACAGAGAAAAGCAAGAAGCTATGAAAAGAATACATCTTTTAAAAAACACAGCCTGCATGCCTCTCTCCCCAGGTGTCCTGCTCTCATTAAAATGAGCACAAGCACACACAGTACAGCACTCGCTCTCATTCCAGAAACAACATCCAGTACCTCTGCTGATCTCCACATTTGGCAGAGCAAAGATCTCCAAGTCCATGGTCCCTCCTTTTGCTGCACCTTCAGAAAGATCCAAAAGAATCACCCTATCTGCAACACCCTGTATGAATAAAAATAACACAGATCAACAATAAAAACAAAACTTACAGGAGTGAGGAATAAAAACCAAAATTCCTCCAGTTCCAGTGTTTGTTGAACTGTGTACAAAACAAACAAAATTACTGACCAAAACTGCAGCCAAATCACAAGAAAAAGAACTTAGTTTAGGAAGTTAATTGGAAATAACACATTGCAATACAAACAATTAGAAAAACCACAAAACTATCTCTGGGAAGGCCACCACTCAGGCAAGGAACCCTTTAAGTAAGGATTTTCAAAGTAAGTGAATTCAATATTCAATCCTTTGAATTAAAGAAAGCTGACTGAGAAACCAGGGCAGAACTTAACACTTCTGCATGTCTGTAAGTTAACTGAAGAGGCAAATGACTTAAGCAGTGACAGGGCTGTTAAAACTGCTGAGGTGTTTCTTAGTGTCAGACACTAAGAACTAGACTGGAAGCCTCTCTATTAATCAGGTCTGTTGCTATTTTATACTATTTTATACTTATGTACCTTTGCTGCAACTGCTAGCACACATGCAATGCCAAGATCTCCAGCTCCAACAACAGTAATTTTATTAAAACATCCTTCATTTTTGCCTCCAATTTTACTCCTTGATTTCATGTCAGTCTCTCCTACAATTAAAAGAAAACGACAAATTTAGGTGCTGATCCACACTGTATCAATACAAGTATTGCTGCTTCACAAAGGATCATGGTTGTGCCAGAGTCAAATCAAATTACACAAACCTTTTCAAAGTAGTGGTCAAGCCTGACGGCAGAAAATTCATCACAACCTGCAAGGTTGTAAAACACAAATATTCCTCTTTATATAGGAATGTTTTTTCACTAAGCAGAAATATATGAGCATAACAACACAAGAAGCTAGACACTAAAACCACACAAACAACGCTCCCTTTGCTACTGTTACAGATGTGAATATATACCGTGGTCAAAAAATTTGTAAAAGATTTCCTATTTTGAAAACATGTGCAAAATGGAATTTGATTAAAATACAAGAACCTGAGGTTGCTTAGCCAGTGCTACTGGCAACATAATGATTCTCATTCTGAGTATAATGCAGAGAGATTTGGAACAGAAACATTTAAGATGGATTGCCCAGAAATGTATGTCATGTGCACACCATGTTTGAGCTCACAAGCAGTTTGTGTACACAATTACCAGAAGAAACAGCAGAAAAGGGTTGAAGGGAAAGGTTTTCACAAGCTGCCACAGATCATCACCCGTGATGGCACTAAATGAAGGAAGAAGAACGACTGACCTGAAGAAAATATATCAGGATGAAGAGTAACAGGACTGGAGCCATAAAACACCCAGGTACAGAAAACCTGGGAACTGTGAAATTCAGGAATTTTGCCCAAGACTTAAAACGGGTGAGATAAAGCAATGAGGCAAAATGCCAAATTGCATCCACTCCTGAAGGGTATGAAACACAAGTCCAAAATCAGCTTGTCAGCACTGAACAAGAAGAACCCAAGACACATGAAATGAACTCCACAGCCAGCATTCCTTGTTCTCAGTGCTGCACAGCAGTGACTGGGGTCGGCTGGGTCTCAAGGCTGGCGACTGTGAGTGTGAGAGACTGAGATCTGAGAGAATGCATGACTGTGACTGTGTAAAATCAACTTGTTCAGTATAAAATCACATCTCCCTTCCATAAAATCTCAGACTGAGTTTTCCTGCAGTAATTTCCAAAAAATGACTAGTACCAAGTCTACAGGAGTTTTCAGCAGGCTTAAGTACAAACATCCAAAATGAGCTGCTTAATAAATAAAGAGAACCTGCACCTTCTGTTCAAAGAGATACTTTTGACTATACAGAGAAAGCACAAAACACTGTAGACAGGCAAACACCAAAAATTCAGATATTAAAACTGTATAGTCTTCTTTGTGATATCAAGTAACAACAATAAATGAATATATCGAAGAACATTAGAAACAAGTACATGAAAACATCCGCACCTTCTGTAATCTTTGCAATGTAGGAGAGAAGTTCTGATTGCCTGGCTGCATCAGAGGATGACAGTGAATACAAAGGGAGCTCTTCCTCAAATTTTGCAATCATTTCCTTGATTAATCCAATGACAGTTGATTTAGGCTGAAATATAGCAATACAGAAGACAAAACAGCTGACTAGCTATTTCATATAGTGATACCAGCTCTGAACTCCCATAGTTATACACAGTTTGATCAAATCATAAATATTGACACCCTTAACATTTACATGAACATTTAAGGGAAAGAAAAGCATTGCTTTTTGAAAAGATACTTTCCAAACAGGAGTATGGATTAAAAAGGAATTTAACAAAAAGGAATTCTAAAACTGAAATTACCAGTGCAACTAATTTTTGAAGGCATCCATGAACATATGGAAACCTTTGACCTAGCCACATTCAGTATCATAAAGGGGACAAATCCTAGCTAAAGTAAAGACAGTTCAGTCTTCTCAGATAACTGTAACTATCCAGAGTTCTGGCAATTCAGTCCTTCTTCAGGCAAAACACACAGTGAAGTCAGTAAAAGTTCTCATAGGAATGCCTATATCAATAAAGTAAAATATAGCCCATCCATTTCAGAAAGCTGGAATTCATTAAGTCATTTTTCCTGACCTGGCAGTCCTATTTAAGTGGGTAATTTAACACAGTGCATAGAATCATTTTGCAACAGCATTGGCTCTAGAATCTGTGCTGTTTCAGAGCTCTGCCGACAGAGACATGCTCAAAAGGTAGAACCTTCCATTGAACTTTCCTCGGGATACTCAGCTGGTCTCGTACTATCACTCACTGTTAACAGCAACAAAGTATCATGAGGCTTACACTGCTTTGGAACTAACTCGGTCCCTTTTTTCTTCAGCTTAAAATAATTTTCCTTAAAATCACTTACAACTTCCTTTACAATTGCTTCGAACTGCCTGAAAGCTGTAATTTCAAGAGACATAACATTCTGCTTCTCTTTGCATAACCACTGCATATTTAAAATTAACAAAAAAAAATGCAGAAAACAAAAAGCCCCGAACCCTACTCACTCCACGGACCTCCATATGATACCATGCATCATTCCCAAGTACTTCCCCCCCTTTCAGCCACTCCACCTCTTACATGGCTCCAGTTCTGCAGGTACGGCAAATAAATCCTGCCATGTGCATCAACATGCTTTCCCACTGAAATGCCCATGTTTGCAGTTGGCTTCAAGAAGCAAATGGGGGGAGCAAAGGGATGAGAATCCAGAATCCACAGCTGAATAGGTATGTTATAGGAACTACCTGGTCAACACAAAATAAAAGCCATTATTAACTTCTGCATCGGGAAGAGGCACTAAAAACCAGTCGTGTGTGTGTGATGTGATTTACACTTCATAATAACAAAGAAACAAAGCCTGAGAAATCACTTTCCAGATTCACACTGAGTATTCATGTTACTTAGGCTCGTTAACAAACACAGACTTGTCTGGATCAACTTTAAGTGCTACTGATTGTGTCTTTCCTAATATAATGTTTTGCTTCCCAAGGTCTTCTTATCAGCCAACATGTCCTCTTTTCCCAGCAAAGGAACCACTTAAAGGTACCATTTCACATTTATTTTAGGACTTAACAACTAGTGCAAAGAGGCAGCTATTACGAGCTTTACCAAAGGCTTTAAGTTAAAAATAAAAAATTACCTACTGGTTATTTTTGGACACTGCCTATATAAACACAGGGCTTGTATATCTTAAGCTCACACAACCTCCATTAGAACCAAAGAGTTTGCCTACACAGTTGCAAACTACATGACTTTTTAATAGTTAATTTACTTATGTAATTAATAATTTTTAATTTCAGCATCTGTTTTTGCTTCTACACCTGTCTTTGGAGGAGTGGCTTCTGCCAATTCATGCAAAATCCTTTCTAGCCCTCTTTAAAGAAGCTGCACTAAGAGGCAGCACCCAACACATTTTATAACTAGATTCATAACCGGCAAGGAAATTTGATTTATCTTACCATATTTCACTGGAACAGTACCACTAAAATTCAGGAGGTCTTTCTGGGATCCATCCTTGAAGGCTGAAATTAAAAATGTGATTTTAAAAAATAATAAATGCTTTCAAGTCTGTGATGGCAATCCCATCCACAACTACCAATATACAACACTGATTTTTCTTTAGAAATCAACCACACTGCTCCTGAAAGAGCCAAGACTAGAATGCTACAAAGGTCCCACCTCCCCTTTTAAGGATTTCCTTAATGGAATCTTAATGGAAATTGCATCATTAGTCTGAAAATCCCTTGTACTGGGTAATTCTGATGTTGTAGGAATTTTCAGTCAGGCTGAGGGATTCTGGAAGTACCCTCTATAAGATACAGATAGCAAAATGCTTTCAATACAATTGTGAAAAATGGGGAAAATGGTGTTACATATAAAGAATTTAAAACATCAATCTTCTATAATTGCTGACAAGTTGAAATAAAATGAAGTAAGTCACCGAGGTTTTTATATTTATGCACTCTTGGAAGAGTAAAGACAGGAACACAATGGAAAGATATTCACCCTATTTAGGTTCTCACACAGTCTGAACCTATTGCAAGTAAGAATCCCCACAACTAGTTCAAAGTAATTGTATCACTTCTTACTGTATGTGTTCATGGAGAATGTGAAGTTTGGGTAGGTCTTGCTAACATTCTTCAGCTCTTCTATGGTCAGGTCTCTGAACTTATACTAGGAAGGGGTAGGGAAAAAAAAAATCAGGAAAAAAAGTTTCACTTCAAAGGCTTCTTCTTTCATTACCAGAGACAGGGAAAAGGACATGAGAGAAGGCAGAAACACAAGAAGGGGAATGTAATAATTACTTGTGGTATTATAAATAGTTTTGATGTGAAATAAATTATCAAAAAGAATTGATTACAAAAAGGCTTTAAAGGTATTGCAGGTCTGCTGTTGCTGCACAAGAACTCAAATTCTGAACATCACTCCTTACATAACAATTCTTCCCATTCACAGCTGTGTGAGCAGAGGTTTAGTAAAGTTTAGTCTCCTCTGCACATGATAACTAAAAACAATATAAAAACACAAACCTCTTAGAAAAAGGAGATTATTTTATTGCTGACACAGTAAAACTCAAACCACCTGCACATACTTTAGAAGAGTTTCCTAAGACATTGATTTCCACAAACATACTAAATGTGTAAGCGATTAGCCTCTGGGATTTTTTCCCCCATTTTTAAGCTGTCTTTGAGAGCTGAGAAAATGAATCACTGCTGCTTGAGACTGTCCCCAACCAGTCCAATACCTGAACTTCCAAGTGATTTGCATCCTCCCACATCCCAAAGTTATGAAGAATACTTTCCATTTCGTAGATTAGAGCCTCTGCCTCTCATTTAGGAAACCTGGAGTTGTTTTGGAACCCTTGCCTAGGCAAACACAACTGCAGCCTGACAGTGGCTTAAAGAACTTCTCAATGCCCTGGAATACTTGTCACAAAGCAGTAGCTTAAACCAAATGTCTCTTCATAGTCTGGCACCCCACCAGCAATGCTACAGCTATAGGGATATTTTTCATTTTGTACAAGAAAACACAAAGCTGTTGAAAAGAAACACCTTTTAGTCAGCTTCTCCCCACTCAGTCTTACAGGATTCATCAAAGTCAGGCAGGAAAAAAAATATTAAAAAAATCAAACGTGCCAAAATTAGGAATGTCTGCACAATTTAGATTTAACAAATTTTTGGAAGCGTTGATTCATCTGGTTGTGAAACCAAAGCCATATTTTCCCAGCTGGCCCTTTTCTACTCGTAACACAAAACAAGGCATTATTCCTATCAGTTCGTCCTATTCTAAAGATCAGAGGATTTATGAGGTGAGTCGGATACAGACCTCGCTCATTCCGCACCTGAAATTATCCGGCATGCCCAAAATTTAAATACGCCCACCTCAGTTTCTCGCATGGAAATTAAAACGCTCAGAGGGATGCTACAACAACGCGCCTGCGACCCCAGGGCGGGGAGATGCTAACGCAGGCAACGCCACAAAAACAAAACAAAAAAAAAGTTACCAATTCCCCGGTGGATTGATAACTCTGAGTGAACAGTAAGGTTTCGGCCGTGAGGCAAGACCTGAGTCACGGGAGTAAGTTCACGCGCAACTTAAAGCTCGGCTGCGGACAGGGCAGCGACGGGGACGGGACGGGACGGGACGGGAGTCTTTCACCAGCCGCCGCCGCCACCAGCACGAAACCTCCTCCCTTCCCGCCCAGCGGCCGCCTCGGACCCGCGGGACCTTTCCCTTCCCGCCGCCCTCTCCCTGCCTCAGCGCC
>VZRE01011582.1:88359-113644 GCA_013396775.1 Cephalopterus ornatus
AAAAAAAAAAAAAGGGCAGAAACACGTCATTTTAATTTTCCTTCTAACGCGCGCGAACGCTTCGGTACGCGACCGTGGCGAAGAGCTCCGGGCTGAGTGCCATTTCCACCCCCGCCGTGGTGTTGCGAAATGTGGAATAGGTGGAGATTATCTTAAATGAGGATATTCTTTGGTGTGAGATGTTTGCATACTTTCAAGCCTAATCAGCAAGAAAGAAGACCTAGTGAGTGTAGGAATAGGCAGCACCCAGCATCCCCTAGTCAAGGACACCAAGGAACTACCAAGCTTTAAGGATGCAGTAAATCAGGATGTTGTTTATAGAATCATAGACTATCCTAAGTTGGAAGGGACCATCAGGATCATTGAGTCCAACTCCTAGCCCTGCACCCAAAGAATCACACCCTGTGCCTGGAAGCACTGTCCGAATGCTTCTGAAACTCGGACAGGCTTGGTGCTGTGACCACTGCCCTTGGGATTCTCTTCCAGTGACCAACCACCCTCCGGGTGAGGAACCTTTTCCTGACATCCAACCTAAAGCTGACTCAGCTTTATGCCATTTCCTCAAGTCCTGTCACTGGTCACTCCTGTCACTGGTCACGAGAGTGAAGAGGTCGGGACCTGCCCCTCCACTCCCCCTTACAAGGATGTTAAAGACCACAAAGACCCTCAGTCTCCTCCAGGCTGAACAGACCAAGTGACCTCAGCTGCTCCTCACACGGCTTCCCCTCCAGACCCTTCACCATCCTCACGGCCCTTCTTTGGGCGCTCTCTAATAGCTTAATGTCTTTTTTATATTGTGGTGCTCAAAACTGCACACAGCACTTGAGGTGAGAACAGATAGCAGTTAGCACTCCTTAATCAAGGACATTCTGGAACTACCAAGCTCTAAGGATATAGTAAATCAAGATGTTGGTGTATGTATACCTTGCTAACTTGGCAAAATATTCAAGGTCCACATATCCTATAGCTGAACTGTTTTCATTACAATACTAAAAATCACACCTACATGTCAGAAAGACCCCTGCCAAGGTGAAGACCTTTCCCCTGAGCATGTGTAGAAGTTAGCTGGGGTTACATAACTTTTATAGAAATTACTAGCCAATTATAATAGGGGGGCTGTGCTTCAAAAGCTACTAGCTCTGAATTTCTGTGTATAAATAATGGCATGGAAATTCCAGTGGAAAAAAATAATCTCTCCAGGAGCGCACTTAGACACATTCTTCAGGGCAACAGGCAAGGGTATGCCATACAGAACAGAGGTCTTGCAGGTTCCCCACACGCTGCTCCTGGGGCAACTCCTTGGCAAGTGTGCATCCATGAGAATGCCTGCCACTTCCTGCATTAGGAAAATGAAATCTGCAGGACAACATGACAGAGCCCCTATGGGAAATACACAGATATTCCTCCAGCAAGTCCCTTCTAGCATGTGATGGCTCCAGACAGTTCTCAGCTACTGTCCTCCTCTCCTTTCTATTTCTTCTCTCACTAAGTTAACACAAATCTGGCTGTGCACAATAACAGAAGTAATCTCTGTAAATAAGACCATACATAGATATTATAGGGATGTGGGAATTTCTTCCCTCTGTGTTGATAGTATCAAAACTGATTTGTAACTTTATGGAGTTTACAAGTATGTAAATACAAACCTGGCATGAACTTCTTTCCCTACATTAATCTACCTCTTATTTTTTAAGCCTCCCTACCACACAACAGAAATACCAGAAAACTGCCTTTTGCAAAGTGGGCCATGCAAGTCTGATGCTCAGCTCAGAGGAAAACACAGTAGGTTCAGCTAGATAAATGGTGAGAAATGTCAGTTCTGTCCCCATAACTATAGAAAACTGACAGATCGTAGCAGAACAGACCAAGCATGATAGTAGCACATTTCTACAAGAAGTAAGATCTCAAGAAAGTTCATAAATTTTTTTCTCCCTCACTGATGTGAGGCCTGAGGCAGATAGTAACCAAGAGCACAGGTTGTTGGTACAGCCATAGCAGTAAATAATTAGATGTAGAACAACCTTTATCAAGCTTTTCCATCATAGGTATTGTTTACTGATGCTGATTCTGTTTCTTCGCTGAAATTGTTGTAGTTACAGTTAATGTTACAGTTTCAATGTTCAGTTTGGAATGTAGCAGAGCCACAAAAAGAAAAAAAAGGAAAGCCACAAAACTGGGCTGCTCAAGATCAGTCCTTCAGGAACTGGCATTGCCAATTCCAGCAAGTGCTCCACATTGTTTGCCCAGGAAGCACAGTACCTCTTTGGTAATGAAGTTCTGCAAACAATTGAAAAATAGTCCTTAGCTTTGGGATGTCGTTTGTTTTGTGAGTAACACTGAAGGAGAAGTACTGTGAGGCAAGTTCCAAATAAATCTGTAAAAGTGTTAGCTGTTTTATGCCAAAGAAGGTCACAATACTATCAGCAGAACTCTTAAAAGAATTCTTTTTAGACTTTAAGCTGTTGCTGCACACTCCACTAACAAGGCAGAACTCAAGATACGCTTTTTTCAAGCACAGGCTTTCTGCCAGAATAAGTTGCTGTAGTTTAGTAGAGGTTATAGCAACTTACACACACTGAGAATCTGCTTTCTACCCCTCTGAGCTTTCACAGTGAATCAGCATCTGATTATTTTAAAATACTACTTTTAAGACAGTGTTCTCCATATCAAAAGTAGATGTATAATTTAGAGCAGACACTTTAGCTTCCAGCTGTCCACATTCAATGTAACTGATATAAACAGACAGTTCAGAGAAGACAGGCTGACCTTGTCTTTTCCTGCAGCAGGATGCTGGGACAGTTACATATTGGTCCCTTCTGCACTGGAGAACCCCAGCTACCTGGATTCACAACAGCGTCTTGTATCTGGGGTTGTGAAAGCCCATCTGGAAGCAGAAACCATAGCTTGGCATTTAGGAGGACAGTGCCCCACGGCTGCAGCAGCAGTGGGAGTGGTGGAAATATCCAGACTGGCACTCAGCTCCTAGCAAGTGACTGGTAGGGCTTTATGAACCCCATGGTGAGGGGGAAGTAAGACCTCAGGAACAGGTGAGACATAGAGTAGGATGCCAAACTCACCATGGACTGGCTCTTTGTGAACAGGTAATACAGTGAGGAACAACCTTCCTGCTTCCTGGTGGTCTCACTTTTCCTTGGTCCTTTCCTTGAGGCCCATATTTGTGCAGAGCTGCTGGTACCTCCAGGAGAGTGTTTGCAGGACAGGATGCCCTCAGTAAACAAGGGGGAGTATTCTGGGCAACCTGGGTTTTGTGGTAGAAGGAACAGTAAATTAAAGCTTTACTGGGACCTCGAGAGCACTGGTCTGGGACACATGCAAAGGCATCTGCCTTCACCTCAGCCTCCTACAGACCCTGTAGCTACGTGCTCTTTTGGAGCTAGCAAACCCTATGTTACACTGTTACAGAATGATCAGCATGAACATTTATCTAAACCCTTTTAAGAGATAATTTGAACATCATTTTGTTTCACAAAGGTCCTAGCACAGACTAATCTTTGAGAATACAGCATTCCTTTTAAATTTTTCATCTCAAGCATTTAAATTTTAAATTTCTCCCTGTTTCATGGTAAAAACAACTAGGAAAGCCTGATAGATATTTACACTTACTAGCAGGTTTGATGTCTGGAAAGATTTTTAAAATCTGTGTGCACACATAAACAAAACAATCACAGAAACCAGAACAGTGACCACATCCCCTTGGCAGTGATATACCACTACTTTCTCAAGAACACAGTGGTGATACCATTTCTGTTCAAGGCTTAGAGGTCACCTTTGACTAAGCTTACACCCGAACTACAGATGTAAATTTCTTAGTACTCACTGTTCAAACTCTCCTTTAAATTCAGAGCTGGGTCTGTGCCCTCTGACTCAAAGTCTTCTCTACGCGTCATTTGCAATGAATAACTCTGTATTACATTAACAGATCCTAATGCCAGTTAATCTCTAGGCTAACGATCTGCCCACGCAGAACACAGCCTTGCTTCCCCACATACCTCCCTGTACCAGTCCTCTTATGCCTTGGAATTTTTAAGATTTGTAGCAAATGTGGATTTTTAGTATGGCTGTAGTTTCTCACACAAAACCAAAACCACCTTTAGCCCTGGAAATATCATGACTTAGAGCACTATTTTTCTCAGTGTTCACTTTTGTTCTGAACAACTAGTAAGTCAATTGTGTGTGTGTGAACTACACTGTGACTATTTTATATGCCATAACTATCACTTTAAAAGCACAAACCAACCAAGGCTGGATTTAAACCAGCAGCTATGAGGTACATCAGACCTCACTGCCAACTGCACAGGGCAGCAAAGAGGCTTCCACATATAATTAAAATTTTCCTGCAAGTTTCAGCATCTCTCACACAGCTTGTAAACAGGGCTCCTCACAGCCCCAGGCCACATCACACACCATACACTGCCATCGCTGCATTCCCTTTGTACACACAGCTGCCAGACAGAAGCCAGGCTAATAAAGGGTTTTCTGGCTCACTCATTTTGGCTGGGGAAAGAGGGTGGTAAAGCAGCACGTCACTCTGCATGAACTCTGAAGAGTCACCTTAGGTGATGTGCCTGTCTGCACATTATTTTCAGTCACATTTGACACCACTGTGGAGGTCTCAGAAACAGACTTCCTGTACATCTTCTATATATCATGAATCAGATACAGTGGATTGACTCAGACTAGTGCCCCTCCTGTCCAAAAATAAACAGTGTTCTTTATCAACTGCATAGCAGCAGGTTCATTGACAGGTGTAGTGCTCTACCATATACATCACTTCTTTGGACAAACCTCATGTCATACCAAATGTGCTGAGGGACCACAAAGCATTCACACAACACAGGAGCTGGAAGAAGCTGGCATGGAGAATTATTGAACCATCGTGATAGGGAGTTGAGGACAGACACGCAATAAACATCATATATCCTTACCTCTATCATCCAAGGAAGCTAGTTACCTCTCCTGAGAAAGTCCACAAGAGAAATTAAATACATTGAGAAGTACATGTAGGGCATCCAAACATCCTTTTGCACTCAGGGTGTGCACAGATATGTTCGCATAGTTATTCCAATGCATGACAAAACCTGGACCACCACACTCAAGTGTTTTTTTTTCCAAGTCATAATCAGGCCCATTCCTTCAACAAGATTAAAAAAAAGCCTACTGAAGCTCTTGCTTCTCTTTAAATTGTTGATTGCCATCAACTTTGACATACATAGTATGAGAGATGGCATCAACAGAGGAATGTTGAGAAACTGGGCAGAAGTTACATCCAGCATACAAAAATTCTATGAATTTGCTCATGCAGGGAAAAGTATTTAAGCAAAACCCCAGACTCCCATGAAGAACTGAACTAAAAAAGCCAAACAAAACAGAAAAAAAAACAAACAAAAAAACCCCAAAGCAAATTAAGCATCAGGTGGTGTGGAAAAACAAAACTATCAGTTGTGGACAGACAAGTTAGGACTAAACTGGCAACATGTTTCATTACTTCAGGAATGTCTTCTGTCCTTAATTTAATTCCACAGGGTACATTAAGTATGATATATCCAAGGCTTTTTGGATTACCAGGCTCTTGAATGAATAAGTGTTTCCATATACATTTCCAAGGGTAAGAAAAGTCTATCTATGGGATGATTCAACTGTAGTTCTGTCTTGTGGAACTAAAATGTTATTTCAAGTAAATTGCAACTAAAAGCTGTCCTCAAACAAGGAAAACCTGTAATTATTTCTTCTAAACCTAAGTAAAATAATTTTTTTGCTTCCAGAGTAGTAGCTTTGCTGGCTGGATTAAGATAGTAACTCAATGTAGACTTACAGTAACTAAGGTAGAATCACCCTCCATCTGAGCAGAACATTTGCTTTGAAATAATGGCTGATAATGACTGATTACAGCTATTAAGATGCATTAAAAATCTCAAGGGATTCCATACAAGGTAATTCCAAAGAAGGTAACATTTCATGCCTTCAAAACAAGGACACATTAAATACTGATTTGCAATATGACTAAATTTTTTTTTTTTAAGCACAGGAGTGTGCAAATGTTGCTGTTGAAAGGAAAGGCAGGTGGGCTCACTGATGTGTAATCCTTTCATCCTTTTGGAAGTGGGTCAGAGCACCAGCTGATCAGAACAGTCACTGCATTTACTTCCCCCGTCAAAGCAGAAAACCCTTCCAGAGGAGACAGCCTTCAAGGCAGTTCACATTCCTTCCATGGGAGTAAAGAGAACCCAAGAAGGATGCAGCTTATGAAACTGCAGGATGGAAAAGATTAAAGGCAATGGGCACACTTGTGTATATGATCATTCTAAAATACACGTACCTGCAAATACACATTATGTCACAGCCTAAATTGCAAGAGACACCAGTGACTTCCTGGTCTTTTCTGAAGGCTTAAGTGCTTCCATTAATTTTTCATACACTCTTGCTGGCTGCATGAGAACAATTATAGGTGAACAGAAAGTAATTCTGATAAATCTCCCATAAAGTAAACCAATGAGAAATAGCAGCAAAATGTTTAATGCCTGTAATTTATTGTATACATACTCTGCAAAACTTATATGCATTTGGTGTGTGCAAAAGTATACACTTCCTTGACAGCACCAGAAAGCAATTAAGCTACGTACCAGTTTTTAACCTGATTTGTCACATTGTGTAAAAAGACATTGTGCACACACGATATCCCCAAAGGAATAAATCATTGGCTAACACTAGAAGCACCCTTATTTACACACTAACACTTTAATATTGCATCACACCCACTCACCAAAATAAATAGAAGTACATTCATCACAATTTAAACACCAGTCTCTCCATATATTTATTTTCTTTGACATGTTTTGGTCTCCAGAAATATGCTATATCTAGAAATATGCATCAGCTACTAGATCATGTTACAAAATGCAAAAAAAAAAAATAGAAAATTAGTTTTCCTGGACAATATTTTGGGCTTTACACAAAAATAAATCCAGATTTCAATAGAGATCTCATATACTTCTTGAAAGATTTTTATTTTAAAGCACAGCACAGAGTTGCACACTAAGGCTTCCTGTGATATGCAAAACCCTGGCCTCCAAAAGACATTGCTGTAAAGTGAAATACAGCTCAAGTGTAAATACAAGACATTTTCAAAAAGTAGTCATCAGTAGAAAGTGCCCTTCATTTGATTTAGCATTAGCAGTAAAGAAGTAGCTACCTTAATTGTGCAATCAAAGCCAGACCTGGAAGGGTTTTATGAAAAGTACGTCATTTCACACTCAAGTTTAAGGATATAGAATCTGAGATAGCAGAAAACAACCAACCTTTTTATATTCCTACATTCATTACTTTTTTTGACACAATTTAGTAAAAAAGGCACATTGTCAAACAGTGAATTAAAACCCTAAAAACCAAACCAGAATTTCCTTAAATACAATTAAATCATTAGCTGAACATCTGATCCCAATAAACCAATAAAAGCATTCTTCCAGTTTTTCTTAACCTCAAATTCAGATGCACTTTGGACAAGTACTGAAATACTGTTATTAGCTGAATACTATTAATCTGGCAAACAGTAAACATGTTTTTTGGATACAAGGTCAGGAATTAAAAAACAAGTTTAGTTCCTTCCTAGCTGATTTACAAATATGCAACAAATGCAAGCACATTAAAAGCCAAACATTTGTACAAAATATGAAACCCATTAGCATCCCATGCCAATTATGAGAAAGTACTTCTTGATCATAAAATTACAAATGTGTCCTTGAATAATTTTTCATATGAAATAGACAAAATTTAAGCAATGATCACTGTGTGAAGAGACAGTTATACAGTGTCTTAGGGAGGCTAGCAGAGTACATTCCAGTCACCATCTAAATGACAAAGTGCTTTACAGATTAAGAAGTTTAACTGATCTTGCATGGTTAAATAATCAGAAAGTGGTCAAATAATCAGGTTTTATTTAGCCTGTATTTGTCTGAAATGCAGATTTTATTCCCAACTGAACCAGTTTCAAATTAATATATTTCTTTTGCTTCATAAGAGACTTTTTTTCCTCAACCAGGCAGGAAGTTGCTCACAGATATAGCTGTCTGGGTTGACAGACCTAGAGTCTTTTCCAGCTGAAAAGAATTAAATAAAAACCCAGAATTTTATCATGGTCCCAATGTTCATTGCCTTGAATGGGTAATTCTAGAAACCAGGAAATTTCCAATAGGAAATTTCAGATGGTCCCAATGCAGCAGAGAATACAACACACTTCTAGACAGTGAGGTTACACTATCTTGCAGGGTCTCAAGTGCACACACTGAGAAACAGTTTTTGTTAGTTAATAACATTAAAACTACAGAGCAGTATCTTCATCTGGGCTCCCTGTCAGCTAATACTGAATAAGTTTATAGAATCTATACCATTAGTTGACTCAGTGTTTTACTGAGGCAGTGGAATGTTATGGTCATTGACAGAACACATCTTAAAAAGGCAAATCTGTCTTTTCTTACATTAAGAGCCAGATGTTTAAACTTGAGCAGCTTCCAAGACTGTTCTTTACAGGTTGCTATCTGAACTGCTTCCTAGAAGCAGCACTGTTAAGAATAGGCCCAATAGGAAAGGTTTCTTTGTTGTTTTCCCCCCCCAACAAACACCCAAAGTCCTTTCTGTACTTTTCCAAGTATTTCTAGCATTAAAGCATAATGACATGAAGCAGTTGAAGACAGATACTATCAGTGGAGTTCTGGGGCTTGAGGCAAAGCTGAGTAGTGACACTGGTGAGCTTTGAAGGGCAGCTTGGAGAAAACAAAGTAGATGCAACACCAGATTCGAGCTTCAGATTCTCAGTCCTGCAGACTTACACAAACCCTGTGCTGATTGTAAACAAATTCAGTTACTGAAACAGTCTTTAAGTGCATAGTTAGAAATAATGTGCAAATACGGGCATTAAGGTAAGTAACTGAACTAACTCTCCTGCTATACATAATACAGGTTTTTGGCTTGATGAAATCAACCACAAGTATTAACCTGAAGTTGTTAATATCGAAGAGCTGCAAATGCATTCTAACCAAATTTAATTCTGATGTGCTTCCTAAACAGTTAAGCTAATTAGATAGTGACTGCTTCATATTTTAAAAAATTTAACACATCAGATGTTTAATGCAAGAAAAAACATCATTTGTAAAAGCAGCAGAAGCTGTTAAACAAATGTGAATATCTACAGGGCAGAAAAAGAATTCCCAAGCATATGCCTCAAGCCCAAAAGCACAGCTTACATACAAACACTAAGAATTCCTGTTTTCAGGGTGTGTGTTTCTCATACTGAATTAAACTGGCATTGGAATTCCAGACACAGCAAAAGCCAACAATCTTTTGGCCATACACATAACTGTACAGTTTGCAAATGACATGCACTTTTCTATTTAGATATAAAGAAGTTCAAATTATTTTAATGAGTCCTCAAATCAGAAGATATGCAGCACTTTATTGCCTTAAACATCTATGGGCTCCAGCTGAATTTACACCCAGGCTGCTGCTGTACAGAAGATGACATTTCTATACTTTCCGGCTCATGTTGGGAGACCAAGTAGGATATAAAGCAATTTCTCTAATTCTCAAGAAATATCAGGGAACAAGAACAGTATTCCTTTCTTTCAAGTGAATGCAAAATTGGTTTACTGGTATGTGGCCCACACAGTTCCATGTCAGTGCATAGCTAGTCAATATTTCTGCTGGCATTTTGAACTGGTTTAGTCAATGGAAACATCTATTAATTTTATTCCATTTAATATGCATTAGTGCATTAATTTCTTCATAAAAAAACAACCCTGGCAAGTATTAAAAATAAATATCTTATTTAGGTCAAACTAAAGCCTTGCTTTTCAGTACTTTAATCCCTTTAAATATTCTTTTGCCCTCTAACAAGCAAATGGAAACTGAAGTAGAGTAAGATGTACGGAGGCAGAGGGTAGCAGAAACATGAACAAAGTGAACACCGTCAGCCAGTTAACGTGTCCTCAGCTTCTTAGACTGTCTCTTGCGTTTCAATTCTTCTTCTTCCCGTCTCAATTCCTCGAGGTCTTCCTGAACACCGAGTCTCAAGCTGCCAAATAAGATTAAATCCTTTACACCGCTACTCAAGACACATGAAGTTTTACTTTCACCCCTCCTTCAAGAAAAGCAATCCTAAAAGTACTCATTTGAATAGTAATTTTAGAATGGTTAGAAGTTTATCATTTCAAGAGGCACAACGCTCTTAACCAAGCGCTCAGTGAAAAACAGCTGAGCATGGAAAAGGGTAAAACTGAGCTTAACTAAAATTGTCTTATCTCCCCTGCCTTTATGCTGCATATGTAGTTAAAAGCAAGTCAGGAATTCAACTCTGCAAAAACTCACTCTGGGTTTTCAACAGAGAATTTGGTTAACAGCAATATCATTTAAAATTCCAGTTATTTCCCCTAACTCCATTTAACAGACTATAGATTTGCACGAGCTGCAGCTATTCCTCAGGAGCAAGGAGGAATAAGAACACGGACCAACTTAACAAAGATGCAAGTTTCTGATGCTCAGGGCACCTTCTGAATAAAAATATAAAAATTTCAGAAGAACAAGAGAATTTGGTGTCTCTGTGGATTCCAATATCTATTAAAAAAAACTCTTATAACTTTCACAGATCTTATCCCACAAGCCATTAAAAAACAAGTCAGTTTATAACATAAGAGTTGTGCAGGCCCAGAGGCCAAAACCAATGGTCAAAACCAGTATGAAAATATTAAGCAATAAACTTCCAATTTCTATCCAAGTTTAAATCCATGCATACCTCCTAGCTTCTTCTTTCTGTTGCTCTCTCCAGCTGCTCTCCATATAACGTAAGGCATAGTCACTTTCATCTTTGTACCTGGAAATTAAATATTAGTTTTCAGAACACTAAAAAACATGACAGTGTACAGTTAATGAATTCACATCCCTTCTTAGAAAGAACCATCACTTGCCCACAGACTTTAAGCTTTTAAAAGAATGTAAGTTACAAGCCTTGAAAATGTCCTAGTCAAATTTTATTGCTCCTTAGAAGAGCATTGCAGGCCATGTGAAAATTCAAGATATCTTCTGCATGTAAGCAGCAGTAATGCTTGTTAAATTTCTGCAATGCAATACAATTTTGGGATACCTGCAATTCCCCTATTTCTAAAACATTTTTATTTGTAGAACTACATTAATTTCCCTTGTTCTACTGCTTGTTCTGCAGTATCATAGAATGATCATTTTTCTTACCTTTTCCGGTCATAGCCAAATATTTCCCGAATATGTTTTGATATTTCTTCTTGGGGTTCCCCTTCATCTTCAATGAAGTCATCCATTTCAGAGTCATATTCATCATCATCATCATCTTCTATTTGCCTCTTGTAACTAATTGGCGGTCTTCCAAGACCTAAATGACAGGAGAGCAGAAAAAAAAATCATTAATAACACGAACATTACATTAATTTAACAGTACTTCTCCTTGCTATACCTTGGGCACAGCCATTTTATAGCTTTGGGCTTCAAGGTAGAAAACTTCTGCCTCAAGTTAACTATCAATTCTCAGAAACTCAGTAAAAGGAAATACTTCCTCTGAGTCGTGCTAGAGAAGATTACATATCAGTATCACCAACAGCATCCTGAGGAAACCACCCAGCAGATGTCTTCTTTGTTCAGGGTTTTCTAGGCATGTATTCACTATACTCCACTCTGCTTGTTCCTTACCAGAAATAAATTTTTAGAACTGCTTGTTACTGATAAGGCGAACTTGTCAAAACACTGAAATGTAAAACCACGGAAAATCTGTGACTGATTTTTCATGTACCCCTGCAAGCATCTGTTATTTATGCCACTGAAATTTTACAGACTAAGTATTATTAACTGATCCTGAAAGTGCATCCTTCAATTCTTTTCCTTCTAACATTCATATATTTCCTTCTAGCATTCATATACCAACATCTATCACAGGCTGCTTAGTTTTCTTTCATGTAATACTTCACACCACCTGTATTTCAAGAGTTATGAGCATAGGCAAGCAGAAAAAAAATATTCTACTGTTAAAAGCAATCTTTAAAAGGCAAATGTGGTATTTTGTCCAAGTCTCCCTAACTGCATCTGTAAGTAGTCAAAAGACTCTTAGTGACCTCAACTCAGACATGCATAAAACATACAAAAATAACTAAGGGAATGTCCTTATTTTGGCTGGGATGGAGCTAATTTTCATCCTTGGTAGCAGTACAGTGCTTTGTTTTGAATATGAGAAATGTTGATAGCACACTGATGATTCAGTAGCTGCTAAATAGTGCTTTTTCCTCAGTCAAGGACTTTTGAGTTTCCCATGCTCTGCCAGTGAGCAGGTACACAAGAAGCTGGGAGGGAGCATGGCCAGCACAGCTGACCTGAACCACCCAAAGGGATATTCCACACCATGGAACATCACTTGTACCGTTGCATCATATGTTTCTCTCAGGTTTTACTCCCCTTTCATTACAATTATTACTGTTGTTAATATTATTACATTTAATTTCATTTCAATTATTAAACTGTTCTTATACAAGTTTTACCCTTCTTTCCAGTCTTCCCCCCCCACCAGGGGACAGGGTAAGTGAGCATGGGACATAGATGCTGCCTGGGGTTAAATCAGAACAGTGAAAAAATTTGCTCTACAAATGAATACCTTGTGGATGAAGCACAGGTCTATGCCCTTGAAAAGGTCTCATTCCATTCATCTGTCCATTGCTAGGTCTTGTGACTAGGTTTTTAGAAGAAATGGTCTCTGATACGACAGTACACTTCGGTTTTACAGTTGCACCTGAGCCACTGCCTGGTCGCCCAGGTCCTGCGCTTGTGCTCATGCCTGGCCTTCCTGGTCCTGCTCCCAAGCTGCCGCCTGGTCGCTTGGCTCCTGTGCTTGGACTGATTCCTGGCCTTCCTGGTCCTGTTCCCAAGCTACTGCCTGGTCGCCCAGGTCCCACATTTGTGCTGCTGCCTGGCCTTCCTGGTCCTGTTCCCAAGCTGCTGCCTGGTCGCTTAAGTCCCACGCCTGAGCTGCTGCCTGGTCGCCCAGGTCCTGTGCTTGAGCTGCCAGTTGGCCTTCCAGGCCCCACGCCTGAGCCACCTTCCAGGCGCCCAGATCCTGTGCTTGAGCTGCTGCCTGGCCTTCCAGGTCCCGTGGCTGAGCCACTGCCCAGTCGCCCAGGTCCTGAGCTTAAACTACCTCCTGGCCTTCCAGGTCCCATGCCAGAATTGCTGTTTGATCGCCCAGGTCCTGCACCTGAACCACCTCCAGGATGTCCAGGTCCTCCTTTTCCTAAGCTGCTGCCTGATCGTTTTGCATTGGAGTTGATTCCATGCTGAAGGGCAGCAGCATTTCCTGGTTTTGCATGGGCAGGCTTTTTCAGGCTGGATTCTTTAGCAGATGGTGGCCTTTGAGCCCCGTTGGCCATGGGTTTTGAGGGTGGCACATGAGAACTTGAGCCAGACTTCCTAATACCATTGACACGTAATTTACTATGACTGCTACCAGTAGAGCTTTTTAAGGAGCCATTTTGTGAGTTTTTTTCCATTTGATCAGATCTGGAGAAAGATGATGACCGTGAGTGTTTTTCCGTCAATACTGGTGCTTTGGATTTCTTATCAATACCACCCATAGAAAGCGACACACTGGTTTTTGATGTGGAATGTTTATCTACCGAGCTTTTATTAAGTTTTGCATTTACAGATGCTTTCTGAGAAGACACTTTTTTTGCAGAGCTGGATATCCCTGTCGTCTTAACCTCCTTCTCATTTTTCTTATGCATTTCTACTCTTTTGTTTTTGCGTCCCAAATACTCCCTCTCTCTCAATTCTTCTGCTGTTCTGGGTCTCTCTTCTACTTTTTTCACTGGTTTTATTTCCACTGGTTCATACTGTTTCTTTTCAGCAAGCCTCAAGAGCTCTGCAAAGTTCAGAGGTGCCGGTGCACTTTTGGGAGGTGGCTTTGGTTTCACTGCAACTTTGGATGGTTTCTCTTCATATTCTTCTTGCTCATGTTCAGATTCAGTCTGACTGTACTCGAGCTGCTCAGTTTCATCTTCTGTTGCATACTCAGCCTCTGCGGCCTGAGCAACATTCTCACTAGTCCTCCTCTTTTTAGGCTTCTCTTCAACGGGAACGCCATTATAGCCATAAAAATTATCCTTTGTTCGTGAGGCCATAGCTCTTGCCTTTCTGTCATGTTTCAGTTCAATACGCCTTGCCAAGAGTTGCTCTTTCTTTCTTCTTTCTTCCAGTGCTGTATGAAAACCAGGAGAAAGTTAGGAAAAAGCACTACTTTTTATTTCAATTTCTTCCAAACTGATAAACCATTTAGGACAGTAATTTAGGGATATCTGGCTCACAGGTATCTAAAATAGAACAGAAAATGACCAGAGGTCTGCCAACAGGGCAGGCTAACCCACCTGTATAAAGCTACTCCAACAAAGGCAAGCAATTAAAACAAATGCTGTTATGGCAAAAACCCACTAAGGCCATTCAAGGGAAGCAGCTCTCCAGAATGCCATGAAAACTACAGAGAAACACTGTGTAAGAAGGTACAGGAGGAGTTATGGGATCTCAAGGTAGTAGAGTTCTGAGACTGAGCAAGAGAATTTTGAGACTGTATAGAATTTACTAGATGTTTAAGGGAAGATGAGGAAGAGAAGGGAATAAGAGTATTGGGGAGATAAGAATAGGGAAATAGGACAAGTGTGTGTGTAGAAGGATGCAGGGGAGAGACAGAAGCAGTCAACCACAGATAAGCAAGCATCTGGTCACTACACACATCTGATAAGAGACTATCTCCGCAGTCTTGACTTACACTCTTACTCAACAGTTTTTAGCTATTTTCTGCATGAGTATGCTGTCTTGTGTCTGTGTGTGTAGTCCACTGACAAAATTCAGGCTGAACTAGCTGGTGAACAAGTAAGAGATCTGAACATCAAATACTTGAGAGACCAAGGGTATCGGGGCTAAGTATCAGAAAGATTCAGGAAAATTCCTAGAAAACAGACTGGGCTACTCATTTTTTGCATGCTTGTAAAGTACCATTCCCTATCTACATTATTCCATTGTCAAGGCCTGTGACTGTACAGCACAAAGGTGCAAGCATTCCTATGTGGAATTCATGCTCTGTCTTGCTTCTAGGTGCACCTGGCAGCAGGAATAAGGAGCAGACTCATGACTGGCCCAGGAGAGGAAGAATATCCTGGGCCATCCAGTCCATCAGATTTAACAAAACATCAGAAGCAATGCAATATTAGTTCATTCTACAGACTACTTAAAGGAAATATAATACAGTAGAAAAACTGTGGCTCAATCAAAGCCTCTGACATAGAAATTTAAAATTCAGATTGTATTGATACACTAAGTTAGCATACAACAACAGCAACTCTTTCCATTTTTCACACAGATAAAGCTTTTCAAACTTAAGTTACCAGAAGTCCAGATGGCTTCTTGCTCTTACCTTAACTACTTCTCTGTAAGACTACTTACTTAGTCCTGGCTTTCCCTCAGCCCTAGGAATTTATATGCATAAATTCCAGACACATTGCCATATTTGCAAGAGCTTTGAATAAAGGTGGCAAATCTCAAAAAATCAACGAAAGTCTCCTACGGGAAAAATATCTTTGACCATTACCTTTTTTTCTTTTTTCTTCTTCTTGCCGCCTGAGAAATGCTTGCACTGCTGCAGACTCTACACCCTTGACTTTTGGAACTTTTTTGGGAGGACCAACGGCCAAACTGTACCTTTTCTGCAAAGAACAAAGAAATAGGTCAGAAGAGTTAAGAAATGTAAAAATCGGTTTTTAAAACTGAGGAGTTGCGTAACAGCCATGTATTTGACGTCAAGCATAGAGATGGTCCAGAATATGCAAACAACAAATTCCCACTGAAGCTGAGAGTTGTTAGATACACTTGACTCCTAGATGTACTTTGTTTCAGGCTGACTAAGGAACAACAGGCCTCAAGTCATTGGGGTCTAAACTTGCAAGCTAGAAAGTCCCTGGCTCATGTACAAGGGAGTAGAGGTGTCTTAAAACATATTTTGAAAGGTGGTTTCAAAACCCAGAAGAGCAAGATACCCAAAGTATAGAACAAGATACCAGCACTAAAATGAAGACATTGATCTTGTCTATACTGTCAACCAGCAACCAACTACCTCGCCCTATAAATATTACCACCAGGATGGGCCCCAATTAGAGCTCTGCCTGAACTGCAGCTGAGCTCCATGGCACATGATCCCTCCTGAGCAGGGACGTCTCTCAAGGTTAGAGATTCCTTACCTGAAACTAAGAGACCCTTCCTCACCCAAAGCAGAGAGATCCCTTACCCAGACAGCTCCTCAGTAGGTGACTGAGAGCATGCTGAATTAGTATGAGGAAACATTACTAACCCATCCATTCCATATTATTATAAACACTGAATGGATAATTTCACTAGACACAAACTGTTAAAGTCTGAGACTATAATCAGATCCAGCCACACCTAGGCTCCAAAGGGAGTTTAGAAAGCAAAGGAGTCAGCTCTGAACCCCAGGATTCAACAGGAGGGTGCTCCTTACTCTTTGCATCGCCGGGAGAATCATTCTAGCTCAATTTGAACTCAATTTTCCCTTGGTGTGTTTCTTCCATTGAGCAATTAATAAGATGAACCTTGCATCAAACTCATAGAACCTTGACAAACCACTGTTAAACTTTGTTAAATCCCACTGAACTTACTGAACTATCACATTGTTGTTTTATCTCAATAAATACATTGCTGCTGTTCTTATTAGGGAGGTACTTTCTACTTATCTGAGGGGTTCACTCAGCTTTTGGAAGGAACAAACAGGAAACCAGAAAACAGGTAGGGAAAGAGAAATGAGTGAAATGCACTGGACTAATATGGAATGCAATGGCTGCATTAGTAATGGAATAAAAATATTTCAGTTCAGCCTTAGTCTTTGACCAAGCAAACCAAAAGCAAACTACAGCTCAAGCTGCCAGTGTCAGTTCAATTCCAGGCTGCAGGCTTACAGCTCCACTTTCAGATTGCTTGTGGGCACTCATTTCAGTTTATCTAATTCAACAAAAATAAAGAAATCGACTTCAATTTAATTATTCCAAAAGTTGGAATGGACTTTACCATTAGGTTGATGTAAAACTAGCAATACTGATTTTAGTTCCTGCTGACAGTGATTACCGTACATCAAGGAGTTACTGATCCACATACCAGGTGACCTGAATGGGTGCAGGCCTGCACTCCACTCATCACCCAAGATCAGTGTATGACCTCAGCACGAACTGTGACAGAACACACAGCCCTCACCTGGCAATTACAGCACTTGCATGTGGTGTAATTTGCCTGGTGAAGAGAAGGCTCCAGAGAGATTTTATTTGCAGCCTTTCATTACTGAAAGAGGGTGTATAAGAAATATGGGGACAGACTTTTTAGCAGAGCCAGTAGCAACAGGGCAGGTGGTAATGGTTTAAAACTAAAAGAGGGTACATTCAAACTAGATATAGGTAAGAAATTGTTTATGATGAGAGTGGTGAAACACTGGCACAGGTTGCCCAGTGAAACGAAGAAAGAGCTTCAAGAGTTAACATAGAGGGTGCTGAAGTCTGGCTCTGGGAGGATATGGTACCATGCTCTGAGGAATGCATACTTATGTTGGAATATAGCAGAAACAGGAATTGGGGAGTAGTGTAGAAATATAGCAGAGATAGCCTGTCCTGTTCAGACAGCAAAGAAGGTCACCCTGGCAGTTATAAATATAGATAAGGTGGACACCTCAGAAGATAGGAGGGTCATAAACTGGGGGAGCTTTCCACCCCTAGAAACAGTCTGTGAACAAAGAAAGTTGAAAAGTTCAACCGAGGAAGAAGAGAGGAAAAGACCCCAATGAGGCCAAAGGCAACAGGAATGACCCCTCAATTCCTCCCCAAAAGAAGATTCCAGAAGACTCTGCCTCAAGCGCTGCCCAAAATCCACCTATTATGAATATGATAACTGTCAAAATCTAATGAATATGTATATAGAAATGATGTAACCTCTCATGAAAAATTGCATAAATAACCTAACTTTTCACTGAAAACTTCAAAATCCTTTTGTCCGGTGCAAACCGGAGGACTTCCCAACATTGCCTAAATAAATACCTTGCTGCTTAAAGACAAAACTCACCTCTAAGCAGTTATTCCGTGCTGTTTTCGGCATCATCAGAGAGGCTGCAGATGCAGATGTTTTCCCTGGAAACACTGAAGTTCAGGTTGGACAGAGGTCTGAGCAACCTGATTCATTCAAAGATGTCCCTGATCACTGCAGGATTGTTGGACTAGATAACCTTTAACAGATCCTATTCTATGGTTTTATATCATATCTTGAAGTGAAGCAGCGTGTTTTCATATAACATCCTTTTCCTTGGCAGAGGAAATGATAAATTGTACCATTTACTGCCAAGGACATCCTGCAAAAGCCCTAAAGACTACAGTGTTGGTCATTCACGCCATGGCAGGATTTGCACAGCTTGCCATGCCTAGATGTCTGTCCAGTGCTGTTTAACTTGAGATTCCCACAACTGAAGAGATGCAAAGTTATCTATGCTACCTCCTTTTTTGCTTCTCCTGTTAAATCCAATCAATTTCAATCAAAATCTAAAGAGACCAAGTGCCTTTCTTACTGAGATCTACTGCAACAAACACTTGCCTTAATGTGCTACGCCTGTTCAAACATTGCCTTTCACAAATGTACCAGACTCTGCTTAAGATGGAAGAAAAACCTCAAACTTTTTTGAACTTCTTCCCACAGACTACAGAAGAAAAACCAAAGCAATAAGACAGAGACAGTTGCAAAGATAAATACAACAGAAACCAGTTAAACCCAGAAGCAGATGGAAAGCAAAGTGCATTTAGGAACAAAAGAAACCCAAACCCAAAACTGAGGTTTGGAAGGGTTTTTTAATTGCAGTAGTAAGACAACAGATTAAAATCTAAACCAAGATCTCCCACATGAGACATCAGGATCCTCACCAAAAGAAAGAACTGTGAAAAAACAGTATCAGTAGAGACCCACACAAGTCAGCATTTCCATATATTTATGCACATGATCATCCTATCCTCATATAGCCTTAGAGAACTTAACTAAAATAAAATAACTGGCAAAGAAACCTACAGAAACCTATCAGAAGCAATAATCAGGCAGCTACTAGCATAACTCCCTAAAAATTCCAATATTACCCAACTGAAGCCTTCATTCAAATTTCTGATTAATTGATCTGCAGCATATTAATAGATCCTTGGATTACTTTAATTACTAACATGCAAATCCATACATTATCTTGAATATACATGCACTAAAAAGCGAGGTTCAGAGACTCATCCCCAAACTGCAGCCAAAATTGGCTCCAAGAAAGGCAGCTACAATACCAGCTGCTTGTAGTAGCCTCAAGCAGTCTCTGAAATGACTAGAACAGAATTAGAAAGCTGCACCATCCACACACACGGCAGTAGTAAAACCTGCCACGTTGCCTCATCACTCTGAAGACCTACTGCAGTCATGCTCATTTACTGAGCTTCACCTCTGTGCAAGGAAGTTTACCACAACCCGAGAACTGATTTTGTTGTTTGCACCAGAAGTGTTCCAAGATCTGACTATTTGGGAAACCTGAACTGTGATGCAGTATTGAATCTCAGTTTTTGCTCAGATGTGACCCATGACTCAGTGTCCCCAACTCATCTGGCCTACTCCATCTGAATTGGAAGAGAGAGAGAAATCCACACATTATTAGTCAAAATGCTTTCAGAAAAAGGTTGAAGCAAATTAGAACCTTAGAAACAATTTTTAGTGCTTTGTAGTATAATGATATATATCACATTCATCTTAGTATAATAATAATTAGTATTATCATTTACTAATGATAATTAGTAAATTCTCTTATGAAGTCAAATATGTCATGTTTTGCCACTGGTAACCTAATTTGGCACAGCCTGGTTTCATTATTCAATTTCTACAGAGTTTTTTAAAACTGAGAATTTTCAAACTGAGGGTACAGTTGGACTCAATCTTAAGGGTCTTTTCCAACCTAAACGATTCTGTGATTCTGGAAGAGTTTTATGCCTAAGGAGCACCTCTGAAAATTGCTAAACAGCAGGGACAAATGTAGATTGATCTATTCTGTTAGAAAACCTTATAAAGAATTAAAGTGATGGGGAAGCAGTTTTCAGGCTTTGTTTTGCTGTACTATGACCAACAGTCCTATCCAGGAGTAGGTTTGTAAAGCAGCTTGACAGACGAGTTGTTTTCTGACTGCCACTAATATGACACATCATGCAAAATTCAAATTTAAGTCTTCCTATCACTAGCATTTCTTGGTATTGACTAGCAACCGGTCACAGAGCTAAACAATTCATAAGTGAATATCCATTTTCTGTACAGTGAATCACTACTATTGCTAACACAAATTTTGTTCACCTTCATTTAGAAATAAAATAACCTGCTTAAGTAGTCTTTTTAAAAGCACTGAACCATGCCCATGTTCCATAAACACTGATTAAGTGTTTGCATGAACATGCACCAGATTCCAGGTAAACCAGACAAAATAGGCCAGGGCATGTCCCTTTACCACCCGAGAAGCAGCTGCACTCTTCTGGCTTTTTGTAACTATTGCTAAGTTGGTTAAATCAACAGAGTAACTGAAATGCCTTTAGGAGAGAGCAGGTCAAGCTGTTCCCAGAACACTGCTCTATGAGTTGTAAACATGGATTATTTGCTCTGAAGCCACTGACTTCCTTCAAAACGTGGCACATGACCCTAATACAGTTGCAGCTACTTCAACGTCAGCATTCAAGTGCCAGATCTTGGACTGTAAAACAGAATTTATAAAATAATTGTAAACTTTGTGGCTTCCAAATGAAGCCCCAAAAGGCCTAGGCCAAACACCAGCCCCAGACAGAAGCAACAGTAGTAGTATTGCCTTTTACAGTGATCAGCACTTACACAGGTAGCAAGATAGGAGTGATTAATTCTGCCAAACCTGGTTTTCAAGCAGAGCACCTGTGCAAATAATTATTGCTGTGGGCTTGCACACACAACGTGAAGACAATTCCACTTGTGCTATTCCATATGGGGAACTTGCAGAGGCTCTCACAGGCTGGGGATCTTTTTGTTTGCTTCCTTTTCACTAGCAAGTTGTCACCCCTGTGTGATATTACAACACTTCCTGTTCTTCCTTACCATTCCCCAAGACATGTAGCCTTCTCCAACGGGAAGTCACAGTTTCCCCCTAAATATTCTGCAGGGTATAACTTTCTGGTAAACATCAGCAGTGGTTCATTCACCATATACATCCTTGTTTGTGTCACTCCTTTCACAATGCCCTAATACCAGTTCCTCAAAAGGCCGCTTTCCAAATTGTAAGTGGCCATTGGTGTTAACTGCCCAGGGGCCTCTGCTACCATCCTGGACTGGTATTTCCAAGGCCTCTACTAAGTCTCACCACTGGGTTCCCAGCAGCTCCTTCTGCACTTAGACTGTCTTAGAACACATGCACACCACGATTTCTCAACTACCGCTTTCATTATCTAGTAATGACAAACTAAATGGTAGATAATGAGCATGCTTAAATTTGTTCCCCTTCATGTTCCAACAATCCCTACCAAGAGAAAGGCTTTTCTAATAGGAGTATTTTAACTATCAGCTCACACTGCTCTCCTCTACCAAACCCAATTTAACAGGGTCATACACTTTAATCCTAAACAAGCAAAAATAATTTCTTAAGATTTTTGCAAGCGCTGCCACAACATCCAAGCTGAACCAATAGCTGGAAAAAAGGCAGAAATTTCTTCTATTAAATGTTGCTTCACACAGAAAAAAAAATTAAACAGATACTTTATGCTTTTCTTTCTGTAGTGGTATGTTGGTTCCCACTTTCACCTGCTTTTGCAAAAAAAAAAAAAAAAAAAAAAAGAGACCAGGAATACGAAAAGCTGAAAAGTTTTACACATTCTAGTCAGCATTTTCAAGCATTTAAGTCGTGACAGTCTGGAACTTAACTATCAGGTCAGTCAAGTTGAGAGTAAAAGCCCTCCTCACCCTTGCCAACATTTCACACTGCGTATCTTGCAGCTGACACATGGAAGCTGATACAATCCAAAGCATTTCAGGCCCTGTTTTCAGGTAAGTTTTAGGCACATAATAAATGCACACACATCAATCAATAGGAGTCTGATCCGAGACAGCCTGTACTTCACAGCCATTCCCCACTACTTCTCTTGCAGATTAGAATTTGCTGGTCGGGCTCTCTAGCCCAAGGTCCTCTGAACAAACTCTGGGTTCTGCTAGTGTTTCGCTTCACAAATACTTCATTTCTCACAAGCCACCTGTATCTGTCAGCTTCACTGCGGGCTGTTTTGTGACACTAGGTATCAGCCTGACAAAGTGAGAGCTCAGCAAGTGCTGACGTGGATGAGCAGCTGTTTCAGTTCTGGGTCACCCCTTTGTGGTTAAATGATATTCTGTATCAGATTTGATGTATCAATTCTGCACACCAAAGATTTGTCCTCAGAAGGAATTGGGAGCAATTTGAGAAAATTCCTAATAAATTATTAATGACTACAAACACAAGGTGAAATAAAAGGTTCCAACTGCACTCAGGTTTTGTTTAAACGGCAATAAAATTTTGTGTTTTAAAGACTACGTATGATAAAAATATCTGGAAGTGCTTCACCACATCCATAATGTCATGTGAAATTCGTGGCATAAGAGTATATCAGTTTCACCAAAAAGAATGGCAAAGTATTTAAATCTTTCTAAAATCAACACTAAATCTCATAACTGTTATCATGTCTAGTCAAAGCAAGATCATGCTGAAATTCCAATGAACTGCTAATATGAACATATGTAACAAGATACAACAGCAAAGCCCCTACGGAATATTAGGTGATAAAAACTGGAGCTCTACTCAGCAACTGCTATGAAGATTATTAGCAACACATCATTAATAGCTTAAACACTAGTTCATATATGTACTGTTTTATTTAGAAAACAAAACCTGATGCAACTAATAGGGCACTAAAAGGCTGATTTCAGCAATGTTCCTTTTGAATCTGGATTTCCATAGGAAGATGAACAAGCAGATTCACTTTTACAGGGACATGACGTAATATCTGCTTTATCCAGGTCCCCCTTTTACAATACAAGGCCATGTTGTTTCTTAGAGTTTTTATATAGTTTTATATAGTTTGAACTACACACTACTAGTCCATATATATATACACTTTTAATATTCATTACTTGTGCATGTCACTACTTTTCATTACAATGGACATGGAATATTTAATTCAGTGACTGTAAAGTTTACTTTAAAGGTCTCAGAGGGAAATTCAGGGGATATGCTCATTAATGCAGGAACTAACATTTCTGGAAACCTTGTAACTTTACATAACAGTAAATTTTGTAATTAGTTTATATGGTGTTTTTAACAAAAACATTTTAAATTAATTATATTTTTCTTATACAAGTACACTTAACATACTAGCTTTAATGCAGTGAAGTTACTTGGATGTCCAAAGATCATAAAACCTCCAGAGGCTCTCTTTTAAAGCCAAGCAGCTGCAGATAACCTCAAGCAGTACCAAGTGCAGCTCTGCTTTTGCTCAGAGGCCAGGGCCAACTTTAGAGTTAAAACCTGCACCACTAACATGCTTAACAAAACTGCTTCAGCTATGGATTCAACTGTACTCTCACTCCATGAGTTCATTAGGAATTAGCAAATCCTAATGCTGCCTTTTCTAAAAAGAGTAACTAAACCCTCATCCATTGCACAAGTGGGATTGTGTCCCTCCACATTCACAATTGAGAACATGGCAGATATTTCATCCATTCATCAGCATGGGTTATAAGTATTATGGCAAAAAAAAATAGTGGCACAGTATATTAAAACTACATAAGAAAACTAAGAGTGTAATGAGAAGCTTTAAACATCTAAAGTAAGAATTACAATAACCCAGTAACAATATAGTGGAATAGCTTGTTTTAAGACTAACAAAACAGGCATCAAAATACCTTAGAGTATTTCTATATTTGATATTTTAACATTTATGTTACAAACCAGATGTCTAAGTAGAGTCAGAGACAAATTAAATGTGCCTAAATTTAAAAATTTGTATTTTATAAGATTTTAAAAACACGACAGAATCTGATTAATTACACATATCCACCATATGGCTGGTACATATTATCAACTGGCCACAATATTAGCAAGCATTACCAAAGTTCCACTAGTGATACAGATAGACTGAGATACTCCGGATTCTACAGGGTCTCCATTTTAGTGGTGCCAGAACTAATGAGTATAATTTTTTCTGCTTTTCCCACTGTTTATGCTAAAAACAACTACTCCTCTCATTTACACTGGTTTAAATAAGCTAATCATAGAAACACTGAACTCTGGCACTCTGTTAAAGAACAAACAGAAAGTGTTTCCCTAGCTGGTGGCTACCAAAGAGAAAATATTTTTTATCCAAATAAGCACGCATGACTTATAATTTGGGTCCTGCCAGAGGAATGAAACCCACGATATTAATAAATGAAAAGGCCACAGGCCCTTCCTACTGCCAGATTTCGTCCAGGCAAGCAAGTGGGTTATTTCACACAGAATCCACATATTACTGATATCTTGATCTAGAAAGCAAACAGCTGAAGTATAGACCTCAGAATATTAGCAGTTTTACCAAATGCCCTCCACCAATCACCCCCCACAGCGCTGTTACAGGTTATTCCTTCGAGATGGATAGACACATGGAATCAACCGGGTTGGAAAAGACCTCCGAGATCAAGTCCAACCCTAGATCCAACACCGCCGTGGTTACACCATGCCACTAAGCGCCACATCCTGTCTCATCTTAAAAACCTCCAGGGACGGTGAATCCACCACCTCCCTGGGCAGATCATTCCAGTGCCCAATTACTCTCTCTGTAAAAAATTTCTTCCTAAAGAAAGACATCACACAACGCAGCACCATCCGCCCGAAACTTGTCACTTTGTCTCCGACCCGCACTTGAGACGTGGCAGACTTCTCCTTCCAGAGCAAACAAAAGGACTTATCCGAATTTTAGCCACAGCCTTCCCCCGCAGCAGCGCTTCGCTCTCGGGATCTCGGCACTTCCAGCGGCCAGCAGGCGCCAGCCCCGGCTGCCCCCTCCGAGCCCGGCGGTGCCGGGACCTGTTGACAGAAGGGGCCCCGCTCGCCCCCTCCCCGCACACAGACTTCGCCAGCCCCCACGAGAGAGAG
>VZRE01011582.1:113753-144260 GCA_013396775.1 Cephalopterus ornatus
GGCCGCCCCGCAGCTCACCGGCACCGCGTTCAGCCCCTGCTGCTCCGAGGCCATCACGAGAATATTGCGGAAATCCATGGCCGGGCCGGATAACCGGGGGGCTGCGGCAGCCGCCCCGCTCCCAGCGCTCGCCGCCCGCCGCCCGCTCGGCCCCGCTCGCTTCCGCCCGCTGCCGTCCTACCCTTTATATAACCTCGCCTGGCGCCGGCGTCACTTCCCCTGTGGCGGCGCCTCGCCACGGCAAACGGGGCTGGAAAAGGAGGAGGGGAACGGGGGCGATGCCTCACGGGAGCCCCGCGGGATGCCGGGGCCCGGGGATGCGGCGGGGCGGCCTTATGAGCCCACCGGGGCCGGCCCCGCCGTGCCCTGCCCTGCCCTCCCTGCCCTCCCTGCCCGCCGCCCCCCGCACGCAGCTGCGGCCCGTGCGGGGCTGATGATGCCGCGGTCTGTCCCTTCGCACAGCCCGGCTTCGCCCGCTGAAACGCCTCGGAGAGAGGCTGTTCGCAAGGGCATGTAGTGACAGAACAAAGGGGAATGGCTTCAAACTGAAAGAGAGCAGGTTTAGGTCAGATATTAGGAAAAAAAATCTTTACCGTGAGGGTGGTGAGGCACTGGAACTGGTTGCCGAGAGAAGTGGTGGATGCCCCATCTTTGGAGGTGTTAAGGGCCAGCTTGGATAATGCTCTGAGCAACCTGGTCTAGTGAAAAGTGTCCCTGCCCTTGTCAGGCGGGTTGGAACTAGATGATCTTTAAGGTCCCTTTCATGCCCAACCATTCTGTGATTCTATGAATATCATCCCTGACCTTGGCATAGGGATGTATCCTTTTTTTAATTATTATTTTTGTCAATAGCTACTCTTGGTTTTTTTAGTGGTGGTCAAGATTGGAGTGTTTTGAAGGAAAAAAAGCCTTTTGGGGCCATGGCCAGTGGCTCCAAGTGCACCCTGACACTTGCCCCCATTCCCAGCAGTCAGCTCCAGCCACCAGCTTGGCCCTGAGGGCACACAGGTCAGGCAGAAATCCTGTAACAAAGGAGGAATATGGATTAAGTTTCCTCAGCGATCTCTCTTGGTTTTTCGAGGCTTGAAAATCTGTGCTTGGCTTCTGGGGGTGTCACAGTTACATCAGCAGTGTGCTCCCAGCTGCAGGAATAGTGCCTGATAAACAGAGCTCCCAGGAGTAATGCTGACTCTCAAGAGTGGCCAAACAAAACACTCTCTGTGTGTGTATGTATGTTCAAATATTTTTCCAGGTCTCTAACAACCTGGAACAATGTGCAAGAACACCAGCTGACTGAATACTCCTCGCTTGCATTGGATATCAGCTCTTTTCCTAGATCTGTTATCTGAGATCCATCTGACTAAAATTCCTCTACTCTACACTGCTTGTCATAGAAACCTGGGCACTGAAAGGAAGCTTTTTTCTTCATTTTATCATTCTTTAGCATAAAATCTTTAGCATTGCTATTACTTGACCACTCTTCACTTTCAATGCTTCCAGTTCCTTCCTGCCTTTTCCAATTTCCCTTTGCCTCTTCAGCACCTTCACTTGCCCCCCCCCCATCTGAAATTCCTTCCTGGGTAGGGCTATAAGCCACATTGCAGCCTGGTGTAAAGATGCCCAGTGAGGCCCTCAGTGAGGGGAGGAACTGGACAATTTATTTGAGCCAGGCACTGCACCAGTTAACTCACAGGGCTTTTGTAGTTCTTGAACTACAGACAATCTGAAGTTGTTTCTGTAATGCTTGCTCTGGCATCTCTGCATGGCACTGCTCTGTGCAGGGTAGACACTCCTGACCTCCCACTGCTTTTTCTTGGGACACAGTCCTCATTTAACACCTTATCTTGTAAGAGCTTGATCCTTCTCTTTCTTCCCCTTTTTATTCTCATCTCCATAAAGACACTTCACTGACTTTTTATTTCTGACTCAGACATGATCACCTCTTTCGGTTCCCGCCCTCTTTATATTATTACTTTCTTTAGATTTTCAGTTTAATTATTTTTTAGTTTTAAGACCTTCTAGTCAGTCTCTCTTCATGGGCAGTTAGTGGTTCATCAATTTTTCTCTCAGTATTGTAGTTGTTTCCCTCTGTGGTACTGTCAATAAGATTATGATGCCATTTTCTGGCAGTCTTATCTGCCACCCCATCACTGCTGTAGTGATTTCATCAGAATTTCCCTGCTCCGTCTTGAATTTCTTGTATCTCCACTGCGTCCTTCCTTGAGAGGCCTCTTAGTATGACTCAGATTCCTGTATGACGGCAGCAGTATTGACACGGTGATGATTGTTGCTCTCTGACTTTTATGTTTGCTTGCTTCAGAGAGCTGGCAGGAACACTCGGCTAAACGCAGTCTTCATTCGGCTGACTGCAATCCTGAAGATGAGTGGAGAAAATCTCTCCCTGCATCTGAAAGAGAAGTTTCGGCCAGCCCAGAGAATGGCAGGAATGGCATTTCAGTCATCTGTTGCATGTTGCATGTTGCTTTTTGTGTGTGGAAACCTCTAAGCACAGTTGTTACCCTTTCCTGTAAATGGCAATACGGTGACATCACATGTCCCTCGGCAGTGGGGATTTACATCTGTGTTAGGGCCGATGGGAGAAACAATAGCCCCGTGTAAACGTGCGCTGCGGGCATTTTATAGGGCAGTAGCAAGCGACGCTGAGCTGTGTCAGGATTCCCAGATTGCACCCACGGCACTTGAACCCAGATCGAGTATGTGTTACACATCAGCACAGCGCCTTGATGTGGTCCAGCCTCTTTTTCTGGCAGACGTGCAACAACAAATGGGAAGCTCTGTGCTATGTGTGCCTGCAGCTGTCCTCCCTGTGTCCTAAATCACTTCCCAAATTGTGTTCACTCTTCACAATCTTTGCATATGTTTACAATGTGATGAAGTGACCCAGACTAGGCTTGCCAGGACTCCCTAGTCCAGCTAGTCTGTCAGGAATGAGAGAAGAAACAACTTTGTGCTTTTAAGCCAAACTGAAATTTCTGTTAAACAAAAATCAGGATAGAAAATGTTTCTTCCCCTTTTTGTAACTCTCTGATCTGTCTCGTTCTGTGCATGTTTAACATCAAACTAACTTTGAAAGAAGTCTGAGAATTTAAACCTACATCTTCCAGAAAACCAAAATAACTCCTCTTAAATCTCCCAAGAACCTGTAGTTTATGCTGCTGAAAAAGTTCAGACAGGTTCATTCTTTTTGTGTATACATTTTTAAGCAAGAACCTGGCTAAGTTTTATTTTTAATAGATATCTTCAGTTTAGGATATTACTTGGGACTAGAACTGTTTAGAAAAGACCCAGAAAATATCAGACAATACTCCACCAGAAAGTGTTTTTGTTGAAGGTTTTTAATCAGCTGTAGTCAACAATAGCTTTTTGCCCCAGCCATGCACACTTCAGGCATGTGACTAATCCTATTAACTTGAAGTGTGTTAAAGTGTTTAAAGGATTAGAGTCTTAATTACACACCATCTGCAGAGGTCAAATATCAAAGGCTGTTCAGAGCCTGAGTTTTAGAATTTTTCTGAATGAGTGAATGAGTAATATTTGTGTGAGTTTCCCTTTCCCCTTTTCATCCAGCATCCTTTCTGCAGTAATGTAAATGGGTGTCCCAATATGGCCTTTATTAAATGAACCGAATCATCTTGGTGTCCAACAGGCAGGTCTCTGCATCATCAGCTGCTTAGACATTTTCAGAGCTGGCCATATACACTCAAAAGAAGTTTATGACTTGGAAAAAACAAATTTGAACAAATCAAGTTTGCATAGTGTGGTGCCAGTCTACTCTATAGCTGCTTCTGATCTGAATTATTAATCAATAAGATTTTTTTTTTGCTTGTGATATATTAAAGAGAAGTGGAGAGCAAGAGTCTTGGGATGATAGCTGCTGGTGACAATATATAATTTAGACGTCTAACTTTGATCTCTAAATTATGACCTTTGGCTCCAAACAGGAATATCAGAAAAACAGGGGTAGAAACTGTTTCCTTCCTCCCACCCGAAGAGCGGGTAATTTGTGGTTATCAGGTAATTTCTGACAGACATTTGTTCAATCTGCATTTGAAAACTCAAAAATGAAGGCTGTCATTCCCTGTATTATTCTCTCTTGCTGTTTTTTCATCCTCACCATGAGAAAGCAGTTTCTAACATCTAACCCAAATCTCTGTTGCCCATTGAGCCTCTTCAGCCGATGAGGTGACTTTATTGCCCTCTCCTTAGAAATACTGTACACATATTTAGGGCTCTCCTACTGGGTCTATCCTTTCTCTAGGACAAACAACTCCAATTCCTCCAATGTTTCCTCATAAAACCTTTAATTCTCTATTTTAACCAAAGCAGAATACAATACCCCAACTGAAGGTTTACTAGCCCCAAGTATAACAGAAGAATAGCTTCATTAGCCTGACAAACAATATTCCTTTTTATGTAGCTTCCAGTGCTATTTGCCCTTTTTGTAGTGGCACGGCTGATTCCTGTTTGGTTTGTGATCCCTGCTAACCACCAAGACTGTTTGTACAATGATGCTGTCAGACCAGTAATTCCATAACCTGCATTTGCAATGCTGGTAATTCTGCAGAGAGTGAAAGCATGTCCTTTGAATTAGTTTCTTTCCCCCTACTGTAATTTGGCAAGTGTGTTGAGATCCTGTCCCTGTCCTCCAACACTTCATGCCCCTCCCAGCCAGTGGGGTTGGTAAACGAGTTGTCTGTTCTGCCATCCAAATTATTTAATGAAAATATCAGATTGGTGCTGCAGAGATACCCCTGCAGATTTCTGCTTGATGTGTCCAACCAAGTTAACAACAGACTCTAGTTAAATATTCCGGTCCAGTTTACACCCAGTTCTGTACTTATCCATTTGTGTTTTAATGGACTTGCTTGTGAGATGGATGGCCACGTGAGACAGTGTTAGAAGTCTCTCTAAAACCAAGAGATGGAAATGAGCTTGCTTGACATGATTTATTCTACGCAAAGTACGCTCTGGGATACTAATTCCTAGGTACTTAAATGTGTCAGTGGAGGGAGAGGTTTAACTCCAGCACCTCATTGTTTAATGACTCGGGAGGTCATGAAATTGGTACAGCTTCCTAACACAGGAATGCAAGCAAAACAAACTGAACTTGGAGAATGTGAATTCCTCTGTACTTGATCTAAAATTATAAGTCATCTAAAATACATATATTTCAAATCCAGAGCAATTACAAAATATCACTTTTACATTGCTGTTCACTGAGGATAGAAACAAACTGAAGATGCCAAGAAACTTCTTGAGCCTTTAAAAATGATTTCAAGTAACTGTGGATTTTTTAGGACAATTTGCAGCATCATTATTAAACAAGGGCTATGAAACTTTCTGATCCAGGGATAAGTGCAAAGAAATACAGTTGCACCTCACCAAGCAGTTGGCTGTGCTGCAATCTGTGACTACCTGAGAGCATTCAGTGTACTCGGGGGTCAATGGATAAACTCTATTACGAGGGTGAAGAAATGGGCCCTGTGGACTACCCATCAAATCAGGACACTATTGATGAAAATACTAACAATCTTCATGAAAATACCCACATGAACAAAAAGTAGATCTGGTAGAAAGTGAGGGTAATGATACTGAATAACATCAGCTGGTAGAATAGCTGTATTTGCAAAGCATTATCCTAACCAGAGAAGAAAGAAGATTAAGGTGGGGGGGAGAAGAAAATACTTGTATTTAATTTAGCTGTTTAACTTATTCAATAGTTAACAAAAGTATCTTTAAAGTGCCTGTTGTTAAACATGTCAAAACCCCCGAAAAGATAAGTGTATGGAAAGTAGACAAAAATAACCCCTTTATAATATGTGGTCATATTGTTTTAAGAGAATAACTTCCTTTGCGAAGATGCTAAAAAGAAGGCAATGAAAAAAATCACCATCAAGGCAAATGTGGGGAAAATATTATTTGAACATTAAAAAGCAGCCCAGATGTTATGGAGTTGGTAAGAAAGCAAACAACGCGTGTAAGACAGACTGCAAAGCAGTAAGGGCTTTCCTCTGTAGCAGGATTAGGCTGGTTTTAGGTCGCTGGAGAAACATGATACTTAGAGGAGAGCATCCCAGATGAGAAAACACACGGACTGAGAGACAACTACCCCAATTCAGGAGCTGTTCCCAGCAGATCGATCACTCAGTACTGGTAAGCTCTTTGCCCTGGAACCAACCCCCCGTCTGCATTTCACCCAAGCTCCCAAATAAGAGATCAACTATTTGCATGGAAGGTAAACCCTGATGCATAGAAAGCAACAGCCGGCACAACCGAGCAGCTGTGAGTGCCACATGTACATACAGAGATATATGCACATGGGCTGGCTGTATAATTGCCTTGGCAAGGTGCCCCTCTCCGCCCCCATCTCACATGGCAGGCAGCATTCCCAGAAGGATGTCATGCAGTGTGACCGCCTGCTCATCCACACGCCAGCTCATATGACCGGTAACTGCAGTTTGTTCGTTCGGCCGGGGAGCAAAGAAATAAATAAGAGATAAGAACTGAGAGCAAGGCTGAAAGCGGCGAAGTTGCAGCTGGGAAATGAAGGCGCCAGCCCACGGGAGCCGCTGGTGGGCAGGGGCGGATAGTGCCGCCCTCCCGCGGGAATTCCGCCCCTTATTCGCTCTCCTTGGCTGGGCTGGGCTGATGACAGCAGGTGGCGGTCGTGTCTTTAGTGCAGCAGCAGCTGGAGCCCACGCGGCGTGGAGGTGTTGCACAATGCCATGTTCAGAGCAGCATCGGTGACCCTCTCCTGGTGCCAGCCGTGGTTGTTCATGTTGGCCGCTTCTCAGGCGCTTTCGAACTGCGCTGAAAGGCTCAGCAGAGCCCTCCCTCCCAGCCTTCCGGGAGGAGATCTTTCCACAGAACGCTGCTGAGAGATAAGTAAACAACAAAAAGAGCATTCCAAAGGTTTATCTATTTTACTGAAAGTATTCGAAGCTCTTCATAATCATACATGCCTGCAAAGCTGAGAAATGTGTGTTTGCCACATGCAGTTGCAGATGGTTGTGGCATCTGAAGCAGATCAAATGGATTGTTCATTTTCTCATATTGCTCAGAAGCCAAAGCATCTTCTTTTCAAACACACTGAGAAATACTTGGATTTATTTCCCAGTGTTGAGAGCCTGGTTTGAAGATCTACTTAATTTTTGGGGAAGGGCTATGGCATTTCTGAAAGTTAGGCTCCTAGCTGTTTTTACAAATCTCCACTATATTACACATGAAAATAAAAATAATATAAAAACCTGCCAAATGAAAGCAACCTAAAATGAGATGTTTCTTGAAGCTCTGCTCCTCTACCGATTGCACCTCTTCATCTCATCCTCTCCCTGCCTTGAAGAAACTCATCCCCAGATCACCAAATAGCTGCCACACTCCAAGATTAACAAATCCAATCTCCTTTGCATATTATAAGGGAACAAACTCCAGAATCAAGGGCACCAAAAACCCTGCACCGCTCTAGCAGATCGGTGTTACCCTGAGTGTTTCCTATGCTTATGTTTGGCTAATGTAGCAAAGTTCAATGCAAAACCAATAGAAGGGAAAGTTTATTTTACTTCAAACCAATTTCACATACTTTCTCTCACAGACTGTTTTCACTCCTTTCGTGTGTGTGAGGGTGGAGATGGTCGTGGTAGCCTCTGTGGTGCAAGTCAGGAGCTGAGGGTGTCCCAGCACAGGCAGCGGCTTCACCAACTGGGTGCAGACCCTGAATGTGGCACACAGAACTGGATATGGATAACAGGGTCTATCAACAGTCCCAAACAAGGGAAAATTAATGAATCAGGCCCAGGGGCCATCCAGGAGTATAAGGAGAATAAAGGGACCAGAGATAAGGCTTGAAACAAGGCTACAAGAGATCCACAGTTCACCCAGGAGATGGGGCTGAAGACAAAGCTGTGGCATAGGTCCAAGGTCCACCTGGGAGACAGGGCTGGAGACATGTTAGCTCTAATATAGATCTAGGAGTCAGGGCTGGAGAAAAACTGCCTCCAACATATGTGTGAGATCCACCCAGGAGACAGCCTTTGGTTTTTCAGACCCAGGTGCCTTCAGAAGCTGCACATATGCCAATCCTTTGCCTCTTCTTGTTGTTTCTTGATTATTTCACACTTGTACGTTGCCATTCACACCCCATTCACACCAAGCTTAATGTTTCTATATCAGATCCCTATGGATGTACTGTCATTTCAGAGGAGAAGTCTTTACCTGGTGGCTGGGTTCCAAACAATTCAAAGTAAACTACTTCAGTTATCGTCAGGAAGGCAATCAAAAGTTAGTGCAGAATGAAAACAGCAATGTAAGATGCTGCCTATGCGAAGCAGATTTTAGAAAACAGGCTGCTGCCTCCTACACAAGCTCTGTCTTTTGAGTGTAGCCCCCATACTGAGAACTTCACAGTAGTGTAATCTCACACACAATTTTCTCATCAAGGTTCTCTGCAGTGATAAGCTGTATTTACCATGTAGTTAGCATGGTCAAAAATTGAGAGTGTTATATTTAAACAAATAAAATAATTTCCTGATTATCATCTCCTCGTAAGTCTGGCTTTGGGCAGCGTGATAAACCTCAGTGCAGGGATTGTGGACTTATAAAGAACATAAGGTCATTTGGAGCAATATAGTTTCAGTTAAGAAAATGCAAGGGTATTTCCATTCCAATATGCTCTCAGTAAATCATTTGGCTTCATATATTTAAGATGTTATGCAATTGCTAGCTAGATAAACCTAATTAACCTCCATTCTGCAGGTTTATCTCAGATTTCCTAGAAGGAGGTTGTAATTTGTGGAGCATATTGTACATATTTGATGTAACTTTGAAAATAAAGAATGTATGGCATTGTAATGAATGATACTATAATTTCTGGCTTTTTTTTCAACAAAACTATCTTATTAACAATTCTACATTGAAATAGACCACCATTTTATCTCTGGCACAAATATTTAAGGGAAAAGCAATCCATTTTGTTGGAGCATACCTTGGTAAATTTAATTCCACTCCAGTAAATGAGCAGTGCAAAGAGGATTGGAGCTTACCAGGAAATACTGAATGAAAGGTCAGATTTGTACTGAGTATAAATCAACATTCTTGCATGGCTTAAGCGGATTTATGCCCATATATACTGGTCAAGAATCTGGCTCATTACGAGTGGATGAACTACAAATAGAGTGTCAAGCAGGAGTTTGAGTTTTAACACCTATTTCTCTGACTTGTTAGCTTAAATCAGATTCCAGATATTCTGAAGGCTTTTTGTTCACTGTAACTGAGGAGGAAGATAGTCTGGAATTTGGTTAAATTCCCTCTATTGAAAGCCACCTTTTCAAACAAGGTCTGTGCAGTGTTACTAAACAGCTCGAGCAGAATGAATTGTTGTCTGCTTTTCCAATCCATACATTTCAGATTTTGAAATGTAGCCTTTAGGGCAACATATATAACACAAACCCAGTGGATGGATTGCCCAAGGTTGTGATGATTTGGTGATGCTCAGCAGGAGATGATTTTGGTATTACAGACCCACTCCTCTTTGAAGCACTCTACTCCAGATAGTGCTTTGTGAATATATAAAGAGCATGCAGCACAGGGAAATTAAGCAGAAGGCAGTATAGGGAGGAGCAAGCCCATCCTAGGATTTGCGCAGAATTGCAGGAGAGTCTGAATAATCATCTTGGAGGGTTTTACATTGACATGGTTTCATCAAGCTTTTCTTGGAGCAGGCATCCCGCAAGCATTTGTGGATGGCCTAAGCCAGCACAGCTGCTGAGAGAAGAAACCTCTGCTCAGCCTGTATCACTGGCTTATTTGTGCCAGCATCAGGATTTGTAGAATTGCACAATGAAGCTGACCGGGAACCATTCAGCTGGAAGCAAACCTAACAACAACGAGTTAGTTCCCCTAAGGCCACAGCTTTCAGCAGTGCAGACAGACTGTTGTTCATTGAACTCTGCTCTCCCAGAGGGCTGGAGAAGGAGGTTAAGGTCACTGCTCTGCAGAACGGCCACCTGCCATTGTGCCTGTTAGACAGGCTTAAGTGCAGCTGGGATGATGGATTCCAATCCTGAAACACTGACTCCATGGACTTCTGTAGGATGTGAGGGAAGAGAGGGAGGGACACGCAGGAGAGAAACCTGGGCCATGGGGAATTTGCTCTGTTGACCAAAGATGTAGGAGGTCATAGATCAAACACTTCACCTTTGGGATCTTTGCCAGGTCCTGGGAAAGTCAGATTTGGTTTGTGAAATCCAAAAACTGCTCACAGAGCTTTTTTTCCCCTGCGTATCAATGGATGAATAATGAATGCTTTTATGCTCTGCCACTCTCTCCATTTCCGTTGCTGTTACTAAAGTTGGCTGACTTAGAGAGGTTTTCTCCTCTCACCTTGGTGTCTGTAGCCAGATTCTCTAGGAAAGTCAAACTCCTTGATATAATTCACTACCACAGGAAGTGAAAAATCACAGTGTTTACTGCATATTGCTAAGACTGAAGAAAACCTCTGAAAAGAAACACCATTATTGATCAGAAAGGTCCTTTTTAACTAACAAAAGCGGTCAAAAGTATTTTTACTGAAGCATTTGAAAGAACATACATATTTAGGAGCAGAATAGCCTAGTTTAGGATTATGCTGTTATATCTCAGAAACTTTGAGGCAGGTCTGTGGCTGGAAGGGAAAGTATGTGGGGAAGCAGCAGCCACTGCAAGAAGCCAGATTGATAAGAAAGAAGGAACTCCCTCGTGGCATCCCTTGCCCACCTGATCTGTCTTTTACATGAATCACAAAGCAGAGGCTACTTCCACATCCAGATGTCAATTCTGTCTTAGTATTTCCCACGACCACAGGAGTTTTAGCCTTCGTGTCTGTCTTAGCTAAATGCTCTTACTAATTCTGTTTCCCTTGTATAAATTCCCTGGAAGTTTTCAGTTCAGTTAGTTAAATAAACCATCATTTCCTGCCTCAAACATCAACTATTGTGGCCCAGGGTTTCCTAAGGGTCTCTGCCTTTGGATCAGCTGCTTCACAATCTGAGCACATTCACCTCCTTCTTTAAAGCATTTTCTCTGCCTTTTTTTTTTTTTTTTTTTTTTTTTTAACATGAGGACTTCCCTTGCACAGGAAATCCAAGCTTTAACAGTAAAGATAATAGACGAGTTGTTTTCTTCAGCATCAGAGGGATTACAGGAAGCAATGCAGCTATGGCACTGAATTGTAGATTCAGCAAGCTCCAGTTCATGTCACTCAAAGGAGACGTCCTTTGTGGGGGTTTCAAACAGTTGAGGGACATTGCAAAGTTATGTGTCAAGATTTGTACTCTCTTCTTGGAAGTTGGAAGCCTCCACCATGTCACGTCATCTATGTTGGCCTGTATTCCCAGGCTGCCTCCCTGTATGGGTTTCTGGACTGCTGCTTTTTGTTAAACAATCCTGATACCATTTCAAGATATCTTTGGACTTTCCTCTATAGGTGAGGAGGTCAGGGCTCCTTTATCAGGCAAACTGCTGACCCAACAGCAAGGTGCAAATAGCTGCAGATTCTGAAGTTGCAGTTACAAATTTAACTCCTAATTTTTCCTGAGAATTAGCGTGCTAGAGGTGGGGAATCGATACCTTCCTTCCTGGTAAGTAATAGCCGAGCAAACAGTCTCTCGTATACATTGCAAATGCTACTCAGCACTCACTTCCTCCTGAAGTGCTCCTGAAGGTGCTGCTGCGTTTGAGCAGTGGAGTGAATGAATGATCCCTGTTGAGTCTAGTGCTACAGCAATGCAGTGTCTGACATAGACTTTTCACTCTGAAGAAGCTCCCAATGTACTTTTTTGGTAGCACTCGGTTTATTCTGTCTGCAGGTCCCCTCTCACCAGCCAGACTCCGCCTCCGTTCAGATCCACACTATGTTGGGACTGGGAGCAAAGGCCACAGAGCTGTTTAAATGTTTTTAAATATGATATAAGCAGCAGCATTAGCCCGAACACTGATGGCGATTCTTATCTAATGCAACAGTAATACTGCACGCCAGAAACAACAGTATCTCTTTCTTAAACAAGAGAATCCGTGACTCTTGAACATTTTTTCACATGCCCGGATACAGGAAGAGTCCAAGAAAAGGCTAAACTATGGAGGGACCAGTGGAGTGCTTGGGGCCCTGGCTGTGAAGCTGGGCAGCTCTCCATCCACCTGTGTGGTAAGGTAAGGAGGTCTCCTGTCCTCAGAGAAACCATCCCGCCTTGGTGTTGCCAGAATGGCCTCTGCCTGCTCCTCACCTCCAGGTCCCTTTCGTGTGAATGGGCTCATTTGATGAGTGCACTGCAGATGAATTGTGATGGCTTGTTCGGACACAACATATTCAAAATTACAGGTCAAATCCCAAGGTCCTTAGCAAGGCAAAGTTCCTAGTCAAGCATGTGTTGCACAACCTAGGCCACACTGGGTTACCAGTTTGTCAGTGGGATAACTCACTGATTTCTGTAGAGTTACCTGAAAAATAATTGACTTAAATCCTATCATTGTAAAGGCCCCCATCACTTGCAAAAAGATGACCTTCCTGATGTCTGCTCAGTATAAACTCTTGTCTCAAATTTTTCCCAAAGCTCACACAAAAAAACAAGTCACTGGCTCTTCTAATTTATACTTTTTGAATCTAAAGCAGTGAGAAGCTCCTGACTACAGAGCAGACCAGCCTCACAGGGCCAGGGAGTTCTCTGGGGGGGAGGCCAAGCCCTCTCCTGCACTGCTCAGGGGAAGGGAGATGTTGCTCTTTCTTTGCTGACCTCTAGAAGAATTCAGTTTTTTCTACTTCATTCTAGTTGTCTTCAATTTTCTGTCACCTCCTGGCACTTGTCATATAATACATGAGTTGCTGTGATATTAAAGAAAACAAACCCCAGTAACAGCAGCATTTTTCTTTCCCAGTCCAAGTGTTACAGAAAGTTTGCTGCTTCTTGAATCTCCCATGTCAAAAAGCCCCACCAAAACCACTTAGAAGCCCTATCCCTTTTGCTTGTGGAGTAGTATATCTGAGGCCTTATATTGCTGCATAAATGAACATTGTCAAATCAAAACTTCGTACCAGTTCTACTCACATTGAAATTCAAGTCTGTATGGTGTAGGAGACTCAACTTGAAAAGTGTTTGTAAATACTTAGGGAAAATATTTATTTTTATTTGGAATAAAAGGAAAAGTTTACAGCTTGGCTTTGTGACAGAGAAATTTGTTTCTGGATCTAAAACTGGGGTATGGAATTGCTATTGACATCTCTTCTCCTTCATCTAGTTACCTGAAATTTGAGTGATAAAATGACTTACAACCCATCTGGGACACGTTCAAGCGTTTGCTGATAATGCCCTGGGGCAAATTCACAACTCTGACATTTAATGAGCACAACCGATGACTCTGAGGAGTTTGACTAGCTGCCAAATTGATATGTCTGTGTATCCCATCAGTGGCTGTTATATCTCATTTGGGTTTGGGTTTTGTTTTTTTTTTTCTCTGATCTCTGTTAAATTGATTTTTGGCCAGTTTGATTGGTAATCATGCTGAAGCACTGCAAAGTGGACACAAATAGGAACAATGCTCAGCAACCAGATGTAAAGAGACTGGAGCAATAAGAAAATGTATTTGTTTTTCACTGTTTAAACATGATTTATCAGCCTAGAAACTGTCTTGCAGGTTATACTGCATTTCCATTAAGCTAATCCAGAGCACAAACACATCACACAATGTGGTCTTATAAACATGCCTCCTGCAAATACCCCCTGCATGCAGGAAGTGATACAGCAGGAACAGCTTAGGTGACAGTCACTGGAGACACAGATGGGACGAAGGACTGTCTTAGGAGGACGGATATTATGCGACATGTATCAATTCTAGATAGGGCTACATTTCCTCAAGTGTAAGAGATCTCTATCCACCTGTCAGCAGCTGCTCTGAGATCCTGTGGTATCACTGGAGCACTGGCAGAGCCCAGGCCAGAGCTGGGATAAAGAGAGAGATAAGTGCCAAGAAAGAGGGGCTGAAGAGAGCACTTCAGCTGATCATCTGGAATATTGCATGAATGCCAAATTTGTGCCATAAGCACAAAATCAAAGGTCCTAAATACAAATTAAGACCCTAAATACGGGCAGGTAAAAAAAGGTAAAGCTCTGATGTGGTGGATCATGACAGATACTGCAGTGTTCACATCTGGAGTTGCAGAGCCTGGCCCTTCACTGCCATACTGTTGGGCCATCAGACAGTGTCACCCTGTTGGCCTCCTCTACATTATCCAGAAAACTTCTGCCTCTTCCCCCCAGCGATGAGGAAGATAGGAACTGTCAGAGCGTGAGGAAACACAGCCTACCTTCTGCACTGCTGTTGACTTTACTGATGAAGTTACTTGTAATAAGTAACTTTAGGTCAACACCTCTTGAGAAAGCTGAGAGAAGGTCTTCACTGCATCCCTACCCTACTGGCTGGCATCTTTCCACCGTGTAAATGTTGCCTTACCTTGCCAAATCCAAACCATTTATGCCTTTCCTATGAAAGCGTCTTCTTTTCCTGCTCTGAGAAAGAGAACATGCCAAGCAGAACGGTATAAATTGCATCATTAGCTGGGATAATGTTTACCAGACCCGATGCTGCCAGTCACAAAGCTGCTCCTCTTTGCAGTATTAGAAAGTAGCTTCTGAAGCAGCATGACCAGTCAATAGACCTCACTTTGGCTTCTCCTGTGTTTACTTTAACACATGTCCAAGATTAAGCACCTTCACTGTTTTGTCCCTCTCTTTACTTCCTTCAGCCTTATCCTCACTTCTTGAAGCTGTCCTGCCCCTCTTGCCCAAACCTCTGGTTTAGTAGCTGATCTTCTGACTGTTCAGGCCACCTTCAGCTCAGTTACCCAGAGGAGACCAAGCAGGGAGTCAGGAAAACACTGGCTCTGCTGCCGCCAGCTGAACTGGAAAGATCCCTGGCTGCTTGCTGAGCTGCTCCCAGGGCACTCATGCACTGCCCTCTGCTTAGGATGTCCTTTGCAGACCCCACCTGGAGCTCCCCTGACCCAGAAAGGTGGGACAAACCCTGTATAACAGAGCCCTTGGTTCAAGAGTTTAGGTGAGGTTAATTCCACCATCACTGAGTTAATAGATTTTCTTTAATGCTGTTTTATACCTGATGGTCAGAAAATTTTAAGGACCACTCTTGGAAAGGAGAGAATTTTGACTTTGCTTTGTAAGGTTTATTTCTAGGCTTGTAACTTTGCAAGAAGATCAATTAAAATCGCATCATTTGGATTCCCGTCACACCCTTTTTGTTCTTTTCTCTCTTGACTTTAAAGGCTGCTATTTTAGTAACTGTTTGCAGTTGAAATCAATGGCATGCAACACTGAAAAGGCTGAAATCCTAGCTTTCCTGAGGGAAAACATTTCCCCACCCATCCCTATGGGACAGGACGGAGTTCAACAGCTCCGGATGCCTCTTAGAGATGATGTTTTCATCTTATCTCCTTCCCCATGTTATGCTGGACATGGTAATTCACAACCACAGCAGGCTCCCATGCCTCCAAATACAAGAATCTGTCTAAGTACAGGGACTTCAAAGAGCTGAGGTACAGGAGAATGTGGTGGTTAAATGCTGTTTTATGTGTTATGTTACTGCGGTCTATTTTTAGCAGCTGTGGTTGCTGTGTATTGCAACCCTAAGTCACCTCTGAAATTATAGTCGCAAAAATGAAACTGAAAAACAAATTAATTGGATCCACAGACTAGCCAAAAAGGAATCTTGTCTCAATATTTATAGACCAAATAAACATAAACAACTGTAAAAATGTCCTTGTTTTCTCTCCAGTTGAATACAGACCCCTCTGCTGCTGATGCTTTGGCTGTACAGTAAACATCCCAGCATCCGTGCTGTGAATAGTTGTCGCTGGGACTTCGTGGGTTTTTAGGTCAGCACCACAAACATTTTATGGTTGTTACAAAGTGCAAGCACTGCCAGTTCCCACCCAGTATTTTGTGCTTGAACGCTCTTTTCACTTAAATCGTTGTTAGGGTAGTGTACCTGTGATGAAATTAGTTGCTAGGGTATAGGTGTTCCCGATTTACATCAGTGAAAGTAAGAAGAGCATCAGTCCACTTGCACTCTGTTTTCTTGGCCAGTATGAAAGACAGTCAACCCAAAGCAACATAACTTCTCTATTGGTGTAGCAATGCAGTTTCTCATCTTACAGGTTGCTTTGTAACCTTTGTTCTCTGCTGTCTGTGCATGCAGAGGGGATTTTTCATATGTTTGCTCTTTGATTTTATGTTTTCTCATGCCCAATCTGTCTGACTGCCTTTGCTTTTCAGTTACTGCTTCTCAAAATGGCTCCAACCACTGTCTTTTGACATCTCAGAGGAAAGGCACAATTGCATTATTGTACCGAGTGAATGCAATTTTTTACACATGTAGCTGAAGGGGAGATTATTTAAATATCTGAAACACTCTCCTAATTGGAATAATGACATGCTAGGAATGGGAGTGTGAGGAGAATTTAATATTCAGGCTCCTGAATTTCAGTGAATGAGTAATCAACACTCCATCACTTCCTACAAGGTTAAACAATGTTTTAAGTAAATGGTTACGGTAAAAACACCATTTGACTGTATTAAAATAAACAAAGGGAAAGCCAAGAATGGCTATTTCTGGTGATGTTTAGATCACATGAAAGCTTTGTGGATCCCCAGCAAAGGAGAAGCTCTCTTGAAATGCTGCTGGCTGGCTGGTGCCTCAGGGCTGCCCACCAGCCCCTGCCCCTTGTTTGCCCCAGCCATCCTGTCTCCCCTCACCTTGTGCTATCCTGGTGCTGGTGCCAACACCAGTGCTCAGAAGCCAGATCGAGGGGGTGATTTGGGTTAAAAAATAACCCAGCAAAGCATGTTTGCTTGTCTCCATGCGTGCGTTTGAAAGGCTCGGTTTCCCCATGTGATTCATAAAAAGGCTGTACCAAGGTCTCTGCTGGCACAAGGGGCAGGCAGGAGCAAGGGGGGAAATGGAGCAACCCCAAGAGCTGGGGAGGAAAATATCTCTGACTGATATTGCTGACAAATATTGTATCTTCTGAAGTCGCTGCCTTAGACCAGAGCGGTTGCATTGGTACCTATAGCCTGTACCTTAGCAAGGCTGGCCTATCTTTACATCTTTGTTTACAGCTTTATTCTTATCAACAGGTTTGTCATTTTCTTCGTCAATTTATTGCTATAAAGTCAATTATATGCAGTTACTCAGAAGTCAGTGTGTAGTGGTCTAATAGAATCTAATAATTTTTATATACAAAACGTAATTTTCCTGTCATCCTGCACACTCACAATAATTACATCAACACTCTCAATCATTTACCTAAAAGAGCCTTTAAGCAGTTCTGAGTAATTAAGCATTGTTGCCACTACTCTCTTTTGCATCCTCCAGTACTATGCTTTTCTTTTTATTGTTTCTTTCCTGCCAATTTTTTCTGTAATTACGTTCATGGGGCTTGATCTGAAGCCACAGAGGTGAATGCACAGAGTTTCATTAACCTGAATAGGCTGGAGAGCAGACCTTTTGTAAATGCTTTAATAGCACAGGTCAAGGACTTGAAATTAAGAACACTCGTTTTACTCTGTGTTTCTATTGCTCTTTCAGTTAGCTCCATGCAGAAATGCAAACTCTCCTAGGCACAGCTCTGGAAAGTAAAAGTCTATACTACATTTATTACATCAGTACTTAGAAATGCCAACCACAGCACAGGTTGCACTGTGCCTCACTCAAGCACCCAGCAAGAGACAGATTGAGAGAGACAAACAGGTTGTTTGTGACAGAACTGAGACTCAAATCCAGGTAACATTAAGTACAAGTTTAGTGCCTGTTCTCTTCCCGGATCCCAGTTATGCGTTCTGCTGAGGCACAGCAGCACATGTATCTGTGCAAGTGCAATGTTCTCTAATCCTTTCTGATAATGATATTAATCCAAAAGAAAGGGTGGACACTTCGGTGTTTCTATCAGCCCCTGTGCTGTTTGCTTGCACAGCAGCAATTATGGACTCTGCCACTGACAGCATGAATAAGTCTTTACAGTGTCTCCCTGATAAGAAGACACTCCAAGAGATCGTGTGTACATGTCTCACAGGGCTCAAAGTTTCCTAATCCTTCTGCCATTCAACTTTTCAGCATTATCAGATGCACTGCAATATCCAGCCTTGGAGGAGAGCTTGAGCTGAAGGGACTTTTGGTGCCCACCTTATACAGTCCTGCTTGAAAGCAGCCATCCATGACCAAGTGTAGTAAAAACATAAAAATTCCAACTCAAGCTGAAGCAAATCCTTGTTCCCATTAATTACTCAGAACAAACACTGGTGATAGTGCACTGTCCCTGCTGGAAAATATACCATTCTCTCACAATAAGAAAGTTAACTACAAAGTTAGCTTTAGCTGCTAAAAGAGTTGTATTTTTTCACAACAGCAGAATGAACACACATGAGTTATCACGAGCTGAAAAACAGGCACTTAGGAGCAGACCCTAAAGTCAGCAGTTCTGGACAGACATTCGAGCTGATCTCAGCAAAACCACATTCTATTCTGACTATTTCCACCTCAGGAAAACAAATGAATGTTAACCATTCAGAAGTTTGGAAAACTAAAAAATATTAAAACTTATTTTTAGAAATCAAGTTTCAAGTCTCTTCTTTATGCATCTCAAACATTTGTCATTCAACTATTGATCTAAATGCAGATTCAGTTATTTATGCTGGATTTATGGTCCTTTGTGCTCTGACCACTTGCTGACTTTGTCTCAGAGACTACCTCTGTGCCAAACAGGAAAAATTTTAAACTATTTATCTGATATGACAATATTGATAATAGTGCAGAGAAGCACTTTGGACTCCTAAAAGGTACACTGATCTTCATTATCTTCTGTTAACATTTCTTTTTGCTCTGTCAAAGAAAGATTAGGAAACAACGTGCTTAGCTTGGTGTTGAGCTGGAATATAGAAGATGGCAACTGCAAGGACACATTATTTACTTGATTAATAAGAGTGACTTTGGAGTGCAGTCTAACTTGCTTTCTGAATAATTGTCTTAGACTTAAGTTCCTAAATGCTGCCTGACTCTCAACTGCCAAAATAAGGATTTTTACGTTACTTGCCTCCTACAGCTGCATTGTAATAGGAACAGAAATTTGTAGACACCATCCAGATCTTCCTTTCCTTCTTTCCGTAAAAATCTTCAAGTTTAACCACCTCAGTCTTGCAGAAGGTGAGGCACAGGACAAGCGAAAAGATGATGGAGAATACACAGATTGCCTGTGGTTCAGTGAGCAGGACACAACTGTTGTATTCTTTCCTAAAATGAAAAGTGCTTGCTAAAAAACAATCCTCTGGTAAAGCAGAGAGAGTCACCCCAAGAAGGGATCCACCAGTAACCAGATTTTTCTGTTTCTCAGGGTCTGAAATTGTTTTCCAAGGACATCAGTTAATGTCAGCTTTGCCTACTTCTGATCTTATTTCTAATGTTCCTCTGTATTTGGTCCGCAGACAAGTGTCTGAAGCTTGGACATTTTTAAGGTATACTTCTAGGGGAGCTGGGAAAAATCCCAAATGAGCTTAAAATATTTCTACACTTGCAAGAACAAGAAATAATGGCTGTATTACCTGACACTGCCATGTTACCAGAGGGGAGCCTTTATGGGAGCAAACATGACTTTGCTGTCCTTCCTCTACTTGCTGTCCCAGAAGTGTGAGGTGGGTCAGGATGCAGCCTAGCAGCCTTGTGCCGTCATGGTGCTACTGCACTGCTGCTTAACCTAAAACCTCTCCTTGCCTTCACTCTTTGCTCCTGGGAACTGCGGCAAATCCTTGGCGCACCAGGTGGAAAGGACTGGTGCCAGCGCCAGGATCTCCCCTTCCCATCAGGAGACTCCTGCCCTCTCATTGCAGGACTTGTCCTTCCTGTGCAGATGTGGGCACCACAAACTCTAAAGTGCTTTGAAGTCTAATGTTAAAAAAAACCCAGCAAGGCTGTCAGGGGAAAATCATTGTCTTTGAGGCTGCTGTCATAGATATTTATGGTGAAGAAATGCTGTCCCAAACTCAAAGCTGTGCCTTCCAGACTAACAGCTTAAAACAGGTGAAGCACAGAGGCAGTGTGGCTGACAAAGAAGCTCTTCCTAAGCTTGTGTACTGCAGCACTCAGGACATTCACAGACAAAAAAATTCTATTCCAGGTAAGGAGGCAGTGCTAGTAGCTATCCTAAGCTACTCTCCAGTCTCTCCTTTTCTTGGTGTGTTGGCGTACTAGTAGTCTCTGAGAGGAGCCAAAGTGGATCCTGACTCACTTATCTTTTCTGAACATACTTCTGATTAGAATGAGCAATGAGTGTCACCCTCAGTGGCTGCATGGGTGCATGTCTGCCTGCATTGACCTGTTGAAGACTGCCACCTTGTAGTTCTGTCTGTAGGAGACTGGAGCAACCATTCTGGGAGCAGAAGTTCCCAGGCTGGGGCATGGCATGACCAGCAACACTGAACTGCACCGCTGGTAAAGTGTGCAGGGCCTCACAGCATGCCCAGGAAAAGAGAAAACTCTAAGGGAGAGAAAGCAAAACACATCAAAAATAAATGAGACCAGAAGGGGCCTGCAAAGGCTCCCTTATGTGGGCTGGCAGCTGCCGGCTCACACCTTTATCCAAGGGTTTCGGGGGGCACCACTGACTTTGCCATCCTCAGCAGTCCCTGACTGTCATGTGACAGGTTCCTGTCTGCCATGGAGATGGTGTGTTGGTTTTGGACAAGGGACAGCTTCTGACATTTGTGCTGGGAAACGTCCATGTGCTCCGTAGCAGAGTCTGCACCATAATTCTGCCCATGAGCAGGCACCTCACTGCAGTGACACCCTCTCATGCAGACTCACCCACGGTTCTCCCTGGGCTTCTTGCTGTTTCTTAGCAGAACCTGCATGTGGGCATAGTGGGCGCCATGGCAAGATGCTGACACATCAAGTGGGAAGATATGGTGAAGAGGCTTGAGAGGTCCACCCAACACAGAATGGCCACATGAAAATGGACCAGCAATAAGTTTGTTGGAAAAGGCAAGCCCAGCTCCTTACTTCTACCGATTTTACTGGGTCAGTACTGGATGCAGTTAGAGCATTCTTTCTCCATTTCTTTGTCCTAAACATGAACTTATTGTTTCAGGCTGTGTTGAGGGTATAGGGTTTGGGTGCTGGAATTCCAGAAAGAAGGAAACACTGTGCCTTGTCTTTCCAGCTCTTTGTAATTACTTGGGTTTCTGGGTCTTCCCTGAGGGAGTCTTCACTTCCTTCTGCCAATTGTATACAGAAATTAATTACTCTGATTCATATCCTGGACCCTGGCACCTGATAATTAGGTGTCCATAAGGGCTGCAAGTGGGTATGTCTTCCGTAAGGCTTCCAGAATTCATCCCAGAAATGTAGTTAAGTGAGGATTTCCTTTGGTGTCAAAGTTCACTCAAAAACCTTCCCTCCCTCCCTTCTCCACCTCAGTCCCCCTCCTGGACTTCTCCAGCCCCCAAGATTTACTTTTAATACAGCAGAACTCCACAGAAAGTTACATAGGCACAACGATGAAGTCAAGGAAAGGAGCAGGAACAGAAGGGAGGGAAATGCCTGTCCTCACGAAGCCTCTGCAAAGGGCTTTTAGGTTCCAGTGATGCCTGAGGCTTGAAAACACAGGTTGCAAGTACTTTGCAATTCCCTGGTGACAGTGTTAGTGTCAAAATTCAGGTGTGATTCTCTAACTCTGGGCAGTTACTGACCACCAAAATGAGGGCTGTGCCACCACGTCTAGTCTGGGACCAGCACCCAGATGCAGGTGCCATGTGTGAGTTTTGCAGTGAGAGGCCTAAAATACCAGTTTTTTTTTCTTCTGACTGACTCACTGGAGCCAAGCATGACCTATCTAGAGCATTGTGAACACAGCTAAGTCTGAACTGTAGGCTCCAAGACAAAACCATTTTCAGTAAGGATATTTTTATAGCCCACACAGGGAAAGAAAACCCCTTTTGGTTGCCTTCATCTCTGCTGGGTTTGAATTAGACTATGAAATGCCCAGCAGTCAGGTGTGCTAAGCACATACACCAGGGACAGCCCTCTGTACTGTTATCTTGATCCTTCAGTAATTGCTCAGTAGTGTTTGCCCCTGTATCTAAGCTTTGACAAGATTGCAGAGAACAAAGCCATTTAGAGGAATGCCTCATGAAGTGTTTAATGCTCTCAGATGAACCTGTCTGAGCTGTACACAATTTTATTGCATACCCTGTGGCTTTTCCCAGTGAGCCATGTAACACAGGAGGGACAGACCACTCTGTGTTACTTTGACATTGGTTTTGGTTCCTCTTCAAGTATTCTAGGGGTCTTTCCTGCTGACATAACAGCCCTCGTGATTCCTGCCCATATCTGCGGAAAAACCAGCCGCTGATTCAGCTGTGGCTCTCTCACTAGGGGAAACCTGAGTTTGGGTTTTGAGGAGGCAGGCCAGCCTCCAGGAGCCTTCCCCTGTTCCCAGGGGAACCCCAGAGCCAGGGATGAAGGTTTGGTTTCAATTCACTTTTTTAAACTAGTGCCTTTTCAAAAACCAGTTTCTATAGTGACAGGGAACTGTGGCACCATTGTGAAGGCCCAAACAGCCCCAGCCGGGTATTAGCCAGAAATTCAGCAGTGCAGCCAGCTCCAGAGCAACCAGCCCCAGCCCCTGCTGTGCTCACAGCTTCAAACACCTCCCCTGCCTGCCAGCCACACTTTTAGCTGCCTGTGGGCTGTATTACCCCTGAGCTCTACAGCTTCACTTAATCACAGGTAAAATGATGTATGTCCATAATAGGAATACGCTTTCGTTTGGTTTAGCTGTATTCAAACTTACTTTGCTATAAAGGGAAAAGCCAGATTTGAAGACAGCTTTCAACCATTGTTTTCTTTTGCAGACTGGTGCAAAAACATGAAATGTGCTCATAATCATCCATTGAGTCAGCAGAGGAGCCTGCTGAAAGCCCAGGTCCTATTTAACTCTTATTTATTAGAACGTGCTGCCTCCCACCTTCCCTCTTGCTATCTGTCATACTGCAGACCTTCCAAGAGGATCTAGGAAATCACACACAATCATACTATTCTCCCGGTCCTTACCATGACACGTAAGAAGTATGCCAGAGAGAACATCTGCCTGGTTTGGCTCAGTGCCAGGTGGTGGAGGTGACGGATGCCACCACTCGCTCACAGTGCTCGTTTGCCCTCATCCCTCGTTATCTGCTGGATTATGTTGCAGTCTGTAGTAGGCAAAGAAATACAACCTCAGCACCCTTACAAGTTAAACCTCAGGTAATATTACACGTACCTGTTAAGTGCTTATGTCACCTGTGGCTTCTGCGTAATGTGTAAGAGGTAGAGGAAAGTGTGCTTGTGCTATTTGTACAAATCTCAGGAAGCCTTTCACTAGGTTTTCACTTAAGTCTTTCCTCAGGAACAGCTGGGCACAGGGACATCAGGGAGGGTTTCTGTGGCCTGTGGTGCCATTCAGTGTGCAGACTCATCCTACCAGGTGGGAGAAGGATGCCTTTCCAAGGGGCCCAGGGATGTAACAGCCCCAACAGGTACTGCTGTGTATGCAGTGATTTCAGAACAGAAAGGAGCCACGTCCTGAAGCCAGACAAGGCTCTCCTGCCACTGAAGGCAGGACACCAGCCACCTCCTCCAGTCCCAAAACAAGCACTATTATCCCTTTCAGTTTTATGATAAACTATAATTTTTCTTAAATATTTTACAATCATTATTCCCTTCCTACTCCTCCTATTTCTCCCTGTATATCCATGCAACACTTTTGGAGCTGAGACCACACACAAGGATACTGAGTGAAAATGGCAACTAAGATAGTTTTTGTCAGAGAAGAATGTTGTACATGTTGTTTCCTGTTAAACCATTGGAAATGGCATACTCAAACAAAAGATTGTCCTTCTGGTGCAAGATTTGAACTCAAATGAAAAAGGCCAAGTTCAGTAGGAAAGAAAAAAAGAAAGAGAGATGTATTTGGACTAGTTCTTATACCAGTATTTCCAGTGTAAGGGTAGTTGTACTGCACCAAGCGAAGGATTTGTCTATCCAAAGGCTGATGGTAGAGCCTCAGAAGAGGCTAAGGGGCTAGATATACTTGCTTTGTATTTCCCAGCCTCCAGCAAGCAGCTGCTCAGGGATTTAATCGGACAGAGGTGAAGCTGTGTCTGTATTGCCAGGACAAATTGAATAAGAAAATAAGAACTATGTATGTTTTGAAAATTAATCATTAGGATTCACCAAAACTGGAGCAGTGCACCACTCTGACTGTCTTGTGATTGCAACTGAAGGCACTGTTTTAGGGAGGTACTTCCTGCAAGAGATGAATTTTTCCCTTGCTTCCTTGAGACCTTCAAGTGACCTTACTAAATTGTTAAAATTCCATTAGGAAGTGGCTGCTGGGAACATGTGCAATAAATAGCTACTAAGATCAATGGCAGTCTTGTTGATTTAAAATCAATGTATTGCTTGCTGACGGAGCCAGCAGTATTTTCCTCTGGGAAATGTAGCAGCGATTGGTTTTAAATAAACACGTTGGTAAAAAACTTTATCGGAACTCATTAGTGACTCGGGTGGATTTTAGAGCAATCCAGAAAATGCCTGTTGCTCACGGACAAGACTTGGAGGTGACCAGAGACTTTGGATACTGCCATTTATGCTGGGCCACTTGAAAATAACAGAACAGAGAAGAACTTCTGCAAATGCTCTCTGAAAGACAGGTACCTTAAGTAGGTAGAGCATCCTCTGAAAGCTACTGGTCACTTTTGAAAACCTGAGACAAGCATTGGGTTGCTATGGCTCTAATAACCACTGTGCACCTTTTCCAGGCCAATTCCTTGTTCCCCTTCCAGCTTCTGGCTGGCCTTCATCCCATGTGACACCATGCATTCATGATGGAAATAAGTCCACCAAAACCTAAAATGCCACCAAAAGTTGGTCTCATGCACCTGTTACCAGCACTTAGCTTTGGGTTCGGATCCCCTCTCTCTTCTTCCTTAAAGATTCTCCTTTATCTATAGCACAATTTTTTCTGTCAGTTGCTCAGCTAGATTGCTTCAATGAAAATAGACATGAAAGCGTTTGCCCTACCTACATTATGTTTTGTAACCTAACCATTTAAATTGCATCATGTTTTTTTCTGTACAAATCATCTGATGATGATTCCCAGGACAAGCCTTTGCCTCTTTTCCGGCATGTTTTAATACTTCAGCTATTACCACCTCGTGGTTGTAGATAAGCACATCACTAAATCACCAGTGGATTGATCACTAGATCAATCAGAGGGGTTTTTTTGGTGTGTTTCTAACCTGGGGAATGGGGCACCTGAGTGAGGAACAGAAACTGTGACCACATCAGAACTCTCTGCAGTTGATGGCTACAGACTTTCAGAAGGAATAGATAAGGACAGAGGCCAGGGCATTCGCCATAATATAAAAAATGGATTGAATGCACTGAACTGTCTTTGAAAACCAACAGTGAACAGGATGAGAACTTTTAAGTAAAAATTAGGGGCCAAGCAAAGCAAGGAAAACTCGTGGTTGGTGCTTGCTGCAGGCCACTGGAGCAAGCGGAGCCTGTTTGTGAAGTGTTCTTACTTTGACTACAGGAAACACCACACTTGCATGCTCTGATCCTGCTGGGGCACTCCTTGATCTCTCCTGGAAAAGTGGCACAGTAAGCTGTTAACAATCCAGGAGAACTCCTACAATGTGTTGAGGATAATTTCTTAATTCAGGTGACAAACAGCTGGATCAGAGAAGTGTTACTAGTCCTGTTGCTTACCAACATGGATGAACTAATTAGACATGACAGGACTGGTGGCAGCCTGGGCTGCAGTGATCCTGCCCGGGTGGAATTCACAGTCTTGAACACCTCTCTTGTGAAGAAAGGCTGAGAGAGTTGGGGTTGTTCAGCCTGGAGAAGAGAAGGTTTCAGGGAGGCCTTATACAAGAGGTCCTTTGGTTTATACAAAAGATGGAGAAAGACTTTTTACTGAGGCCTGTAGTGATAAGACAAGGGACACTGGTGTTAAAGTGAAAAAGGGTAGATTTAGACTGAATATATGGAAGACTTTTTTTTATGATTAGAGTGGTTATGAACAGGTCATCTAGAGAAGCTGTGGATGCCCCATGTCTGTGTGTTCAAAGTCAGGAGAAGCTTTGAGCAACCTCACATAGTGAAAGGGGCTCCTGCCCATGGCAGGGTGTTTGGACTACATGATCTTTAAAGGTCCCTTCCAACCCAAACCATTCTATGATTCTATGATAAACTGCAAACATTTTAGATTTCGTGATTTGCTTCCATGCTGTAGAATAGAAAAATTTAAAAAACGGGGAATATTTTTCCTTCCCTATTGATGTTCTTTACAAGATTATAATGTGTTTGTTTTGATGGTGATTTAGATATAAACCAGCCACAAAAAAGCAAAATTCCATAGTGGACCTGCACTCTGGATCCTCCTTAGTTACACAGATGTTCATCTCTAGAAATACTTACTTTTCCATAAAGATGGACACACACACAAAACATACAGCATTTACTAAGGCCAAACAACAAAGTGGTTTTATGCCTGGGAAGAAAACTTTCAAATATAAAGCTTATAAATAGATTATATGTTACCTTTCTTGCCTATAAATAGATTATATGTTGCCTTTCTTGCTCAGCAAATAGCTTGAAAAAGTGGTCTCAGGAGACATTAATTTGCAGTGTGTTCCCCCCCTTTATTTCACTGAGACATTAATTCTGCAGTCTAAATTTAATACTTTATTGTCATTATGGGAATTGCCACCATGAGGGAAGCAAAGGCACTTTGTGCATTTCTGTAAGCATCAGGAAATAAATCTGTATGGAAAGGAAACGTCTCCTCACGTGCAGAAGGAAACACCAGGTTACTTGACATGAAAAGTATCAGGAACTAGTGCAATGACCAGTACACAAACCATGAAGAGGCCTAGATAGGGTTGGATATGACAAAATTGAAAGCCATATTGGGTATATCCTGCAGTAGCTGACACGCACCCTGCTGTCCCAGGATCTGGGACACTGTGCTTGCAGCGGCCAGAGATGCTCAGGAGCATCTCACATGGATGAATCTCAAATAAAACTTTTTCAGTCCTTACTGACACACTTTTTTCTGCTTCCTGACTAGTTTAATTCCAAGGCACTTTTGTATTAACAGTAAATCTGAAAGTGCAAAATGAAGCATGTGGCTCCATGGCCCACAGCCAGAGCCCGCTCCAGCAAAGTGAGAGCAGATGCGACCCCTGGTTCCAGAGGCACTTGAGTGTGAGAAATGTTTTGCTGTTCTTCGAGCCATTGCTGGAGGTAGGACAACCTCCCCGAGTAATAAACAGGCAGAAAACACCAAGCTTTAGGGCTGTTCCAACATTCTCCTATAAACACCTATACTTCATGCAAATATCCACAGACTCTTGCACTCCAAAGGCATTCACTTTTGGGAAAGTCTCTCTTGTTTTCGACCTGTTTGAACTGTATTTAACAACGTAGAGCTCTAAGTCTTCCTCAGATGCATTGGGCTTTGAGGGGACTCAGCTAGGAGGGACTGATGGAGTCCATGCACTGACATTTCTCCTACAGGAGAATAAACCAGTGGGGAAGAATACAGAGAGAGGAAATAAAAAAGAGGCAAGCTATTATTGAAATATAAGGCAGTTAATTTTAAAAAGAAATAATACACCTTCATGAGCCATGAAGCTACTTCATACTTGAATAACATAGGTTCCTTCATAAAAAAATTGGTTGTGCAGCAGCCTTGCTGAAGATGGGACTTCTCCTGCTGTACTTTTCCCCCTCTGCACACCACAAACATGGCCCAGCAGAAGTATTTTCAAGAACAAACATGCACAGAAGTACTTATGCTCTGTGTTGCTATACCCCACCCCCATAAATTTATGCTCTTGTAATTACTGTTCTCTGTTTGTCTACTGATAGGGAGTTAAAAATACCACACCCCCCCAAATTAGAACTGGTTTCTATTTTTTGTTAAATCCCTGCAGTTGATATTGAAGGAAATGTTGTGCTGAGCCAAATGAGATCTCTCTTGCCTGCACTAGTCAAGACAGTAGACTGCAACAACACCAACAAAAAAAGCTCACCAAAAGCATGGCATGCACAGATCAAGACAAATTTGACTGTGTTATGAAGCCATTGATCCCTTATTCTCTTTCCTTTCTTCATCAGCTGCTTGGTATTTCTACAGTGGGAATGGATTTCTGCCAGGACCTGTTCTATCAGACCTTGCATTAGGCAAAATGTAAAATTTTTCTGCAATATTCAAATTCCTAATTTGTTTTCCAAGGTGTCCCTCACTTACAAGAAATTACTTATCATTGATGTAGCACTTATTTTGGTAGTAGAAGTATGGACATCACCCCATGAATAATCCTGTGAGTCACATGAAATTAATCTAGTACTAAGTAAACAACAGCAGTGAATTCTCAGCTTATATTCAGGTTGTAAAATCTTTGTCATACGAGTCATCTCTTTATTACATACAAATACCGTATTTGCCATAAGGGCCTCTGAGTCTCTATTTTTAAAAGCTTTGTGGAAGGAACTGTCTGGAAACATAAGGTCAACCTCTCCCCAAGCAAAACTAAATGAGACTGAGTATCCCAGTGCCTTTTTGAGATGAGAAAGTCAGGACATGCACACAGTTTCCCCTTCACTTCTAATAGGCTTCTTTCAGCAAATGACAGCACAAAAGCCAATGACACAGAGAAATAGCTCATATGTGAGACCAGGTGAAGCTTCAGCTGCCAGCCAGTGAAGACAGATACTGCATTAGAAAAAAAAGAACAGATGCAACCATCCTAATATCATCTCCCACTTTTTGAGCAGCAGAGAAAATACTGAATACAAACATGACACTATCCACTGCACTGCCTGGCTCATCACTTAAAGGCCAGGATAAGCAGATGAAGAGTTTGGCTAAGGACTAAGGAGCAGATTTATTTTTTTTTAGATATTGAAAAACCAAGACATAATCAAGGTCCCAGAAGGATTTTCAAAAGCAATTAGGAGCCCAAGTTCTGTTAGTCCACTGGTCCTTCTGAAAATCCTATATAGTAGCAAATTAAGTGCATCACTGGACATCAAAATACCTCTGTGTTCTTGTGCTGCTTCTGCTAAGGACCACCACCCTTGATTGCAGCAGGACAAAGTCTTTGTTACGAAAAGGTGAGCAAATTCTTTCCATTCTTTAGTTCACCTAGCTCCCCCCTTCTCTTGTGTAATGAACACGTTACTGCCCCATGAACTATTTTAACTGAAATTGTAAGATCAGCACTCAATCCCCAGTCCATGGTTGTGCAGGTCTTTGCTGTACAGAGAACAGTTTGCTTTCATCTGATTGAGGCTTACTTGCCACAGATTTCAATGTCTCTCTGATCTGACAGTGCAGTTTTGCAGTGTCTTTCTCTGGGTAGAAATTCCTCTCAGGTTAGTAAATGACGCAAAGGTTGCAGTGTCCATCCCAGTCCCATTGCGTGGTGGTGGGCCAAATGCTGCCTTCTCTAATTACACATCTCTACTGATAGGAATCGTGCTGCCCGAGTGGGATTTTGGGACTGATGTTTTGTATCCATTTCATCCTCAGAAACATGATACCAATTTACTGCATAAGACTGCAGAAGAATTGCACAGGGTTTTTAAAAAATTGTTTTATACAAGAAAACATTCCCTCAATGTGATAAATACTGACTGACTGAACACGACTTTTGCTCAGGCTGCAAATAGCAAACTACTTAATCATCTACTATTTAAGTACCTGTTGGTTTTGTCATAAAGTGAAACTTTTGAGCAAGATCATATTGCACGTGAAGTGGCTTCCTGAATCCTTAAATACTAATCCCCAAGTAAAAAACAGACTGAAGGTAGTCCCAGGGTCACTTTAATTAAAGTCTGAGATGCTCCATCCCACTGTCTTATATCCCACGTTAAACGTTCCTCACTTTGTCTTTGTGCCAACACCAACATTTTCAGTCTCTGGATGACCTTGGCAGGAGTTGGGAGGGACCCATTCCTGGGGGGACACAGGTCTGTTACCAGTAACTGGGAGCAGGGACAAGGCTGGAAAACATGGCCAGCCCCGCAGGGAGAGGTCTTGTCAAGGACCTGCGGGTCTCAAGATGGAGATGATGGAAAGTGTTAAGGCGGGAACTGTGAACTGAGGGAAGCCCTGGAAAGGAAAAACATGGGGCAACAGGGTGTGGTGAAGAGTCAAGGTGGAGCAGAAAGGGTGGAAGGCCACAGGGGGCCGTGTAAGGAAGGGCAGGAGCAGGTGCGGCAGGTGGGAAGCCGCAGGAGGGGAAGGGAGGAGAGAGATCGGGGCTCGGGTGTGCGGCACAGCGGGGCAGAGACCAGGTGTGTGGAGCGGGGAGCTGAGACAGGAGGCACCTGGGAGAGAATGAG
>VZRE01011582.1:144683-288127 GCA_013396775.1 Cephalopterus ornatus
TGCCGCCCGCCCCTCTCCGCCCGCCCGGGGCGGGCGCGGGGCCGCCCCCTCCCGCTCCCCGCAGCGCATTCGCCGCGGGGGCCCCGCTCCAGTGACGTCAGCGCTGCCTAAAAAAGCGCCCCGGCAGGCAGGCAGGGCAGCCGGCAGGGCGGGCAGCGGCCACGGCAGCAGCCACAGCAGCAGCAGCGACAATAGCAGCAATAGCAACAATAGCAGCAATAGGAGCAGCCGCTCGCGCCCCGCCGCCGACATGGTGTCCCCCGTCACCGTGGTGAGTGCGGCCGCGCGGCGGGCGGGGGGAGCGGGGCCCGCGCCCCTTCCCACGGGCACCCTCCCGAGCATCGGTGCTCTTTCTCCTCGCCGATGCCGCCCTCCCACCCGCTCCCCGAGGCGCTGCCTCCCGAGGGCGGCGGGTGCTCAGATCCGCTCCGCTCCCGCCGCCGGGAGTGCGACCATCATCCGCGACCGCCCCGTCCCCCCGTGCCCGGCGCTCACCCCCGGCCCTCCTGGCAGCTGTTGCTCCAGCGGTGCGCCTGCACGGGCGGCTCTCTGTCGCTTCCTCATCTTGTCACTTACGTTTTTATAAACATCTGTGATATATGCTCTATGTGGACTGCATCTGCTCAGAGCGGCGCTGCCCCAGCTGCCCTGGGCTTGCGCCGCGGCAGCGCCCCAGAGCATCCTTCTGCTCCCGCGGCCTCCCTTGCTCTAGCAGGCATCTCTGCCTCGCCATCTGGAGGCGGCTTTGCTGTCCAGGTGATGGCTTGGGCTGAGGCTCCTGTTGACCACCGTGTCGGGCAGACCTTACCACAGGCTGGATGACTTCCCACTGAGACCTCTGGCTTTGCAAGCCAATCTGGCACTTCCACCACCTATCGACATGAGACTGGTATGGTGTCACCTGCCTGTTTCATAGGGGAGTCACAATGCTTAATTAACGTAACCAGCAATAAGGTAGCAACTTGCTGCTGTCCTGTCAGTTGGTGATGTGTGCAGCTGCACAGCTGGATTGATGGAGCAAAATTGGTAACTGAAGTAGCCATGGCTTGTGCCAGCAATACCAGGTCCTGGCCCTTCAGGGGAACAGGGAGTGTTTCAATGCTAAAAAACCAGCCAGAACAGCAGAGAACCTGCATTGTTAGACATGCTGCTTTGCATGTTCCTCTTTCTAGAAAGCAAGGCATTTTTTGGGATAGCCCAGCAGACTAACACATGCTGTAAGAATAGCTGTTGGTGGAAAAGTTGCCTGGTGCTTTTGCTGCAGCACTGGACACCTATTGCTGGTATCTTGGTTCCCTGTTGATTCATTATCATCTGGTTTTGAAATATTTTGGTTAATGGCCAGGCCATTGCATGCTGTCTTGTAGGTAGAAATTTTGTCCTTTCCCTATTCTTAACTCACAAAACCAGGGTTCAAAACTTTTAAATTGCTTTGCCAGTTCTGCAGAGCAGCTGTGTTGTCTGATACTTCAGATGAATGTTCCCCCAGTTATTAACATGTACCTGGTAAGTTCATCAGCAGCCTGGGGATGACTTTTATCTCTAGAGACAGAGGGAAGTAGCTTGGAAATTATACCATTGTAGTGCCAATTTTTTTTTTTGTGCCTTTCAAAAATAGCTAAAGAGATTTGGTATCTGTGCTTCCGTGCCATAAGCTAAATTTGTCCTTCAGTAATGCTTTTGGTTACAATGAATTGTGTATGTGTACCTTGGAAGTAAAATCTTATGCTAGTACAATACTGGAGTGGCTCACGAACTGGCAGAATTTGTTTCACTGTTTGCTGGAGGCAGTGCTTGGCTGTTAAGCTGGTGCATCAGGGTGGTCTTGCAGAGTGTATGCCAACAGAGCTTTGAGAGGAGGCAAACGACTGAAGCATGAGTATGTGTTGGAAAGTGTGTACATAGTTCAGACCCAAAGGTTTTGCCTGCAGTTTAGGAAGGTAACTTTGGAAGGAAAATTAAAAAAACCATGCTATCTTCACTTGCCCTTTTGATGTGTAACTAAGCACATTTTTTGCTCTGGCTTCATCCCTGACTTATAAACCATTTGCTTCACCAAAGGCAACTAATGCAGGTGTGAAGCTGTGGGGAGCTGGAGGGATTGTGAGACCGGGAGCTGTGATCAGAGCTTCAGCAGTTTATCATGGCTGTAGAGGTGAGAGTGTCTGATCCTCCACAGAGCTCACAAAAAAAGAGATCTGCAAGCCTTCAGTCTGCTAAGGAGCAGTTCTTTGCACATCCCCTTCAGTGGGCTGCTGCATCACTGTTCCTCTGAAGGAGCGCACTGTGCTCTCCATGTTGGCTGTCCTGCGAAGGGCAGGGGCTGAATTGGTGTCAAGCAGCAGCCTGTGCTGCCCTGGAGTGTGGTGCAGCCCTTGCACAGCTGCCAGCTGAGGGGGTGAGAAGCAGGGTGTCTGTACAGCAAGTGGGCTCCCTGTGGCAAGTCGCTTGCTGGAGGGAAGAGCAGTGGCAATTGTCTGGCCACAGGCAGGGGCTAGCCTTGGGCCCAGGCCTTCTCTCTGTACTGCACTGCCTTTGCTGCACAGATGAACCAGGTGTTTGGAGCCAGCATGACTATCGTTGCCATGACACATGACGGGGAGACTCTGGAGGGGCAGCACCTGAGGCATAATCAAATTAGCCATAGGAATTGATTTGTCTACAGCGTATGTCCTCTCCCAGCACAGTGCAGCATCAGCCTCTACAGGGAGGACACTAGAAGAGCACATCTGTGAGTGACTGGATTTTTATTCCCATTCTCAAAGCGATGGCCTTAGTACAGTACTGCAGCAGATGGCCCTGACTGCTTACACGCAACCTGCTCTCCTGCATCTCCTCCTCTTTCCTTCTTTAGGACACTCTTGTAAAATGAGTCAAAACCCCTGAGCTCCAAATCTGCTGTACAACCGATATCTGGAAGAAACCTGCAAGGAGTAACAGTCCATGGAGAGGCACCTAGGGAGAGATCACAGCTAGGACTGCTTGTTTGTGCCGGCTGCCAGGTGTGCATCATTGCCTGAAGGGTTTGGCATGTCTGTCCTGTGCACAGGGGGAGACCACGGCATCATGCAGAGCTAGCCAAGCTGTCGTCTCCGATGCTGCACAATTCAGATGTGCTGAGGGTGGAGTGTGCACACAAATACACCAGTCTGGTGCCAAAATACCTTTTAACATATTGTGCCAGGTCCTCAGCTGGGATAAAGCTCTGGAGTCTTGCTGAGGCCAGAGTCTATAGACTTGCATGGTGCTGGGCTGTGGCAGGGAAGATGCATTTGTCTGCCAGTCCTGTTCCAGCTGGTGAGCGATGCTCACTCTGGTTGGAAGTCACCTTGGAGGGAAGCTTTCACTGCTTACTCTGCTAGGCAAGCAGGAGCATCCTGCTTAAAAATTATTATTCTTGATACTGCTCTGATTAAGAGCTGTTTTTTCTGCATAAAGCCATGAGGGCTGAGAGCCTGCAGTTGGAGCTCAGTATTGATAAATGCACATTTGCTTCATGGATATGCGAGGTTTAATTCCATTCTTGTTCAGTCAGCAGCAGTCCCATCTTAATAAAAGTTAGTGATTTTTATCCAGTTTCTCCCCTCCACTAAGGCTAACCAGTTTTTAGCATGAGCTTGTGGAAGATAGCGCTTTCCTTAAAGACCTTTCTGCCCCGCAGGCATCACGATTGCAGGAGCTGCAAGTGTGCAGGAGATGATCCTGGAGACATGCAGTCATTCTGACATTTACATAATGCTTCTTGCTCAAAGGGAACCTATTTTCTCCCTAAATTTAAGGCTAAACTTAGTATAGGGCTTCATGCCACCTTAAGGAAAACAGGGCATGGCAAATTTACATATTAATTGACTGAGAGTAGGTCTCTTTGGGGGGCAATTATACGTGATATTGGCATGTCTTTTAGAGCAAGATGAACTATGGGCTCTCATCCTACAACATCCTCGCTGCACCTGACTTTTACTTGATCTAGCACAGTCCTGTGTGTGGGAGGGAGGTGAAATGCTGTTTGGGACAGATTTTTGCCCAGAACCCATATCTTAACAATCCCCATCCCTTCCTTTTTTTTCCTTTGATGTAGTTGCATTTTTAAACAGAGATAGCTGGGTTGGGGAAAAATATGTTGTTTTGGCTGCACAAAGGAAGATGAGCCCTCGGCCCCGTCCCCCTTAGGTGGGAAGCAGCAGCACCATCCTGAGAACAGCCCTTCTCAGCCCTCTGAGTAGACACAGGATGTCACTGTGATGAAGGTCAGTTGCAAAAACTGGGAAAAAACCCTGAAAGTTACGGTCTGCAAAGGTACTCAACGGTAAGAAATATGGAATAGGGCTGGAGAACTGGGTGTGTATCATTTCAGTTTCTGAACAGGGGCCAAAGCACACTGATCCAGATGAGTGTGGAAAGCTGATGTAAATCGCATTGCTTAGAGACTGCACTATGGGCAATTGTAGCAGTAGTAGGTCTAAGCATAGTTTTAGGGGTTTATTATTAGAAAGTGTGCTCTATAATCCTCAAACTGCTGCTGAAAACAAGAAAGCCAGATCACACTTGGAGGTCTTTCAGCCTTTGTTCTTAAGGAGAGAATGTATTATTTCTGCATTAATGAATGAAATGTTAGCAACCATCTAAGTTAGAAGTAATTCTTATAGTAGAGAGTTAATTTTACTTGTTCTCTTTGTTTATATACAACACTGTTGTTTTAATTGTAATTTCCCCCATTACTTAAATACTTAATCCCCCATTACTTAAATCATAAATGGGGATTTTATTATGTAGGAGGCTTGTAAACACGCACAATTATGAACTGCATAGACAATTATGGAAATATGGCACTTGTGTAAAAACCAAGCAAATGTAAATGAATTATAGAAAAGATTGCTAAACACCTGAGCTCACCGACTCATCACCTTAGGAGAAAGCTTAGTGGGATCTTAGTAATATTTATGTCAGTCCCACCTTTTGGGAGAACCCTAAAGCTTTGGTCCTACTGGGCAAAAAGCTGTGCTGGTTTATGCCAGCTAGAGCCCAGTGTTACATGCCACAATTTATTTTTTCAGACTGAACTTGCGCATTCTTGCTATGACATTGACATTCTTTGCTGTAGCTGTTGCTGTGAGAAGGTGGGCTATGGGAGGCTGGAAAGTGTGGCTTCTCTCACGCTCTTCCCAGTCCCAGGGAGGTGGTGTTAAGCAGTTAGTGCCGATCACTGCTGCAGGCAGTGCTGTAGATTAAAGGCTTCATTAACTCCAGTGTATCCCTCGAGTCACACGCGTCTGTCGTTCAAAGTGTGCTTTGTGCATTAAGATTATGGGTCCAGTTCAGAAGTCTGTACTCAGAATTCCTCTGAAAGGACAGAGATGCATTTCTTCCGTTCTCTTTTCCCGTTCAGATATCTATATCCAAAATACGCTATGTGTGACAGAAGAGCCAAAGTTATCTTCTCTGTGGGTAACTTCATAGTACTGAGGAAATAATAACCCCAGTGAAATTAGACTATTATAAAAAGTTGGCAACTGGAACCCATCTTCTGCTAGCGTGTGGAAACTCCTGAACAGCAAAAAGATTATTAGTTATATAACTTCCTTCCCTCCTGGAGGCCTAAGTGGCTGTTTTATTAACACTTAATTTTTCTACTGCCCTTCATGTCACACAATGCCCAATAGATTTGTCATTACAATAGAGATGCAGGTTTTGCTTACTGCAACATGCCCAAAATGGTAATTGTTTCTTCTAGCCCGCTTGTGCCCTTCCTGTGTCTGTTTTTTATACTGCCATAATCTAAACAGAATTTAAGCTAATGCAGGTTTCTGTATGACAAGTGTGTCAGTCTAGAGCATCCCTCCATGTAGTGCTAAATGTATCCAGGTGACATGGCGTGGAAAACTGTGTCTAGGAGTTTACACATCACCAGAGCTGAAAGGCAGTAGATGAGCTGGGCAGGAGCTTTCCTGAAGATTTCGAGTGTCCTGGGGTGGGAAGGATTTCAGATACCCACAGAGCCTGGGGGCTCACACCACAGCTCTGACTCAAGAGCTGCACAGGTGCAGTTTCACTCTGGACAAGTGCAACTTGTGCCTCTTCTTGCATTAAGTTAATGCTGCAGGCTGACTATTGTGTTGCAAATCTGCCTGTTAATGAGGATGGTGGCTGTTTTGATTCACCTTGCTGTGATCCTGTGAAAATGCCCTGTTTCTACCAGCAGGCTAGTCTTCTCCCAAAAACTAATTCCTGTAGATGACTGTAAGACATGCTCTTTTCAAAACTGAGAGAAGATGAGACAAGTTGTGTTACTGAACTGGCCTTGGGACTTTGAAACTTCACCATTTATTCAGACTTGACCATTTCTTGCTCCTTACTAGAGACCAGCTTTGGAGACAGATATGGCACCGGTTGGCATCAGGCATCAAATTTCCAGTTATGTATCAAAATGAGTGCATTTCTGCTAGTTGCAAGTAGCCTCTGCTTGAATCATTGCTTGAGATTGAAGGAAGTTTGACCTTAAGCCAGCTGCTCATTTTTCAGCACATACTAGACACATCAGGCAGATCCTCAGAATCACGTGCCCCATGGCTTCAGCGGAATGGGGTTGAGACCCTGGTTTGGCTACTGTATCCCTACTTGCTTGTGGCTTTTGGTTTTGTCACGGCATGAATACAGTGCTGATGTGCTGCATTGCAAGAGGAACTAAACAAGTTTCATGTCTTTTCCCTGCAACCCTGATACAAAAGGAGTGTGATGACAAGGTTATCACCGAATTGATGTTTATGAAATTTCCACTTGTCTTGGTTGCATCTGTGGACTTGCACCCTCAATATAAAGGGCATAACGCTGGTAAGCAGCTGCACATTTATTTGTGAGTGTGGTCTGCATTTGTGTATGCAGCCTGATTACAGCAGGGGTTTTGCAAGTGAAAACCTTGATATATTAGTTTGAATCCTGGGAATGCAGGGGTTAGTGTTTGCACCTGCCCACTCCACATCTGTTGAGATTGGCTGGGAAGGTCCAATTGACCTTCATGTAAGTTGTATCTGATACAGATTGTTCAGGTCTCGACATCTTGACACAAGACTAGATATTGGAAATCAAATCTGTGACTCTGCTGTCATCCTTTGGCCTTACACCCTCCTGTCTCTTAAGCATATTGATCCCATGATAACATGAGGAGGGCTGCTGCTTTTTTATAAGGCACCTCTCTAAATACACATCCTTACTGGGGTACATTACTATTTTTCCTTCTGATTTTCTTTAACATCAGTGATTCACAAGCTTTCAGCCTGCAGGACATGATACACAGGTAGAGAAGAGCTTTTCATTCAGCTTCCTATCGGGCACAAGATCATCTGAGCTGTCCCTCCTACATTTCACGCTACTTGCTTTTGCTGGTATTATTGCCACCCCTTGTGAGGATTTGTGCAGTGTAAGTCTCTTGTGCAGAGCTGCCAGCTTTCCCATCCGTTGGCAGCCTCCTTCCCCTCTTGCTTCAGTTCTTCCTTCTTGTTCCTTTTGCAAAAATCTCACCTCTGCCAGGTATGCAGCAATCTGTTGTGTGAGCCAGAACCGTGAGCTGAAAAAGTGCCTTTTGAATGCTGGAGGCAGTTTCACCCTTGGCAGGTCTTTGGCAATGGCTGCTGGGGCTGGTACAGCCTGTCATGTGCTACCTGCCTTCTCTGCTGCACTACTGGCTCTTTAGCTGTTCCTTTAAAGGGCTGTGACAGCAGCAACGCCTGCAATGCTCTTCATTTAGACCCACGTTATTCCCCATAGCTTGCAGGTAAAATGAGGTCTTCTCTGCTGAAGAGGTTGCTTCAGGATGGAAGGGCCTCACTTCCCCCCCAAATACCAATCCCCGATGGCAAAGTAGCATGGGGCAGGGCAGAGCTTTGCCAACTGCCCATTTTCCCTGAGTACACGTTCTTCCATGCATCCCCCGTGCTGCAGCAAAATGATAGAGTGGCTGGGGCCCTCCAGCAAGTACAGTGGGGAACCAATACAATTGGCTCAGCCCAATGGTTGCAGTGGGTTGTTGGGTGCAAATAAGGCTGGAAATGGGAGAGTGCAGGCAAAAGATGGATTTCAGCCCTGGGGACAAAACAGTCTGTGTGCAGACTCCTCACTGCTATTACCTAGAGACTCAGCCTGCCCCTGGTGCTGACAAGGAAAGAACTGATGGTTGTCCCTGGGGTATTTTATTTTGGGTCTGCACCAGAGATTGGAGAGAGGCCCCAGTCTTGCCACACAGCTTGTGGGGCAGGTGTCAGTCTGTGGCACTTGTCTGTAGCAAAGGGCCTTGCAAGAGGATGTCACTTTTTGATGTGGTCCTGTGCCCCACAGCTCATGCGTTTGGCTTACCTAACACTGCTTCTTCCTGGATAACGGAAGTCTGCACTCTCTTTCACAGAAAAGTGTGATATAAATAAGGAAAAGTCTCCTGAGAACAAATGACTGTAGTCTGGAAGCCATCCCCAGAATAAGTTGTGGAGACTTTTCCATAAGCAGTAGAAATTTTTTATCTGGTTCTTAGTGTGACAAGCCAAATAGCTGCCCCTTCCCATCCTGAGAGGAATTGCCTGGGACAGGTATCAGCTGTGCATTTCAGGGTGCTGGCTGGCTGGCTTGTGAAGTTCACTGTGGTTTCACAGCATCCTGCTGATGTCCAGGGTAGCAGTAAGGATACGGCCCCACCTGACCTCACTGAGGAAGAGTACGAGCCCTTGCTGTGGCAGCACTGCAGCTCTGATGAGCAAAATGAAAAGACAGATCCACTGTGGTTCATGTTTTTAAACATCTGCAAGGGGTTCTTCTGTAAGTGTTACAGCAAAGCAAGCATTTGGAGAGGCTTGCTTTCTGCTACACAAAAGGGAAGATCCAGAATCCCAGGAGGAAAAAACAGTTTTTGCTTTAAGATGCTGGCAGGCAAATGCTATATTTTTGCTTTCATTTCTGAGAGCCAATGAACTACCCTGAAAGCATTAGTGTGTGACAGCCCCTACAACCCTGCAGAGACATTTGAATTCTTGACTAGTTTAATATTGTTAGTCCTTGACCATGCTCAGAAGGCAATCTCCAAAACTGCTGACAGCTATAGGATTGCTACAGATGTGGAGTCCATCATTACAACCTCAGGTTAGGAAAAGGTTTTTAAAATAGCTCTGCTTGTGGCCCTGTGCCAATCTGGTAGACAGGACAGATGCTTGGTAATGGAAAAAAGCAAAACCAGCCCCCCAGAAAACAAGCCCTAGCAAAAACATATACATCCAAGCTGAGTACTCAGTTCAGGGTGAAATGTATTTGTCTGTAATTTGATTTTTGAGTTAACATCTGCTAAAGAAAGGCTTCACCACCTTGAAAGCTTCCCTGTGATCCTAGAAAGTGAAGGGCAGATACCACAGTGACTTTATACGATACTGGTGGGTGTAGTGGTATCTCACTTTGCCTGGCCCACAGCAGTAGGTCTTGTGTAATGCAGGAAGGTCCCAGAGACACTGTTGCATAGCTTGTTAGCCCAGCTAACTGGATTTCTTCTTTTATCCAGTACAGGACATACCCTTTATGGATACCGTAACTTCCTTAACTGCTGGAGGGAACACCATTGTCCAGTGTATGAAGACAGCTTTGGGCAATGTCATGGTATAAAAGGCAAAAAGCAGGAGTGAGCTCCTGTTGCAATACATGGCACAGGCAGTGCCCTGATGCTTGGGGTGATTTCCTTGGCTCCAGAACCACCTGTATCTAATTTAGGTTGTTAAGGGACTGTTCCCTCACATTTCTAAGGCCTCCTGCAAGGAGTCTTTTGAAGGAGAGACTCCAGTTTCCCTTTTGTGACTTTTTTCTGACACATCCCAGGTGTCTACAGATGCACGTTTCCTAACTTGCAGGTGTAGCAGCAGAGAGCTGCAATGTCCAAGAGCTCCCAGGTAACATTGGCTGCTGAGCCAAACTGGCCTTGTCAGCAGCCTCCTGAGCACAGTCAGTGTGACTGCTCAGCACCCAGCATGTTTTAATTTCTTCATTAAGCATCTGAAGACAAGAGGGGACTGCTGTTATTTTTGTATTGAAGCTTTGCTAACATATGCATTGCTGTTTCTGTATGAGTGCCAGTTCGGCTTTTTGTGCCGTAACTTGGGAAGGGGCAGAAATGAAAGCTGCCTGCCCCCTTCCCTGTTACTGTTCATCTCCCTTGCTGACCACTGTACAAGGATTCATGGTCACAGCTATTTTACTGTTGTCTGGAGAAGGCAACAAAACTTGTCTAATGTTTCTCTCTTTTACCTTCCCAAGTCTTTTATTTAATTATCCTTCATACTTTGTGTGTTCAGTTCTCTTTTCCCTTAAAACTTATCCTAGACAATCCCTTTCAGAAATTTCCTCCCAGTCAAGAGATGAATGGGTTTTGTGGTAGGTCACAGCATGGCTGTGCTAAAGTGTTGGGTAGCACAGACTTTGCTTGAGGACTGTCTACAGGTAGGGACAGACAGTAGTTTGTGGTGCAGAAATTACACTTGGAAAGCAAACATGAAGAGAGAGACCTTTTCAAAAGCAAGGTCTGCAGTCTCATGTTGCTGGCACTCCCACGGCATGATGAGCCTTGCTCATGTGCTCCCCAGCTGTCTTGGTACAAAACATCCCATTCTTGGCGCTTGCCTGCTGCCGCTCAGCTGGGTGGCCGTGCTGTGCCCCCGCTGTGCCCAGGCTGCCACGCTGCAGGGACTCGAGCTCCCCTTTCACCTGGGAGAGGCTGGTGTAGGCAAACATTGTCCTGCGGCCAGGCATCTGTGGGGAAACTCCTGCTACAAATTTCCTCCCTGCTTTCTGCACCTGGGGGGAAGTTGCTCGTCTGGGAGATTTTAACCTCAGTGCTGACAGGTTTTCATCCCCCCTGTGGTTAATCTGGAGATTAGGTTGAATGTTGATGTGACTGTGAGTTTGGCAGTATTTTGGCTTGGAAGTTAAAATTTTTGTTATAGTTCTTGTTTCTGCATGCAGCTATGTATGGAGCAGCCCAACCATGCACAGGGGCCCTTCTAAGATGCCAGTTTGATTGATCCTCATCCATGGCCAGCTCCCATGTGCCTCCACCAAAGGGCGACTGTTCTGATGCCAAGAATTTGTGCAGCAATATAGCTGAGTTCACCACCCAAGAACTGTGAGGGCCCATGCCAACTTTTTAATCGTACTTTTCTGGCAAACAGCTGTATCTTGGTCTTAAGAAGCTGAATATTTCTAGCTTTCAACCCTGTGTTAGTCTGCTGTGAAGCAAAGCACGGAAGTACAGCTGGAGCTTACTTTGCTTAACTGAGAGGAGGAAGAGAGTACCCAGGCTGCTGGGGTAGAGGAAGGGATGACAAAAGCCAACACAGCAGCCCTATTTTGCAGGAGTTGAAGAGATGCTGTGGGTGGAAGAGCTGCCTTGGACACACATGTGTCTGAGCTGGGAGGATGGTTCTTTTGCAAGTGGGAAGCATTCAGGCAGAGTCCCATTACTTTTGGCTGGTGCTGAACAACAGAGGCTCCTGCCAGACAAAATCATGATTTTTTGATTCCTTGTAAACAGGTCTGACTGAACAGCTGAGCATGAGCTGAGTTTCACTGCATTATCCTTGTGAGAGAAATGGGGGCCCTGAGTTGTGCTGGGGAGTGTCAGAAACTGCAATAAAGCACTGCAAGACTTGGCGAAACTCACTGCATGACATAAACATGATGAAGACAGAGGAGCATCAGCACACGCATTCTCCTAAAGGCGGCAACTCATGTACCATGCTCTGAGTGACTATTTTACAAATAGCCACTATTTTACAAATAGCCACTCTGAGTGGCTATTTTACAAAACCATTTTAGATGGAGCCTGTATGATCAAAGCTCTATTTGAGGAGAAGAGGGTTTATCTATCACCCTGAATTTCCTGCAGCATATGGAGCCTGTTCAGGAGCCATCTGCCTCAGATGCCTGGCCCATGGCATCTCCAACACAAACATAAACCCTCTTATTAATTGCAAAAACATATTGCACCAACAGAGTATTTCAGACAGGTTGACTGGCTGGGTCAGTAACTCTTCACTATCTTCCATAACAAGTATTTTTTCTTAAGAATTTTATTCAGGAACAACTTGGGGCATGTATAAGCCAATGCCTTTTGTGACAAAAGGTGATAGGCAATCAGTTATCCCCCAGTTTGCTCCTGTAGGAGAGCAGAGTTGGAAGTGAAGTGCTTTGTGCTCACTTAACAGTCATCAGTTAGGTGAGTACCACTTAGGGCTGTCCCAGCCAGCCCTAATTTCAGCAACCCTCTGGAATAAAAAGCGCTGACTGGCTGACCCCTTTACCTCTCACCTGTCTCCCGCTCACTCACCTCTGCAAGCTGCCCAGGAGGGGTGCAGAGCTGAGCAGCCAGAGTGGCCACTGGGGCCTTTGCTTTGTGTGGATTGTGTAGATGGTGAATTTGGGTACCAAACAGCTGAATCCTCACTATTACACAATCTGAAAAATTCCCTCTTTTGTATCAGTTTCAGGGTGTACACATTCAGAAGGCTTGATGTTGCACCATCTGAGCAAAGGTGGGAATGTGGAAGCAAGCCCAGGAGGATGAGGGTGGGAGCTTTGCAGTCCACTCATGTGGGTTAATGGCCAGGGATTGCCCAGTACTGCTGCGTTCCTCCTTGGTTTAGCAAAAAGTGATAGGTTGTTGAATTCCCGAGATAAACAGCTGCCCCTGGCTAGGATCTGTGCACAAAGGTGGGTTTTCTGTAGGCTCAGACGGATGGTGGATTGTGTTGGTTTCCCACTGCTCTGTAGATGAGAACTGTAGCACATACATATACTTTGTCCCAATTGTGGTGCATCCCGAGGTTAATGCAACTCTCCCCCTCTGTGACTCAGACTGCACAGAGGATGGTCAGTGCTTTGCAGAGAGCCACAGGTTCTGGGGAATGAGAAGCATAAGCCATGGGCTTGAAGTGGCAGTAAACGTGGCAACAAAGACAAATAAATATTTATTAGCACACAACTGGGGGTTAGAGCTATTGTCACAATAGGGCAGAACCAAGGCAGGATCGATGAGGCAGGATGCCAAAAGCCAGGAGAAGCAGCTCAGAGGTGGATACACAAAATGGTACTTGGCCAGCCAAGGCTGCTGGGATGGATGGGTGAAAGAAAATGACCCAGCTTTTTTTTTGGCCAGTGCACACAGTTGTGCTGAAGTGTTTCTCTGTAGAATAGCTGGTGTATTATTTTTAAAGTACTTTTCCTGGAAAGCAGCATTTTACAGCCCAGTGGGCGTGAGCCATATCCCCACAGCAGGTTGGCACACAGCAGGTGTCTGTATACATATTTTCTGTGCAGGCTGATTTAGTGGACTTTGTGGAGAGAAGAGCATTGATACTCCATGTTGTTTCCTGGGACTAGTGCAAGGCTTAGGACTTTAGCAAGGACTCTTTGTCCAACTTTAGCATTTCAGTGCAACGAACTTCTGATGTTCTTGTGTACCTCAGGAGGAAGATGTCTCCCTCCCTGTGGCAGCTGGATTTTCTTCATCCTACTTGTGACACAGACACTGAAAATTGGCTCCAAAATGTTAAAGAAAATCAGGGCACTGTCTTATGAATGTAGCTGTTCCTCTGTGGATGGGACTTATTCTGGAGTAGAGGAGCCAGCTGTAAATTTTTTGGCTTTACAGTGGTTTAAACTAATTTCTCAAGACTCTAGATAGCTTAATTGTCACAGCAGTTGAGAAAATGCCCTAAATTATGCTCAGTTTAGAAATTCAAAACTTGGAAATATTGCCTTGTTATTGTATTCAAGATGTTTTCTGTACTGCATTTCAGTATGGAGTAAATAGGAGGTGAAAGGAGAAAAGAATTGGGCAAAAATGCAATAAATTTATAACAAAATGGCAAAACCCAGCTGAAAGCCATGACAATCACATTCATTACCTTGAAGGATTTTGTCACCTCTGTCATGTGCTTTCTTTTCCAACACCACAGCATGGCTGCATCTCACATTCCGTCTCTGATGCAATTTATCCATGCAACCAAAAAATTATGTACCCTTCCCTGAGGTACAGGCGGGTCCAGTTATGGATATGCCCTGCTTTTCTCAAGCCACAGCCTCCAGTCATGTTGCTACATGGTTTCCCAATACCAGCCTTGACTTGTCCTTTAGGTGGCAAGTTGCCCCATCACCTTTCCAAGGCTCAGCCACATGTCCAAACAGATAGTAATCCCCAGCCTCACCCTCTGGCTGCCTCAGTTTTAGTTGAAGGACTTCTCCCAAGTATTTCCAGTGCCACACTATCCCAGCACGATGTGCTGCTCACCCCTCAGCTGCACAGGTACCTCTGTCTCAGCAAGTGCTGTCCCTCATTTTGGTCAGATGAGCAAGGGCATGGTTGGAAATAACTCATCTGAAGTATACTTGCAGAAAAGGTGTAAAGAAATAGTGTCAATTCAGTGATGAGAAGCCTGTAGCCCTTTTAGATATATGAGGTCATTCTTGCATGGGGACTCGGTAACACTGTAAATTGTTTAACTGGTGCTTAACTGGAATCTTACCCCTTATATATGAAAAATTCCTTAATTATTATTAGCATGGAAATAATGCAAATCATTATTTTAAAATAGTGCTGGCTGAGCTTGCAAAATTCACATTCAGATAGTAAGAAATGGTAATTTTAAGTTTACCAAGCAAACATAATCATTCTGCACAAGTGCATATCTTACATTCAGTAAGGCAGGGTTCCCGGGGAAATGACAAGTGTAATTAAAACCTGTCTCATGATGCATGCACACAGGGGAGGGCAAGCTGTGATTATAATGGTAACTGCTCCTAACAGGTGTTTTTCTGTTAATATGAGGTATTAAATAAAACTTCCTGTGTTTATTAGCCCAAATACTCTCCTGTGCCACTGTGATGTGTTGCAAACAGGGTGAACTTCAACTGTATCTTTCAGCATAAACTTTTGTCTTTAGAGGTACAAAACTACTTACCTTAGTTGAGACTGTTACAGGAGCCTGGAGCACTGTTGATGCTGCCAATTCTTTCACACTTTGTAGTTCTGAAGGTTGTTAGTTTTCCATGATGAAGATCTCAGGCTCATTACAGCATGGTGGGGATCCTCCACAACTTGCGGGGGAGAGGAGAAAACCCTGCCAGAAACACTGTCATCTGTTGCCTCCAACTGTGAGAGGAAGAATGTTACCAACTACATTTTAATAAGAGAGAGTCAGAAGGGGAGGAAGCAGAGCTGGAGCTGGGCGCTGGCTTTGGACAGTCTGAGCCTGATGTGTCACTTCAGGAGAGCAAGGTGCTGAGTCTGAAGGAGGGGGCCTGCACTCTTTCCCTTATGATACTTGATAGTTCCCAGGCAACCCCAGAACTGTGAGACTACATGCATGGGCTTTTGTAAGTTTTATTTTAAGTTCATTTGTTATTTGCTGCCAGAATTTTCCCAAGGAGTGCAGACAAGGAGTGGTAAATGGTGATTAATTTAGACAACCTAAGTAGAGGGCTCACAGCGGCTCCCCATGTAATACAAGCAAGTTAACGGCTTGCTGATGTCCTCTTGTTAGTGAATTGTGTAGCCTGGATGTTTAATGGAGTGTTTAAAAATTGTGTTGGCAATAACCTATGAATAATGTATAATGAAATACCTTACTGCCAAGAAACTGCTGATATGCTGGGGAAATTTCCATCAGATGTGAGAACAATTTTGAAGGCACTGTCTTCTTGGGATGCCCTTTATTTATAGCCTCGCTACTTCAGAGATTGCATTCCGTTTTTAGGTTCTGCATGTGAAGATGCCCTCCACTGCCTCTGTCTTCCAGCTTCACCTGATTCCATTTGCTTATGTCTGTAAAAGCTCCAGAATTTTTATGAGATTAGGCTTTATTACCTGAGTACTGTAAGCATGGAATATTTCCTGTGCAGTCTTCATCTGTTCCAGGTACCTGCACCAAGGCACGCTGCATCAAAGGAAGATGGATGCTGGTTTTTTGTCATGGCAATGTCCCATGATACAAGGAAGCAGTAATAGGGCCAAGTGATTTGGAAAAAAAAAGACCAGTTGGACTCTGCAGAGTGAAATCAACTTTGATGCCTCTAAATTTTCCCGTGTCCTCCTCCAGTGCATGAGGCCTCTGTGTGCTTTGGCCATGAGTAGAGGGAAGTTGTTGTGACACTAAGCAACTAAATCTTGCTTGACCAAAGAAATGAGAAGATTGAGAGTAAACCTCTGCTTGCAAAGGATCTCTGGATGTTGCACTGCCTTAGGTGCAGGAGGAACCAGGCCTCCTATTAGACCCCAGGACATAGCTCAGGCAGGCACAGGAGGCAGTTAGTCTTTTCTTTTGATCTTTATTTTGGCCCTCAGCTGCTCTTCATGAGAAAATAAAATCATAGCTTTGTTTCTCGTGTGAAGTTTTCCCCACCTGCACTGAAATGCAGAATTATAACAGGAGGGCGGGTGATCACAATACATATATTATCATTACGCAGAGTGTTCTCACCTAAGTGTATGTCAAGAGCAGATCCAGCTTGTGAAGTCTGTGCCCTGCCCCTACTGTGGCTTTGTTATGAGTAGCCAAGTGCTCATGCTACATTTTTGTGTCTGTATTTAGACCGTATAGCCCTGACTCAAATCATTTCCTGCAATATGGGTTCTGTATTATTACTGTAATGCTAGAACAAAGCAACACGTGGTTGATGTTGGTATTAGTCAGCTGAGGAAGTGACATCCTCACCTGTGAGGTTAATGTGATGGGTTTTGAAGTCATGTGGTGGTGCCAACAGCAAGCTCCAGGCATGAGGCCACAGGGCAGGAGAAAGAATGGCTTAGAAGAGAGGTTGTATCCTCAGGGTGATCTGCTACTGGCTAAGCATGAGGATTTGTGAAAATGGAAGGGAGGATTTGCACTTTTACTGGTTTGTTTGCTGCTGGGATATATCTGGGGTGCAGTATTTTCACAGCTCCAGGAAAGGTATATAAAAAGGGTTAGTCTAAACACAAGGTAGGTGGCAAGGAGCACAAGAGGAATTTGACTGATGGCCTGAATGTTTTCAGTAGAGCCAAAAACAAAGAAAAGGTATCTAAAACAGTCCAAATCCACCACCCAAACCCCATTCTGCCAGCTGAGAAGTGTTTTCAGCAGAGACAGTCACAAAGGCCTAGGCTGAGGATCATGGTCAAGTTCAACCAGCAGTTCTCAGGGTAGAAATGCTGCTAGCTGACAGTATACATGAAAGAGCAACTTTCAAAGGAAGGAGACAGATCTGTTATGAAGTTTATTCCACTGATGCTTCTGATGATCCTATTAATTTATCTTTTTTAATGTCTGTTTTCTTTAGGTGAAGAGCGAAGGTCCCAAACTGGTGCCCTTCTTTAAAGCCACTTGTGTCTATTTCGTCCTCTGGCTGCCAACTTCCAGCCCCTCCTGGTTCAGTGCTCTCATTAAATGTCTGCCCATCTTTTGTCTGTGGGTTTTCCTTCTGGCCCATGGAATTAACTTCTTAGTGTCACACCGGAGTGCCAGCCGCATCCTAGCGGGACTCATATTCTCAGCAGTGGGAGATGCCTTTCTCATCTGGCAGGAGCAGGGCTACTTCATTCATGGTGAGTATGTTGTCAGTCCTAAAGGGATGCCACAGTGTCCAGCTGTTATCCTCTTTATGTAGTAATGAGTTGCTGGGGCACATGTTTTGTTTATTCATACAGAGCTTAAGCCCCGTGCACTGGGAAGCACTCATTCCTTGACTAAAATCTATCATGGTTAGGAGAGTCACACCATGGATGAGTCTTTCTCTTGAGCTTTTCTTGAGATTAGAGAGGTAACTGGGTCAGGTTTGGTTTCCTGGCATGTGCCACAGCATCTCAGTTGGCTGAGGCTGACAAGGTGGCATACCAGAATCCCTGGGGAAGAGAAGGAAATGGTCATGGTACTCCTGAGCTCCCATGAAGCTATGGGAAGTATCTACCTACTATTTCTCTGCCAGGAGATCTGTCAAGCCCTTCGTTACAAGGATTAGAGGTAGGACATATTGTGCAAAAGTCCTCAGTGAAGAACAAGTGGAGAGGACCTTTTTGTTTTAGTAGACAAGCCCATAGCCTGGGGGAGGTTTTTCGGTGGATGCTAGAAACGAAAGCATCAGAAATCTTGTCCTACTTGCAGGTTCATCAGTGTGAATCATGCAGCCTGTTGTACAAGACATGTCTGTTTTGCAAGACATGTAAATGATGGTCAAGGACAAACCTTACCACAATGGTCTGTCTTCTCTACAGAAAGATCCACATCTCTCAGAGCAAAATGAGCTTGGTTTATTTTGCTGGAACATAATGATTTAGAAAAATCATTTAAAGCCATGTTGAACCTGCCTGCAGCAACACTCTCCGTGGCCTTTGACTGTCACAAGAAATAACCAGCAGTTGAATCCTTCACTAAACTGACTGGTGGGCTTTCTGAAGTTAATTTAACTAGCACAGGGATCTCACATAACATCCACCATTAACTGGCTGCTGTGACTGTCCCACTGGAAAATGTGATGAGGCAACTTTTCTGACTTGTGCTGTTGTCAGCTCTGAAAGTCAAAGGCTTATTTTTTGCCTCTCTCATGAGGTTAGTATTTAGTTTTATTCTGGGATTCCCACAAGCTCTTTCTTTACGAGAGGGAAGTGTGTGCAGTGCCAGATAAGAAAGGCCAAATGCTCTGAATCTGGTTTTAATCCTGCTTCCCAAGGGCTTATCCCAATCTTATTAAAAGTTCATGTAAAAATTTTTACTGATTTTGGTGGGGTGTAGATTAGGCCCTGAAGATTAGATCTATCTGTCTGTACCTTGGGCATGTTGCTGAGGAGCTTCAGCTTTCTCTTGGGATGCCATCCCCTGTGTGCTGAGAGTTGACATTCCCACTGATGGGCCTCCTCCTAACAGGAGTTAGAAGCAGGTTGCCTCAGGCTCAGTGCAGGTTGCCTCAGCCTGACTGGTTGTGCTTCTGTTTTGCCTCCTGGAGTTGCTCCTTGAGCTTTCCCTTGGAAAACATTCGAGGCCCAATTCTTCCCATGACTATTTTTGTATATGGACTGTTCCACGCTTCTCCATTCCACATAGTTGGTATATCTCCAAGTTCCCTCTCCAATACAGTGCTAGAGGAAGGGTTAACCAGTCACAGCAATTCAGTATCTTGTTGACTGTTTTAATCTGTAGATAGATTGGATTATCAACCCTAGTCTCACAACTGATAAGTTTTGCTTTGTGCCTTTAGACACATTTTTCTTCTTAAGGAGGAGAAAAGCTCTATTGGAACATTTTGAATATCGCAGCCCATGGAGCTACTATCTTCCGTAATGAAGTGTTAATATTTGCATTTCAGCTGTAAACAGATAAAGCACACTGTTCCACTTCATCCTGCACCTTGCCTGCAAAATTTATTTTGTCCTATTTGAAACTCACCAGGTTGCTGTTGCTGACAACTGACAACCTTTTGACATCATCAGTTGTGGGAATTTGAAGTTTCAGGAGAGTAAGAGGAAATACTGGATAAAAATGTACTTTCTGTTCAATTTCTCTAGCTTTTGGACTGAAAAGGGTTGGAAACTGGGCTGATTTGAATAGCTTTTGAGACAACGAGTTTATAAAAGGACGTTTGTTCATTACTTTATAGGGAAGTGAGAGCCTGGGAACCTACTCCAGGCACACTTGACTTTTTTCATTTTTGCTGCTTCAGTCCACTAATAACGCTCTATTTTCTGACTAGTGTCTTACTGCATGTAGAAGATACTTTACAGTGTTAATATCCACCTCCTTAGATGGCAGGTACTTAGAAACAATTTATGCATTTGGTGAAGAAGACAGGGACTAGCAAAATAGCCTTATTGCCAGCCTGAGGAAACCTGGGGCAAGGAAGTGGACAGAGAGAAGGGCTCATCTGCCTGATGTGGGAGGACCGAGATAAAGGTTGAGAAATACAAGAGATACGCGCCCCCTCCCTGTGCAGCCATCACAGGTTTCCCCAGTTCCTAGCTTGATTTGTGGGTGTTGAATGAGTACCCTGAGGACCTGACTGCCTTGTTTGTGACCAGCCTTACCACATATCACAAAACTCCTACTGCCTTTCCAGGCCTCTGTTTGGCTGCTGTATCCTGTCCTCTCCTCCTTCTCCTCCTCGCTGCCAGATGCCTGCATGAAGGACAACACGTTCTTCAGTTCCCTGTCCCAGAATACTCCATATAATGCCATTGAAGGAAAAAACACTCATCACTGCTAGGAGGATGTATCCTTCTTCTCCTTACCGCCTCCCCGGGCTTTAACCTTTCCTGCACTATAACACTATAAACAGCTCATGTCCTAAATCCCTTCTCAGTTTCCTCAGTGCTGTGCCCATGATGTGCAACAGCTCTGTGAAACATCAGCTTCTCATTGCCCTCCTTTGTGCCTCCTTCCCCTTCACACTGTCCATTTTCTGTAGCCTCATCCTGCAGACCAGATTCCCACCAACCCCTCCCTCCTGTGGGTTCCCTTCTCATCCCACCATGGCTGAGCTTTCAGTGGATGTCTGATCTGGTCCTGTCCAAAGGCAAGGAGACACTTCCCCTTCTTTGTGCTGTCTCAACACAAGAATATTAGGATTAAGTAATGTCTGCCAGCAGCAGGTTTTAGTGAGTGCCCTTTGCACCATGGCATCACATATTAAATGTGAACAAGTGTCCTGCTGGAGGACTCAGCTTCCCAGATCCTTTTCTCTATTTCATGCTTTAGAGCTGCATAAAAACTTCTAGCTCTACTAATAACCCTGCCAGGATAAAGTGGGACAGCCTGCAGCTGCACCATGTGTGGGCCTGGGAACCAGAGGATCCAAGGAGCTGGACTCAGTTTGGAGCCCATTATCTACAATTGTCATGACAGCTAGGAGTTAGCAGCTGTGCCAACACATTGGGACATATTTTTGTCAAATGGATTAGTGACAAGTGAATAACAACGTGTGGGCAGTACCTTCCAACACCCACATCTGGCATTTCTCAGGGCTGTTGCACTTCAAAGGGATGCTTGCATTTTATTTTCACTGATTGATTCCTGCTAAGGTTCTTCTGAATCTTGAAAATAGCCATAAATTTGTTGGCAGATCACTTTGGTGCAGTCTCTGAAGTATGCCAGCTGCTTCTTTCCAGCTTAGGCTTCTCCCAGCTATGGGCAGAGATGGAGTAGAAGCCAGATTTAGTGCCCGAGTGCCTTTGGGTTTGTGGCTAAATAAGGTCAGGCTTTGTATCTGGGTTCAGAGGGGTTGGTAACTTTTGTCACATTTTATTCCTACACTGCTCTGATTCCAGCCTTCCTGTTCCACACGTGACCTATGAGCAAAACACTTTGGATAGTTGGAGGGGATGATCTTTGGTTTGCCTTGCTCCCACCCTTCTGCCCAAAGCAAGGGAAGAGGAACATCTGAAAAACAAGCTCAGTTCCTTCTGCATAAGCTTAGTTCACCTGGCTTCCCAGTAGAAAGGCTTTTGTCACAGCAGAGCTGTACTTGGCTGCAGCTGTAGATGTGCTGGGGCTTTTTCTTAGGCTGGGGGCTTGGTGTTAAGGCTGATCTCCCGTGCACATATTTTTATATTTAAATGGTCTTAAGTGGTCAGTATGGTTCTCAGTGACAGCGTTCAGGGTTATAACACTGCAAGAAGATCTAAGCCTGTGCTTGTTGTGGTATATTTAAAATCCAATATAGCCATATGCTTTCTTCAGCTCTTGACTGCCAGCCACTGATGATCTGTGTCAATGCCTCTTTCCAGGTCTGCTGATGTTCGCCATCACACACATCCTGTACTCTTCAGCCTTTGGCATGAAGCCTTTGGACCTCAAAGCTGGCTTGTTGATGGGCCTGGTTTCCGGTTCCTGTTATGCCTTCCTGTACTCCTACCTCTCAGGCCCGTTCACCTACCTGGTAGCTGTCTACATCGCCTTGATTGGCTTCATGGGCTGGCGGGCGGTGGCCGGCATGCAGCTGTGCAACGACCTCTGGACGTGGACCAAGCTCTCCGCCTGCATTGGCGCGATGCTGTTCATGGTGTCCGATCTAACCATTGCACTTAACAAGTTCTGCTTCCCCGTGCCCTACTCGCGCTTCATCATCATGGCTACTTACTATGCAGCCCAAATGCTTATTGCACTGTCAGCTGTAGAGACCAGAGATGAAGAGGACTTCAGAAAGAGGAGCTAGGTGGAGTGCCAATAGTCTGTGAACACATGGGTTATATCTCAGGTGCTGTAGCTGCATTCACCCCTGAGAGAGATCTCCATTTCTCTAGGCACACTGGTGATGTTGATTTTGCTTCTTTGAAGCATTACCTTTGGGAATTATTTTTTTTCAATGGCTTTCTCTGAATAAAGCTTACTTCAGTGTGGAGTCCACATCAGAAAGCTTAGACTGTCCCTGCAGTAGCTACTCATTCAACTTTTCCTTCTTGGAAGTGCTGTACTACTGCATTTTACTAGTTAGTCTTGAAACTGATGCTAAGTGTCTGGGAAGTGGAAAGCTGATGGAAAGGAAGTTTAGCCATGCACTGTGCTAAAAGGCTTGCTCTCAACTGAAGGGAGACAGGCACAGATCTCTGCTGAAGTCAAAGGTAAAAATTAACTGATGTTTGTCTCTTTGTGCATTACAAACCCAGTATGCAAACTGGAGCTATTGCCTCTGCTGAAAGGAAACTTGTAGGGGGAGTAAAAACAGCATATCCGGATAGGAACTGAGCTTTAGAGTCAAGGGCAGCATGTGGGGCAGAACTCAGCAGAACCAGCATGACAGCAGAACCTCCGGCTGAGAGCACAGAGCAAGAGGTGTGCTGACATGCAGTGCTGCTCCAGGGCAGACCTGTAGGTGTAAGCCAGCATTGCCACATGTGGCAGAACCAGGCGTTTGGTGGGATTTCAGGGACATCTCGGTAGCCAGGCCAACATGTTCTCCCTTGCCATGCGTGTGCAGTTACACAGCACCTGCAGCCAGCAGTGACAGCTGGAATGTACTGGGCACACAACGAACTTTGATTTTTACAGCAGAACTTTGAGCATGTGTCTTACTAGAGTATACCCTAATTGCCCTTAGTACAGGAGACAGGAATCCAACCTTTATGCCTTTTTTCCCCAGTGTCCTAACAAGTAATATTCCATATACCCATTAAGCTTTGCAGTACTGCTGCCTGCAGTATTTGAGTCTTCATCGGAGCATTTCCTGTGGTCTTGATTTTGGATGTAGATTATTATTGGGCTTTGCCAGCTGGTGGTAAATGATCATCTTTGCACCACTTTTTTTTTTTTCTTTTAGAAAGCCCCTTTTCAGCAGAGCTTCCTGAAATGCACTGTTCTGTGTGTTCGAAGTGCCTGGTGCTTCCTTCTTGAACTCACAAGGACACAGTGAGAATGCACAGACAGGGCTGGGAAAGCCTATTTAATTCTTATCCAAATTCTTTGGTTGGTTTGTCTGCCCATCTGTTGAAGCAAGATTATTTCTAACTTCAGACTTTCTTAAGAAGATGTAGGAAGAGATTGCCTTGATTTTTAATCCATGTTCATTTGTGATCATATGCATATTTTTTCCTCTTATTTAGGATACGTATCAGCAAGTTCTGTTTTTATTACTATCTTGAATGTGCTTCTTCCTTCTGTCCATCCTCAGGCCAACTCCCATGGGCCAAGGTGCTTCCCCAGTGGCTTGTTTTAAGACAGAAGTGCACTCCGGCGGGCAGAGGAAGCTTGCTGAGGTTTCCTGCCCCTCTTCAAACTGCAGCCAAACAGGGACAACCAGAACAGACTGCATAACTCGAATCCATTGAATCCACAATAGCCCTTTGCACATGCTTACATCGGCAGAGGGAGCAAGAGGGGCAGCCCTCCAGGCCAGCCTTGGGTGGGCTGAAAAATCATCATGGTCTCCATACCTAGCAAGCTCAGACCATTCCAGGCAAGAGCCTGGCACTGAGTCCCTGGCCCAGTCTGCAGAACACGAATTTCTCTTTGCAAGGAGTCTGGCAAGTTCAGGGGCAGCTGAGGAACCCCGACCAGCCCTGCTAGCTTTTCCCTTGGTGCTGAGAGGTGCTGAGTGGGGCTCCTGCTCCTCGCTGGCCTTGCATAGAGTGTCTGGGTGAGGAATAGGCATTGCCTCCCTGTGACTTCTGCATCCGTGCAAATGCAGCCAGTATTACAAAAATCTAGGTTAACCATCCTGACCCCATGGAGGCATCTGCTGCTTTTCAGACAGAGATCAGAAAGGTCAGCTGCATTATTGAGAGGGAAAGCATGGTAGGTTGCACAGCCTCGTGTAATCCCTTCTCTTTAATGCTGTTGTGTAATACTGTCAGTATTCATTCCCTGGTGCACTGAGGCCTGCCTGGAGTAAACAGCTAAGGGAATTTAGAGCCATAAACCACTTTCATTCATCAGCATTGCTTATCTGCTGGCCACAGATTGAACCCTACAGTGTAGCTCTCTGCAGAAGTCACCTGCTGTTACTCCGCTTGGCTGTTTGCAAATCTCTTCCAGCAACAGACTGATTCAGCTAAGAGGAAATCTAAGCATTTGGGGTGAACCCCACCATCCTCCCAGCACGTGAGCAAACAGCACATCAGTCCGGCACACTCAGTCCTTAGCTGGCAGTTCTTCAGAGGAGTCCCCTACATCCTGAGCTTCCCTTTGCTTTGAGGGAAATGTGTGTGTGATAAAATAAGCTCTGTTTAAAAGTCTCAGTTTTGATTCTCTCTTTCTTCCTCTCTAGAAATGAGTAGTCCTCAACTTCCTGAAGACAGCTGAATTGCTTTTCTCTGTGTTTTTTCATCTTGCTTTGCTGTCCTGCTCCATCATCAGCCACTGGATACTTGCAGAAAACAGTCTTTAAGTGTTATCACGAGGCCTCTCCCCTCCACTGGCCTGCCAGAGGTGCAGTTTCTGGTGGCAGAGATCTCTGGGTGGGACAGCAGAAACGTGCAGCCCAAGCGGGCTGTTGCTCCCTTGCAGTCCCCTCCCCTGGAGTGACCTGGCTGGGATGCATTCTGGCCAGTCACACTGGCTCTGTCCCAGTGCTGCAACAGCTTCAGCCTTCCCAGGAACAGGAGGCAGAGCCCTCACCATACAAAGAAGGAGGGTCCTAGCTGGCTCAGAGGTTTGTCAGCAAAGGCACTCAGTCTTCAAAATCTCTCTCCTGCTCTGCATTCCTCCTTCTAAGCCATATTACTTGAATGAGACCATTTTTCCTGGAGGCTCTTTTCTGCTGGGAAGGGACCAGCTACTGTGGATGGTGATTTGACACAATTTTGAGATTCCTAAACCCTGAGAAACACTAATTAGTTGCTTGGCAGTCTGTTAAATACCTTTTCTTGGTATTAAAACTGTTTCCTCGACCCCAGTGAGGTCAATTTCCACTTTGAAATGGAGCAAACAAAATAGGAACGGTGTGACTGTCTGTGGCACTGCCTTTGTGGACCTTCCCGTTGCCTCTTTGAAATGTAAAACTGTGAGGTTTGATCCATCCTTGTCCTGGTAAGGGGTACATTCTTTGAGAAGCACCCCGTCTTTGCCCCAGGGAATGAAGCATCCCAAGTGGTGTAGTGTGCCTGGCCCCAGCAGTTGCAGCTCCTTTCCTTGCTAAGTACAGAGGCTTTCTTTTCACGCTGCTGTATCCAAACACCCCTCTGCAATTCCCATCTGTGGTTACTTCAGGTTACACACATGATCCGATTACTTGCACTCACTTTCCTTTCTGTAGTTACCACCCTCTTGGAGATCCTTTTGCTCCTTATTTGGCCATATAAAAGACTTAGCAGTTTTATTTCAGCCTCTTTCTGTAGACAGATCCTTGCACAGAACCCCCAGTGAGGTCAAAGACGCACTGGTAATTGCAACTGGTTTTTAAATGCTAGTGAGGCTTCTGGGCTGTGCCAGGCACACTGATGTCAGCAGAGTGATGCTCACGTAGAAATTGCAGGCCAAGAAGAACAGAGCCAGAGGATTTTAACAGCTTTACTCCTACTCTACCAAGGAAATGGTATTCATACAGAATACCTGGCTTATTACTCCTCCATATTGAGGCAACTGTAAGATTGATTGGTTTTAGAATTGCTCTAACATGTCTTTTATGTAGATTGCTGAAGGTTTCATGTTGTAATCAGTGTAGGTAGTTTATATATTTTTACACAAGTATATAAAATTCCCAGTACTAACTTTGCAGAATGTTTAGTGGCTCTTCAAGGTTTTCCAGTCCCATAGTTTGACACTAACACCTGTATGGTTTCAGCTTGCTATCGCAGTAATTTTGGGAGCTGTTCTGGAAGAAGCAGATCAAAGCAAACAGCAACTGTAAAGCTCAGTGGCAGGTGCCTCTTTCCTTTTGCTTGGTTTCTGGATACAGACACAGGCTCTTTTAAGTAGAGGTATCATAACTGTGTTCTTGGAAGAAGATGGGAGGTTGCTGACTTCTCTTGACAGAAGTCCTCCTGGGTAATTCTCCTACCTTTTATCCATGCTTGCTCCTTTTGTTGCCTTGGGTAAGTCACATTTTCTGTGGCCAGGTCCTTGTCTGGTGTAAAAAGGCAAAAGCATATGAAGGCCACTGCTATGCCAAGTTACCACAGCAGGGGACCAGGTCCTCACCCCATTTCTAAAATAGGGTTATTAGCACTTACCTACCTCACAAGGATGCTGTGAGGATTAATACTCATACAGCACTTTGAAGATGTAAAGTGCTATATAAGTCCCAAGTATTATCCAGCTTTGGTGTTAAAAATGCTTTTTGAGGGATCTGCAGGACTTTTCTTAAAGCATGGAATGTGTGACTTACCTTTTCAGTTTGCATCAGATGCAAATGCAAAATATTTATTCATTCTGGTTAACAGGATGGGCTCAGCTGCACTTGAACACTGAGGAAGGTTTAGCTTAATAATCTGAACTTTAATTTCAGTTTTGCAAATGCTTTTTAGTTCTTCTAAAAGCCTCAACCAAATTCTTAGATGTGAACCATGTATCCAAATCTCACAGTCTGATGTTATCCCTGACTGTTAACTAGAATAAATCAAATCCAGCCAAAACACAGTGTGCTCACCGTCTGCTATGGCTTTTGAAAAGACTGGAACAGAAAATGAAGCCATTCTGTTCAACCTTCATTCTGCAGAAAGTCAGCTAGATTTCATGGGACAAACTGCAAAGGGGTGTTTAATTTCTGTGATTGTAGGTTTTACTGGCTTTAAAATCATCAGAGAGGGAAGGCCTTGATGGAATCAATAAGGTTGGCACATCCTTCTTGAGTTACTTCCTTTTCACCTGAATCAAAGAAAGAGCAGGTTCTGTAGCAAAGGAGGTGCTTGTACCACTAGTCCTACGGCCTGGAAAAAAAAATTGATCTAGAAAAATGGCTCTGAACCATCACCATGTTCTCAGCTAGGATAAAAAATGCCACTGTTCACTGATTTCAAGTCTGGACCATAGCTAGAAACTACTTAGTTCTAGTAGCACTAACTGCTGTACAAACACAAATGAAGGCCAGGAATTACACACTAAGGAACATGAGCTGTGTACATGTGAAATGGACCATAATTTTGAAGCAGCTGCAGTTAAATCTTATCTTAATATGAACTCAGAAGCAAACACAATGCAAACTTTTATGGTTTCTTTAAAATATATGGTGGGTTTTAGTTTTATTAGTTTGGAGAAAATTTTCTTAATGTTATTTTATTTTTGCTCTTATTGTAAAGAATAAAAATATATAACTTTAGATAGACTACAAATCAAAAAAAGGTGGCCAGTTGGCAGGAATGCCAAAACTTCTGTGGTTTGTATTGTTTCTGTGGTGACACTATGCTGCTGTAGAATAAGCTACTGGAATTGTGTGATGGCTCAACAATGAGGCTGAAGCACAGGGCCAGGTGGGTGCTGGGGTTGAGCCACCAAGACTGCAGCGGGAGCCAATTTGGGTCGGTCAGAATACAGAGCATCAGGAAATAAAAGACAATATTTCCTGACAGAAGAAAAACAAGAAACCAAAACCAGCCTGTTGGGTGACAGTTCTGATTCACTACAAACATACTTATCTAGACCTTGCTGGTGCAGGCTCCTGCTGGACCAAGGCTTGTTCCTAATTCACCTGGGGAGGCTTGCTCCGTATCTACAGTGCTGGCATGGTCAGGCCAGCAGAACCTGACCCTTTGTTAAGTAAAACTCAAAAACTAGAAAACAACAACAAAACCAATAACAAGAACAACAATAACAACAAAAAACCCCCCACAAAACAAAACCCACAAAAAACAAGGAAGGAAAAAGCAAATACCATTGGGTAAGTTCTGCCTGCCTGAGAATGCAGAGTGGCTGGTCTGTCCTGAACACTAATCTCCATGTCTTGGACCCATTCAAGCCTCTTGCTCCAGCCCCTCTCCCATGTGCTCCAGGCAGAGTGCACTGAAAGATGTGACTGAAGCAGGTACTCTCCTTTGGGGAGTCAAGCATTTGCCATGTCTGAAAGTCTTTAGTACTTACTTTCTTCACTGTGATTGTAAAGGTCACCACATACAATACAGCCACTTGATCTGGGATCTTTTCTTAACACATTTTTATGCTGATTTTACTGTTTTAATTCTTTGTTTGGAATGTATTTTTTTTCTCATTTCTTCTGTGTGTAACAGCAATTAAAATTATTAATTTACTGGGTATTTTTACTGTGCAGATACAATGTCTCCTTGCTCATTTTCTGTTCCTGTAACTGTTTCAGCACGGAGTATGAGGCCGAAAGAACCTCTGTGGTGGGCAGTGTTGTGCCACTATTATACCCATCAGCATATATTATGCTAGATCCACTCAGCATCCCACTGAAACCCTGTCACAGTCAACTGCAGTATTCCTGTCTGAGGAACCCTGAAACACAGCCACGTGCACCCCACAGAGCACATCCAACACAAATCAACCAGGCACCACCATGACGATGGCACCTGGCTCTTGTTACACCATGTCCCCGGTGCCCTGGGATGCAAAGCCCTGAAGCAATCCTGCCCCTTGCTGCTCCAGCCAGTCTCACGTACAATGGCCGTTTGTCCACAATTCCAGGGAGAGAGCATCTTGCTGCACAGGATTGCTCTGGGAAGGCTCTTTTCTGCCAAGAAGTCTCAGAAAAATGGCCAAATCTCTCTCCCTGCCCCGCCCCAGAAAAATTTCTGTGAGGAAGAAAGTAGAGTAGTCTGCACATTTTATTCTGGTTGGGGATCTGATGCCAGATTCTTCAGCTGTTTGATGCAGTGGCACAGATATGTTGTATCATTAATCCTGAACCAGGCCATCTGTCACCAGTAGAACAGGTTTTAAGGATTTATGGCACATAAACACAGTGTGTTTAACTGTTCCCAGTAAGTTAAATGGATCTGCTTCCAGGCTTAATGAAGACTCCTTAATACTCCCCTTCTGAAGTGAAGTGATTCCTGACGTGAGAATTAATCAGTACCAGGCAGAAATACTACCAAATTATTTTCAAAGTAGCCTAAAGGTGTCAACAGCAGCCAAAGGCAGGTGAGTCTTCCCTCTTTCTTCAGTTTGATCTTTTACAATTCCTTTCAAGAATTAGAGGCCTGCTGGGAGGAGCATCCTGTTTCCTCATACCTGCTTCCTTGCTCCAGATGGAACAAAAGTGACAAAATACTCTCAGACTGAGTGTATGTCTGTGGCTGGCCACTGCTATGCTTTTATTCCACAATTGGCTCCTGGAAGATTTCAGTCTAAATTAAAAGAACCAGCACCAATGTGTATATATATTTGTATTAAGCTACCCTTCAGTCTGCTGATTGTTCAGTGGTTCAGATAGTCTAGTCTCGGCCACCGGCAGTGAAGTTCCTGGACTTTCTGTGGCCACCTCTTTCACAAAGTGACTCCCTCATTTACAAAGCTGTATTTACTTTCTCAGTACTGGGAGGATTCACGTACTTCAGATTTATGGCTTACTCTTTGTTTATATACAATCTGACATAAGGAAGCCTAAAACATCACGGAGGTCCTGCTGGGCTATCTGGGGACATGGAGAGAGAAGCCAAGACTCCTCTTGAACTCAAAAGCAGGATTCTCACTGACCAGTACAGATGCAAACATATATAGAAGAGAACTGCAATCTCTGGCTCCTTTTATTACCATTAAGATACATCAGGAGATGGTTTTAGAAATACCACATTTAACATGCACCATGCTGTTTAAAACCATTTAGAGGGAAGGAAGATAGAAACATGGGAAATGTCCCCGCTGAGCAGAAACCCCACTCCACCACCTGGTTTCACTGACCATTACAGAAGCCAAGGGCAGCTGTGTTTTGAGCCAGATGAAGACAAACTACACAGCCACAGCAATGCTGCTCTGCATGCTGGACTAGGCACAGCTAGTTCTACTAATTACCTCTTGTGTTTTGACTCCTGCAAACTTCCTGTCACTGTGTCCATCTTTTTCTTAAGGAAAATGAGTAAGTGCCATAATTAGTTCAATCAACCCTATGTTTTGAGAGCAAGTTTCACAAAGTTACGTATTAAAAGCTTTATAAAAATTTTAAACCTAGTAAAGCTCTGTAAGGCTTTCCACTGTGTAAAGGAAAAAGTTGTCTGGTCACAGTTTTCATAGGAAGTGACAGTTCAAAGTTAAGGAGTTCTCATTTTCACTCCCATTTCCGTTTGTTCAGTTCAGCACTATTATGAATAATTTGCTTTGGGTCTAACAGGCTTTGTGTTCTCTGCAACCTGCCACCTCCCAGCCTCAGGAAAATTATATTAACCCCTTCTGAGCTACAACAGCAGCAAAGCTGCTGCTGTGTTTCACAGAAGTGGTGCAATGCCCTATTTGTTTTTGCAAATATTAAGAAAGGGGCTAAAACTGAAAAACATGGCTAAGCAGAAGAATGCAAGTGTCCTTCCTTAAAGCACAGAAACAGAAGGATATATATGTATTGGGTTTGCGTGGCAAGCTTTTGGCTGTGTGGGGGCTGCAGGGGCTGCAAGAAGCTTCCCCTGTGGCCAGCAGAGCCAATGGGTCCAAGATGGACCCGCTGCTGGCCAAGTCTGAGCCCAACAACAATGGTGGCAGCGCCTCTGTGTTGACACATTTAACAAGGGGAAAAAAACTGTGCAACAGAAATTGCAGCTGAAGGGAGGGGTGAGAACACGTCAGAGCAGAGGAAGGAGGCGCAAAGACAATGTGTGATGAACTGACCACAACCCGCACTCCCTATCCACCTGAGCCACTGGGAGAAGGAGGTAAAGAATTCTGGACTAAAGTTAAACCCAGGAAGAAGGGAAGGGGGGGAGTTATTTCTCATTAACCTACTCTGATTTGATTATAAATTAAATAAATTAAAGTTCCCCAAGTTGGGTTTGTTTTGCCTGTGACAGTAATTAGTGAATGATCTCCCTGTACTTATCTCACCCCATTAGCCTTTTGTTAAATTTTCTCTCTCCTGTCTGGCTGTGGAGAGTAGTGATAGAGTGGCTTTGGTGTGCATTTGGTGTCCAGCCAGGGTCAACCCACCACAACAGAATAAGAGGAATTGAGACTGGAGTTTAACCACCATGGAATCAGCATAGAAACCAGCAACTCCTACAGAGCTATTCAAATCAGTAGATTTGCTCAGCCCTTAGATCCCTCCTTACTCCTTTCCATTAGGATAGCCTGTCATCAGGTAAAGACCATTGAAAGAATCCCTAAAGAAAGTCTTTCAAGCCCTGCTCTGAAGAGGCTTCTGGTCTAATGAACAGGGCTTGCTTTTTACATGAGGTATGATGCCCTCCATGCTACAGTGCCTGACTCCAGGCAGTAACTATCTATCTAGGCAGTAACTATCACTCTTCCCGAACTAAAAATCATCAAGAATATAATTCCTGAGAGCTAAAATAAACCTGCAGTTAAGCTCAATTTGACGTAAATGCCTTATCTGCTGAAGTCAGTTTTACAGTTCCTTATTCTGACTCCCGCTTTCCCACCTCACTCAGCTGCAAACAGATTCCAGGAGAGAAACCCTTCCCAGAGACCGCCCAGGTAAGGAGGAGCCCTTGGAGCCCTCAGACATAGGCTCCCATTAAGGTATCTGAGTATAAATCAGTACCTCACCCATACAGTGCTTTTGCAAGCCTGGTTCCTTAGCCAGCTCTGCTGTAAACAGACTGATCTGAATAATTTTGAAGAGGTGTGTTCCTTTTGTAACAGTCCTCACCTCGACAAGCTCTGTGTGGGAAGGCAGCAGGTACTTGCTACCCAGCAATCAGATCTCTGAGGGGATAGAGAGCTGCTCTCATGCCCCACAGGCCTGCCTGCCCTCCCCGAAGAGGGTGAGCAGTGATGCCAGAGTTCCTGGCGTTAGCCTGGCTGGCAGCCTGAGAAGGCTCCCACTCATTAGAGGAACAACAAAACTGTGGCTTCAGGGAGGAATGTATCAGGGAGCATGGGAAGCGGGAGACACAGTAACACCAGGAATTCTTAAAAAAATGGTTAAGAATTGCTTTCAATCTTTCGGGTGAGCAGCGTCTGGCTTCAGTGAAGAAGTGTTGCATGTATTCTACGCACAAAGACGGATCAGTTTGCTTGAAAATCAGAGCAGGAAACCCAGTGTGTGCATCCTTTCCCTCTGCTGACCCCCTGCGAGCTACTTCCACATTAGCAGAGAGAACCTAATCCTCGGGGCAGGGGGTGTGTGTGTGTGCTCAGCAGTTGCCAGCAGGCTGTCCAGAAGCAATGATCTCAGGCAAAAATAACTCCAAAAGATCTTTCCAAATATAGTCCCTCATTATTGGTGCTGTATCAGTTTCATTTCAAGCTGTGCCTGGCAGCCTCTCTCTTGTTCCCTTTCAGAGGGCACTAAGAAGCCTGAGGCACCAGAGCCTTTCTCTAGAAAGAGAGAACAGGGGTAACATACTCCAGCGACGTCAGATAAAAGAACAGAGAATCCTTGCTCTCAAATGTTAAACCTCAAAGGCTCTATAGTTACTCAGCCCTAAGCAGGGTGAGCTTACCAGGGGCTGATGACACTCACAGGACACAGCTGTTTCCAGGCACTGCTGCACACACTGTAAGACCACTCTGCAAGCTCCAAGTTTGGGCATGGTGACACGGGGAAGCCATGTGTGGCTCATGGGTTAGTGTTAGTAAAACCTCACCCCATGCACCTGGAAGTGTTCAGGCTCACACAATTAATTTGAGCCAGCTGGAACCAAGCTCTGTGTTACAGCTGGATTTAAGCTTCACTGGGTGAGAGCTTTAACAACATAGGGAAAGGGGAGGGGGGAGGGGTGGTCTGTTTTTCTTCCATTTTGTGTCTTGGAAATTTAACTACCTGTCATACAATGTTGGCAAAATCCTGCCACTTCACAAAGGAAGAGAACAGATTTACCCAGTGTGGTATCTGTAGTATCCACAAAAGAAGCATAAAGCTGTTGTCAGAGTGCATCAGTGGACTGCTTGGAAGTGCTAAGTATTCCACAGGCGCAGGGCAAGCCTGGTTAGGGACTGAGAAATAGCCATATTTACCTTTGAGCCATCTAGGGAATTCATGGGGCCTGCTAGCCAAAATATGCCATGTTAAGGGATGTGATACTGCCTTCAAGCAACTAAAGACAAATCTTGACGACCTCAGAGGAAGACAAAGTCAGAGAGTGAGGCTGTTTGTTTGGATACAAAGGTAAGTTCTTACAATGTAGCCCTTGCAGCTTCAGCTCCAGGACCTATAGATCGAGCAATCTTTTCCTCTGTGGACAAGGATGAGAGCCACACCGGCCCAGAGCAGTGTGATCCACAGTGCCAGTCCCAATAAGCGCACGTGCCCTGGTAAAATAGCAGGGTGTAAACTATACTCAGTAATGAAATCTATGGTTATTCAGCCTGGAGGGAACCAACCCAAATAAATCACAGTGGCTGCAAATCTGACCTACCACAGATGATCAGCTTGCAGCTGCAAGTTCCAGGGATCATAAGCAGACAGATGCTACATGCTGAGGTGAACCACAACTTAGACTTGGATGTGCTGCTAATGTTGCCCTTATAGAGGGTTACTGTTAGGTGGGGGTTGCTGATGAAAACACACCTCAGGGCGCAGTTGTTGCTATGACTCATGTTGTGGGGCAATGAAACTGGAAGCACAATTCTTCTCAGGATACTCCATCTTGAGGTCAAAACACTGCTGAGGATGGAGTCACTATGGGCTGCTCTGCACTGCACTTTCTGTTGCACACACAAACATGTAAACACAGAGCCAAGTAACCATCAAGACAGAGTCTTCTCCTGCACAAGCACAAACCTGAAAAAGCTTGGGTATGACATTTCATGACTAGGATCTTCCTTCCCATCAAGGAAAACCCAGGGAAGAGGAACAGTGAACAACACACAACATTACTTGTTGGCATCTGACCAGCATACCCATCTCAACATATAAACAAATACAAACTGCAAAGCAAGAGAGGAAGCAATCGGAAATCTCATTCTCCCATTAATCTGCTACGCAACTGTAAGCAAGCAATTAATTTCTTTGTTTCTTGGTCTGTAACTAAGGTGTCAGATTTTTACTCCACAGGGATGTATCAATGCCTTCTCTCACTAATGCCATTAAATTGTAAAGTGCTTTTGGATATTTGTCTCCCAAGGCACTTTAGAAATGCATGATTAAATTACACCCAATTATAAACCAAAGCAGGTGATCTTGTAAAGGAAGGGATATTGCTCTGCTGGTGTTGCTCTGAGTCATTAATAGTCTCCAGAATGCTCTGGGGAAATCAAGGGGAACTGGATGTACAATTTAATTTCCAGTGTCCACTGCAAATCTCACATTTTCAGCCTGTATTTAAACACATTTCTTCAAGTCTTCATTACTGCCTTTTGCATTGGCATGGGATCCCATCAAGTAGGTCCCTTGGATTCTAAATGTATCACTTTAGGGCAAAATTCTTTTATGAGATAAAACAGCTTATTTCCTCCTTTTCTTTCAGAGTTTTTCTTCCATCTCATGTTTGTGGAAATAAACCTTATGACTTGCCATTTTTCATGAAGAATAGGAAATTAGTTCACATCTGCTCGTGTCCTGCTGGTCCTGCCTGAAGATTGGTAGGCTGTTATCAAAGTAATGCTTAGGGAATGGACTGCAAGGCACAGCCAACTTTACTTTCCTCCATTCACTGCTCTTCTACATTTGCCTACATGCACAGAAATGACTAAGGTTATATTAGACTCTGTAAAATCCAGGCCTAGAGCACTTCCGCACAAGAACACAAATATGGCCACATAACTGGAACTGCTCTTTTTCAGCTGCACACATAGCCCAAGTAACATGCCTATGGTCTACTGATGTCAATCAGGAAAGGCTGACTGTTTAATACAAATTCACAATTTGACTCACCGTTTTGACTCCTTTTAGTGCACTACTCATTGTGTTATTTTAATGTATTGCCCATTACTCTTAGTGGGATTAGAAGTCTTGTAGCAGCACATCGATAGGCTTCTGAAGAAATATATGCTTAATTTAGTAATATATATTAATATACAGCTGTTTGATATTAGTATATTATTACACTAGGAATAGGCCAAGCAAAAAAATTTGCCTTGGATCTCACCATTTAAAGTCACGGCATTCTGCATTGCCCCAGACTGGGCAGAAGGGTGACTTACCATTTTGACTTAATCAGTTTTGTTTGGGAGCAGTGCTGATGAGAGATCTTCATTACTGATTAGGCATGAGCAGGGAGCAACTGAACAATGGAGAAGACATTTACCTGACAGGATGAACTCTGAATGTTTAATTCAATGTTCTTTTAGTGACTTCTTATAGTTTCTGGCCCTGAAAGACACAGTCTCCTACATGTAACAGATTTGTCTGCCTTTTATTTAGGGAACCAATCCTAGTCAGACTGGAAATGTGCTACAAGACAAATGACCTGTAACACCAATCTTCTGTTATGTTGGGACATGGTAATATCACCCTCCCTGCACATGGATGGCCTTAACTGTGCTGAATTTTAATTTAAACAACATCTGTATGAACTGCTACGTAATGTGCTATATAGACATGTACCAAAAGGAAGCCTGGTCCTGAAGCGATTGCCAACAAATGGATGGGATAGCACAGGAAGTATTCTTGTGTCTAATCTCCAGGTGCAAAGCAGGTTAGTGATATACCCAAGGCCATACAGGGAGCCTGAGCTTAACCCAGAGTCTTGTGTACATGAGCACCCGTGTTCCTCCAGTGCTGTCATGAATGCTTACCTCTGTCTGTTGAGATGTACCATTGCTCCTGTGAATCCAGAGGGAAAGTATCCCTGCTGTAAATTCTGCAGACAATGACTCAGAAGAAGTATTTCGTCCCTGGGAGCAGGCTTGTGACACCCTTATTGCTGTAGACCTTCTCTGTCTCCGTGAACCTCGTGGCAGTACTGACATCACATTGCAGGACACCATAAGTCTGCTAGTTGCCTTCTACATCTGAGCTGTGATTTAGGGTCATGGTGTCTGGGACTTCTTCAACCAGCTGCAGATTACTGGGTGGTCAGAGGAAAGCTATGTGTTAATGAGCCCATTTAAGTACTAGTTTATTTGTTTGGCACCCTCCCTTTGTCCCTTTCTGGGGCAAAAATTTTTCACTTCAGCCTTCCCCCTCCAAAGTCCCTGTGTGTCTAGGAAAATACTTCTACCTGGAGCAACCAGAGGACCAATTTGCCCTGTGCATGTAGTTACCTTCTGATGAAGAAATAAGGCTGTTAGTTTTACAAAGCGCTCTGAAGAGATGACAAGTACAAAATAAACTGCAAAGGTCTCTAACCACCAACAGTCTCTGTACGTAGCCAAGCCAGCCTGCCTCCATGTAGCGGTTTTGATTCTAGGCCTTCCTTGGTAACCAGGCTGTAACCAAGCAAGTGGCCATGTTCCCAGTATTCCATGCGATTTTTACGTAAACCAGGGTATAAATAAGAAGGGAGAGAAGACTCTTCCCTCCTCTTCTGGTGGATCTGAGGGCAGGTTCTCTGCTGTCGGTTCTACTCGTGTGGAGGAGTGAGGCCTAGTGAGGCCCTGGGAGATGGAAGGTGCCAAGCGGTTGTTTGGCGCGATTCTGCTATCTCAAGGAGAGTAGTAAGATTTTCTCTTACTAGTTCTTCATTGGTTGCTCCCGGATTTCGATTGTGCATATCTGCTTTGGCTTTTCCCTTTCCTTTTTCCTTTTCCCTTTGGGGGGTTGTTACTGTGAGTTCGGGCGTTTGGTGGGGAGCCAGGTCCGAACTATCACACTCCACTTGGCTGGCACAGACCCACTTTCAATGGAAATGATGTCACCAGGCTACTGAGGGGACAGACACTGTTGTGTTAGTGCTGTCATGGAAATTTGCCTGTTCAAATCATGGCACGAAAAACAAGGTAGCATTTGGGGATGTCTGGAGCAGTAACTGCTTCCCTCTTTCCTTCCACTTTGGACAGAGTGAGCAAAGCCCCAGCGGGACCATCCTTATTCCTGGGCTCTGAACCATGTTGCTTCCAGGTTTGGCTCAGCTAACAGGCTCTGAGCTAGTATGAAGGAAGGAGTTGGGAAACATAATGACAAAAGGTAGGAAAATCCTCACTGGGCAGGGAGTCTTTCTCCCCTTGAGTGGAAACAAAATTTGGATTGTTCCTGTGGCATTTTTGTGGATAAAGGGCTGTAACATTGGAAGCATTCAGTTTTTGTTGTGTTTGTTTGTTTTGTTTTTTTTGTTCGTTTGTTTTTGTTTTAAGAAAAAAACAACCTTCCCAACCCTAGTATTTGTGCAGGAATTATGTGAAATTTCCATAAGCAGAAAAATACCTCCTTGTCATGACCCAGAGGTGATGGAGGTGCCCAAGTTTTCTCTATACTGTACCTGCAACGTGCATTTGAATGTTGTAAAGGATGTCTCCATAACTATTCTTGAGGATAACCTGGTACAGGTCAGAAATCACTGGTGCTGTGGACAAGGACTGGGTATGCTTCTTGTCCTCCCTCTTGTTGATATGCCTTCTTTTTGCCACATCAGTGGTGGTGGTCGTGATGGGGAGCACTGGCCAAGACAACTGCAACTGTAATGTTCTGCTTCCTGGCTTGAACAGCAAAAGAAACAAATGCCATTTCTGAGAAAAAAAGGGATATCTGTGTTTACAAGAGCTACCTGTACATAATCAGCCTAATAGAAAAATGTTTCAAGGACACCAATCTGGAAGATTGTTTCAAGCTGTAAAGGCAACCGCAGGCTTTGTCCCCAGGAAAGTGCACAAAGATGGCTTGGCTTGGGAGATGCCACAAAATCTTATGCTATAGTTCATTAGTTTGATCATCCTGAAAGCTGACGGAACACAGCTGGTGTGATACAGATCAACTTGTATAATTTGGACTGAGATACTTTCTTACATTGGGGCTGATTCTGCAGGGTATCAAGGAGCTTCAGCTCATGTAGTGGTCCAGGCTTAAAAAAAAACGAAAGCACATAAACTGCCTAATATTAGCCTCTACAGAAAAGAGCTCAACATCCATGTAATAGAAGTTGTACCTCAGACAGGACAGTTTTGGGACTTCAAGCATTGTCTTTACAACCCGATGACTCCCTTAGGTCACTCAAGGTTTAATCAAGAATGATTTCAGTTAACATGAAGCGTAGTTGCATGCTTGAAAAGTTCTGCTTCTCATGATGAATCAGAGAGCTTCCCCAATGTTTTATGGTTTGTTGAACACTGCTGTTCCAGTTGTAAAGGTCTGGGTTGTGCAGCTGTGTGTGCATAGAAGTCCCTCTATCTTACCACCACAGGGAGGTTTACAGAAAGAGTTGCCATAAACACAGTGAGTAGTTATGCAGGAGTTGATGAACCTAAAGCATGGTATGATTTTTCTCCAACAGCCAACTTTTAAACCAAAGTGACTGCTCATGTGATAAAGGCCAAAGGGCAACTACAGCCTCCATAGCCCTGCACATACTGTATTTCACCAGATGCCCAAAAACATTAATTGCAGGATTTCTCCTCTGGCAGGACACAACCCAGAATCTTACAGAAAGGATGTACGAATGTGTGGTGCTGTCCCAGCACAAACCACCATGTGGCTCTTCAGCCTCACAAGGTGATCAAACCTGGTGAGGTGGGAATAAAAGAAAAACAGACCAAGAGAGAAAAAAATAAAAATTAAGAGAGTGAGGGATTGCACAGAAAAGGAAAGCCATTCTTCAGTCTGTTGAGTCACGCTTGCAGACTGGAAGGAGAAGCCTTCAGACTGTTTCAGCAGAAGGCAGTTAGTGAAAGGGTTGCAATGTTGCCAGCTCTTAATATCTTTGCAACCAGAAGACAAACGTTAATGCCTCGGCAATCAACTGCTTACTGATGAACACCTATTCAGGACAATTTCAGGTGAGGCTAGTGGAACAGGAGTATTTAAAAATAACATAAAAAATGTAGAATAAAAAAGTGTAATTCACATGTAAAATGTGAATGAGAGCAAAATAAAAGAAGAGGCAGCTTTAATGCCTCATTCGATGATTTTACTGTCCAACTTCTGCCACAAGCAGTTTTGTATAATGTCAAATTTAAGTCCTAAACAATAAAGACTTTAATATTTTGCTGCCTCAAGTAGTAAGCTATCTAGGGATTTCACAGCAGATCATGGTACCTTCATTCTCAAGATATAATTAGGGTACCTGAAGCATGAACTCTGATAATGTTATTTCAACTTTTGCATTCTGGCTCCTGACTGCTCATCCCATTCCAACTGAGGCCTGAAAGAATTATAATCCTGTCTCCATACAACTGTATTTACAGCAAATGGCTGTTTCAAACACGGTGGTTTACTTGCTGTAGTACCTACTGTCCTAACCCACACTCAGATTACAGAATCCATGTCAGGAATCAGAGAACCTTCCAGAAGTGACCTCTGTAACAACATGTGAGGTGTGACGTGAGAAGTTATATGGTGGGAAAAAAACCCCCTGCCATTACACCTGACACACTCATTCAGGGGACAGCAAAAGCAAGAGGAATGGCAGAATGGTTTCAATTTGGCTCAAGGACTGCACAGCTTGTGCTGCTCTCCATCTCCTCTCAGCACCTTTCAAAACTGAACAAAACCCAGCAGAGCCGTGATGCTAAATGTTCTTTTGTGCAAGATGAATTTCATAAAACTTTACAAAATGTGGTATATGTTAAAAACAAAAGAAAGTAACAGCTGACAGACAGGAGTTCCAGTTGGATGAATACTGTAATTCTTACCTGAAGGTGGCATTGTTAGAATTCCTTTCTGTAACTCCACTGTTTCTTCCATATCAGCTCCATTTCATGCCTTGGGTTCAGAAGTAGTATTTCTCGCTCCTGCAAGCTTCCTAGTCTGTAAGTCGTACTAGAGAAATATCTTGCTTCATTTTCTCCACTTTTTGATGTCCTCAGGTCATGTCTCTAGCATGTGTCCTGACAGCAGATCTCCCTTGGTCTGGTTCCTGCCAGGCTAAACAAAAGCTGGAGTTGAAAAATTCACCTCCAGTCCTGAAGGCTCTGTGACAGCAGGAGAACTGTGACACATTACTGTACCCACAGGCCTTTGCTTGTAGACCTGAAAACAGACCGGGTCCCATTTCAAAACGCTGAACCTGCAGTGTTTTGGGGTAAAAGGAGCCTTAATAAACAGAGAGCAAATTCTGTCCAACAAAACAATGCAGTTGCTAACATAGCACACACATGCAGACCCTGTTTCAAGGTTGGCCATTTAAGAAAAAACCTCACACCATTTGGAGTGGGGCCATCTGGAAAGGGAATCTTCTATGAGTGCTGCCCACCACTCATTTTCCACGTGTTTAGAAGATGTGTCTAGCATTAAAGCATAAATTTTGTTCTGTTTCTTTCAAGCTGGCTGGTAAGCTCTGCCGTACATTTCCTATAACCTGTTTTCTATGACTCTGAGTGCTTTGTGTCTATTCTTGTTTAATAAATCCCTCTTATAGTTCTGTGTAAAGTGGTCAGGTGCTATCTGGACTGCTTGGATTACTGAATGTCCTTACTGATTGCAAGACCCTATTAACGTTCTGCAAGTTATTTGCCAAAGGTTACAGTACCCCTAATTAATAGTAATTTTAAAAAATACAAATCTCGCTTTTTGCTCTTTAGTCCACCTTGCAGCAGCCTCCATAATACACACAAAGAGCAAAAGATGGACTGTTAAAAAATCTGTATGTTTTTAATCAAATGAATAGGGAGTTGTGTGTCCAAATCCATATTCTGCTCTGAAAGTCTCAGCTAAAATGCAACAACCCTGCCCCTGGCACCAAAAAAGTCAACCAATGCAGCATGCCATAACAAACTTGATGCTAATGGCTCTTATACAGAACTCTCATATTAGCACACAGGCTCATAAGGAATATGGTGCATATGGAAGGAATGGATTCTCCTAGGTCTAATGTGAGATAATGCAAGTCTTCAAATCAGAGAAGAAGCATAGCTTCAGGCTTTAAATTGGCTTTGTGTTATCCTCTGATGTAAAGGACCCTGAATGCTTTCCCATGTGAGTAATTATTTAACCTCAAGGCTCTCGTCTGCTCTGTAGAATTCTCTGATTTTTTAGCTATACTGGCTTCCACTCTTGGCCAGGTTTTTTTCTAAATTATATGCAGCTACTGAGGCCCACTTTATTATCTATTACAGGATTCCATCAATAGTTTAAGCTATTTATTGATGTCATCTGACAGTCTTTTGTTTGTAAAATGCTTTAGTTATATAGCCGTATAGAGAAAGAATCCTTTGTGACTGGCACAAAATAATATCTGCCCATAATAACTGCCTAGCAGTTCTGAGGCTGCTATAATCCTTTGGATCTTGTCTGTGATTTTGATCAGTTCAGAACTAGGCACAGATTCTTTACTACTAAAAATCCAGTATTAAAATAAAATAATGTAAGCAACTTCCATGAATCCCTCAAGAGTTTCCTCTTCTTTTAAAAAGGTTGATGGGGGACAGAACAGCATAGTAATATGCATGAAGAATTATATTCTTTGTCATACATTAGGGCCTTTGGCAACCTATATGTCAGCATTAAGTACTAAAGCTATCTACACCTCAGAACACCTTCATCATCCTGATCTGTGATGTTTGCATATACTCAATTGCCCCCAGGTGAGAATCTCTGACCGTGTCTTTGTTTTAATAGTTACCTATTGTAAGTAAATACTACTACAGTTTCAGGCACTTAAAATTACATTTACAGCCAACAGTATTAAGGTCTTCCTTAGTCTTTAGATGAGCTATTAATACAATGCAGTCCATTGCACTGAGCTCACATTCCCTCAGACTTCAGTCCTAAATGCATGGATCAAGACATTGTGTACATGTTTAGGAAAACTAGGCATTTAACAGTGAAAGAAACATACTGACGGGAACCTTTGCAACAAGAGGTCTACGGCATGCTAGGAAGTCCAGAGTCAGCAGGGTTCACAGCTATCACGCAGAACTCATTCTGTATCCTCCAGAAAATCATCCATTTGGAATCTAGTTCCTAGAGACACATATGTTGCAATTACGCAACTCTCTAATCACTCATAAAAGTGTTCCCAAGTGGTTACTAATGTGATTTTTTTTTTTTAAATTGCTTTTGGACTGAGTTAAACCAAGAAGAAATTTCAGCTCACAGACTGCTGGAGAAAAATATATATTTCAAGGGTTCAGAAATCCACTTCACTAGGTCTACTTTACTTCTCCGGTGGTCTGCTCCATTTTCATCTCTCTCTCCCTAAGGAGGAGATAGAATTTTGATACATATAATAATAAGAAAAATGCATAATTTGCTTTCCACTAGATTACAGTCCATGGCCTGGTTTAGTCATTCGTCCCGGGGAAAAATATCTTCATGTCTTGCTCCACTGACTACAGTGGGATTTTCCACAATGTAATGAACTCAACAGAGTGGCCAGGCCTTCCTCAATCTAAGCTTCAAGGAAGGTTAAAGTTCCTGACCTGAACTGAGGCCCAGCCTGTCCCTGAGCAGTGACGGGCAGCCCCTCCCCGGGCAACTCCCCCCAGTCTGTACACTGAGCGTGATGGTCTATGGTAAAAGAATATCCTTTTGGCCAGTTCAGGCCAGCTGTCCTGGCCATGCTCCCCTCCCAGCTTCTTGTGCACCTGCTCACTGGCAGAGCATGGGAAACTCAAAAGTCCTTTAGTAAGAGAAAGCACTACTTAGCAACAACTAAATCATCAGTGTGCTGTCAAGATCATTCTACAAAATCCAAAACACAGCATTGTACTACCTACTAAGAAGAAAATTAACTCCAGTCCAACTGAAATCAGAACAATAGTGTGACTGATTGCAACTTAATTAATATGAAATTCCAACATTTTGAATGAGACAGAGGAAAGCATCCAAAAAAGAACCAAAATATTAACAGAAAAAGAAAAACAATAGTCTCGTTAGTCAGATGCTGCTGCTGACAGGAACACTCCCATGTGTTATACAAGCTGTGCTAAGCATGGATCATATGGTTGCTATCTGATGGATACAACAAAATCAGTCACTTATTTAATTCAGTTCTGGTCTAAGTCAGGAAAAAGCAGTCAAATCCAGGTAGGGAGAAATGTAAAATATAGATTCTTAAAATTAGGCACCCAAATCCATAGGTGTGACTTTCAGAGGTGCTGAGTGTTCTGGCCTCTCGTTGCTTGTGGGTAACAAGCCCCTTAAACAACTTTTATGAGACACTGGTCTCAGAGGCTCTACACAGAAGAAAATCAAATTAGCACAGTACAATCAGAATTCACTGCCTCCAAGTTGTGTGCATGTGTTATATTTGTGTGTATAAACATATATATGTATCTATAGCAAGAAGTCAAGGAGGGTAACTTGTATGTTTAGGTTTATTCATGGTCACAACCTAAATAAAGAGTCTTTCTCTAAAGACTCTTTCTTTACCAGCTATTTCCCTTGGTCATTTCAAATATTGAAACATTTCAATTCTTGCACTTATTCTAAAAAATGAGCTCTTTCTGTGATGCGTTACAGACCAGCTGAGAAATGCCTTCCCTAATCCACAGGAAGTCTGGACAAAAATGAAAAGCTTTAGGTGAAAAATGATATATATCCTTCAAGTTTGTGATTTTCTTTCTGAAATGTATCAGTAGGCCAGACTTGTATCTTCTCTGATACCCCCTGGTCTAGGGGAAAGTGGACTACAAAACCTGTTTCATTGGGGATTCCAGTCCGTAAAAGTGAATATAAGAACAAGAGATATCATAGAATAGTTTGGGTTGGGACTTTTAAAGGTCATCTAGTTCAACCCCCCTGCAATAAGCAGGGACAGTTTCAACTGGATTGGGTATCTGAACTGTAGCTCCAAAAGACAGTTCAGCAGTATTTTCTAACCCTGTTAGTTTCTCATAGAATGGTTTGGGTTGGAAGGAACCTTAAAGATCATCCAGTTCCAACCTCTGTGCTATGGGCAGCGACACCTTTCACAAGGCCAGGTTGCTCAGGGCCCCATTCAACCTGAACTTGAACACTTCAGGGATGGGGTACCTACAACCTCTCTGTGCAACGTGTTCCAGTGCCTCACCACCCTCACAGCAAGGAATTTCTTCCTAACATCTAATCTAAGCCTACCCTCCTTCAGCTTGAAGCCATTGCCCCTTGTCCTGTCACTACATCCCTCTACAGCCACAGTGATTTTTCAGATTCAGCATAATGGCTCCACTGTCTCCTCTCACCAAGGTTTTAATTGGGACTAATGCAGTCACTGGCTTTCTCCATCCCCACATTCTCTTCCTTTGTCTCCTCGATACCATCCTTGACTTCGGGCACTGGTTTTGCCCTGACAAGCACCTCGATGCTTACAGTGCATTTAGTCTTCACAGCAATGCTGTATGCAGCAAAAAGCTCAAGGACAGATTCTTCAGTAACTGAGGAATCTGGAAAGAACAGGAGACATTTGAAGCCTGCAGGTGAAAATATACCTTGACATCTTTCCTGTGTCTGTGAGTTCCCAAACAGGATGGTCCAAAACAGGGCCCCTCACACACTCCTTCATAATTTTACTATAAGAATTCTGTATTTTGCAAAAGTCTTCAGGGACACTCAAAATCTTCAACGTGTTTTGATTCAGTAAATTTAGTTCTTTTTCTTGTACAGCGAGTCAGCTGCCCTCCTTTAGTTGTTCACCTCAGCAGAAAAAGAGAGACCTCTGGGAAACGTCAAGCCTCAAAGCCCTTCACTAACCCAGGACCTGGAGATTTGATTCCAGGCAGTTTCTCAGTTTTGAAAAGCACAAGAAGCCCTTTTTGCTGTTCTTCCCTAAAGTTCCACTGGATATATATCATGATAAAGACAGTAGAATCAAAGTTAGGTATTTGTTAGGTACTTCTTTACTTGTAAGTGCCTCTTTCATTACAAAGTAATATGAGAAAATGATAAGGGTGTCCTGCACACAACAAGTAACCCAAACTCAACAGGTTCCCAATACCTGAAGGGAGCCTACAAGAGAGATGGAGAGAGACTATTTACAAGACCATGTAGTAGGACAAGGGGGAATAGCTTCCAGCTGAAAGAGGGTAGGTTTAGATTAGATACTGCAAAGAAATTCTTTACTGTGAGGGTGGTGAGACACTGGAACAGGTTGCCCAGAGAAGTTTGTGGATGCCCCATCCCAAGAAGTGTTCAAGTTCGGGTTGGATAGGGCTCTGAGCAATCTGGTCTAGTGAAAGATTGGAACTGGATGATCTGTAAGGTCCCTTCCAACCCAAGCCACTCTGACTGTAAATATATTTGCTGTTTTTTCGTTCACTTTTGTCACACAACGTGTATTTTTAGAAATTGCAAATCACCGCTGAAAGTTTTGAACGCAGGAAAATCAACCCTTCCTATACCAAAGCTTCACTGTGGGCAGATTTTTATGCAGTATGAGAAATATTCAGTGTTGCAGATACAGCACTCTGACAGCAGTTTGTCCCGCTGCCTTGATCCAGCAGGCAGGAAGAGGCTCATTGCCACTCTGGAAGCCCATCTGGCGCCATCTGCCTGCCAAGAGCTGAGCAATACACACATTTATCTGTTTCTATTTATAATTTCAGAAAAGGTGTTTTTCTTGTTGCTCATGACAACAACGTTTGAAGTAAAGGCTCAGCCCAAAATTCTTGATTACTGATTTATAAACACAGAATCTATGTTAGTGACTTAAAATCAACCAGTGCGACTGTTCAGTTTTCTCTCCTCAGGGGACAAAGTGGCAGAAAGAGAGGTTTTGCTCATGCACACAGATAGGCCTGTAAAATGTTACTGGCCCAGGTAAGGAGACCTGGTGAAGCACTGATTCTGCAGGTGTTTTTGTACACCTGGTTAAGAACAGTAAGGAGATGGGGTGGCTACCTCCATTGGCAACTTTGGCCCCATGGCTTTGAATGTCTACCTCCCTTCATGCTCCTTTCCCAGTTTGTCAGTGATGAATTTGTGGATGGCTCCTTGCTTCATTATCCAAATCCTTTTCCAGTCTGTAATCTGACAAAAAGATTGAGGCAGGAAACAACCCACATTGCAACAAACATAATTTCCAATCCTGTCCCTGAACCCCCTGATCAGAGTTCCCTGCTGTAAGATGTCTAAGTGGTCAGGATTTCTGGCTCCTACTCTGGTAAAATGCTCTGTGATCTATGGACAAAATGAATTGAGCGTTACATGGATCTGTGCATCTGCCTAGATGAGCCTCATGGCACCTACCAAAGGGTGTGCTTTAGTATGCAGAGGATACATCTACTAATTACTCCGAAAATCAGAGACTGGGAGAGGGAGAAGGGTGGGTGGTGAGAAGCCAACCTTGTAGGAAAGAGTGAGAGCCTATAGGTTGATAAAATGGGTTAGAAAATGTGAAAGAACCTCTGCAGGAGACTGTGAAAGAAAATTTTGAAACAGCCAAGACCCAAAGCCAAAACTTAGTAAGACTGAGACTGGAGTAGACTGGGAAAGATTAGATCTGTTCTTGTCTGATGTGTTTATCTCTTTGTCCTTATTTAGAAGCTCTTTATCAATACCAGGCCAAGTCCCTCTAGGGTTTTGCAGCCTTTCATTATACTGATGATCCCATGGGCCTTCTTGATCTATTTTCCTTCCACCTTCACATCATTCAGGACAACACAGAGCTTGTCAGGATCCCAATTAAGAGTATAAATGTCACACACTTCATGGTTGAAAATGTCATAGAATATCTCGAGTTGAAAGGGACCCATAAGGATCATTGAGTTCAATTCTCTGCTCATCACAAGACTACCCAAAACTAAATCATATGACTAGGCATCAACCAGACACTCCTTCAACTCTGACAGGTTTGGTATTGTATCTCTGGAAAAAATCACAGTGGAAGTATATGAACAGAAAAACTTCAGAATTATCAACCGAGCAGTTCAGACACCAAGGAGATATTTAACAGCAGAGAGATCAAACAAGGATCAAAATGGACAGGTTTTCAGGATGAAAGCAGTTTAGTAAATTGGAAGAAATCCTGGGAAGGAAGGAGGATGGAGAAATGCTGCTCCTACATAGTTTTTGCTCTCCTTTGTGTGTGTTCCCTGAAGGGAATGCAGCTATAAGAACCCAAAAGCTGAAGCAGAAGACTGCCCCTTGGCACTGCTCCATTCCCTTAGCTGGGTCCAGAGGAGCTGTCAAACCAGAGGAACAGTTCCTCTACTGCCTACACAGTATTTGTATCTCAACCTGAACTCCATAGGGGGAAAGGGGAATCTATAACTAAGACAACAGATTGCAATTCCAGTGTGCACAGGAGTCAGAGGTAGCTCAGACAAGGCTTCCAGGTTAGCTGTGCCACAAAGGAGTTTCTGTCCTAGAGGAGTGGTCAGGGTTGGCCCCCACTCCACACTGTCACTTCAGGCCACCCTGGCCATGTCCCACAGAGGGCACTCAGACACCAGGCCTGGTACTCATCCTCCAGGAGCCAGGACTTGCACACCACCAGTCACACTCAACCCTGGCCACAAAATCAAGCCTCACCAGGCTACGAGCCTGGAAAACCAGGCTTGGGAATGTCACTGGGAAACCACTCCCTTCTGAACCATTTTGAGAAAGCAAAAAGAGAAATCCACAGCCAAAATGCAAGTAATGGAGTGAACTGGAGAGGCATGTGGCTAGAGGAGCTCCCCTGGGGTCAGTAGTGTTCAATTTACTCATCAATGACCTGGATGAAGGGACAGAGTGTACCCTCAGCATGTTTGCTGATGATACAAAACCAAGTGGCTGACAAACCAGAAGGCTGTGCTGCCATTCTGCGAGACCTGGACAGGCTGGAGAGTTGGGCAGAGAGGAACTTGATGAAGTTCAACACAGGCAAGTACAGGGTCCTTCACCTGGGGAGGAATAACCCCTCGTACCAGCACAGGCTGGGGGCCGACCTGCTGGGAAGCAGCTCTGTGGGGAAGGACCTGGGGGTCCTGGTGAACAACAACCTGTCCAGCAGTGTGCCCTTGGGACCAAAAAGGCCAAGGGTATCCTGAAGTGGATTAGGAAAAGCATTGACAGCAGGTGGTGTGGGTTGACCCTGCCCCTCTATTCAGCCCCAGGGAAGCCTCACCTGGAGTGCTGTGTCCGGTTCTGGGCTCCTCAGTTCAAGGGAGACAAGGCACTACTGGAGAGGGTCCAGTGGAAGGCCACAAAGATGATTAGGGCACTGGAGCACCCCACTTATAAGGGAAGGCTGAGGGAGTTGGGGCCTGTTTTGCCTGGAGGAGAGATGACTGAGAGGGGATCTTATTGATGTCTAGAAGTATCTGAAGGGAGGGTGTCAAGAGGGTGGAGCCAGACTCTTCAGCAGTGTCCAACAACAGGATAAGGAGCAACAGGCACAAACTGAAACGCAGGAAGTTACATCTGAACATGAGGAAAACGTTTTTTACTTTGAGGGTGACAGAGCACTGGAACAAGTTGCCCAGAGAGGTTGTGGAGTCTCCTTCTCCGGAGATATTCAAAATTTGCCTGGACACAATCTCCTACAACCTGCTCTAGGTGAACGTTCTTTAGCAGGGGGTTTGGACCAGATCTCTTACCATGCCACCAACAGAATATTCAGTTGTTACTGTGCCTGGGAAGGACACACTACTATCATTTTATCCTCCTCCTATGTAGTCAATTTCAAAACGGTCTTAAAATGCTGTGCTTTTCATGGAAGGCACCTGGGCATAGTTGAAAGCTGGTCCACATCTAACAGAAGTCATCTCAAAGACTAACAGCCACTAAAATCCACACTCTGACTTAGAAATTCTCCTCCAGCCTTTGCTGACAGCATGAAGCTAAGCTTTCCAGCTTTTCTTCCTGGCTTTTTTAACAGCCTTGTGTATTTCTGTAAAGATCATAGACTTAAGTTTGCAGCATCAATAATGCTACTGCAAAATTAATTCACAAAATAAATGTGATATTAAATATTTACCAGTCTCGTGTTGTGCTCCTGGTCCTCAGCAGACTGCAGTCAAATGTCCCTTGGGTCACTTTAAAGAACGAGGATAAGAATACATTAGAGCAACTCTGATTGAAATAAAAAGCATGATACGCTTCACTAGGCTGGTATAGGTGACAGGTGTAAGGACTTAAATGGAAGATGTACTGCTTTATGCTTCTACCACTTCATACAGCAAAGTCCCTCAGTATTACCTTCATACTGCCAAGAGGAGGTACAGACTGGTGTCTTATTCCATGTTAAACAATAAAAAGATTGCAGAGCAGTGTAATTTTACATTAGTTTCCTATCTGTTACAGCAAAGCAGCACTGCTCCACTGCAGAGTTCACCGAACAACAGCGTAAAGACAACTATTCCTCCTCCTCTTCCTCTCTCGAGTCATTCATGCTTATCTTCCACAGTTACACTGGCACTGCCCTACTGCCCATTAGGGTCATTGTCTTGTACATCCTATGGTCACTATGCAATCTCCTGAGTCACTCAGCTCAGCAGCACTAAAAATAAACTCTTCTCTCTTCCCTTCTTGCCTTGTGGTGTACTTAGGAGACCTCTCAATCACTCATCCATTCTTCATCCCCTTCAGGAAGGGGAAGAGGTTGGCAAGAAAAAATGGCACATAACAGCAAGCACCTTACAAATCAAAACAAGTGCCTTTGCCTTTGCAGGATATAACATGATCTCCCGTGCAGGAGGAACGAGGCCTGGGACTTTAAGAGGGAAAAGGAGGTCTTTTTGCTTGCCTGTCCACAGGCAAGCAGCATTATGAGACTGCAGCTTTCAATCTTGTCAGCCCAAGCTCTGGGGTTTTCTGTTTTTGATTTATGGATTTTGCAGCTCAGACCCTTCTATCTTGCATTTGATCCACCCACTGTTCAAAGATGCTTATTTTGCAAGACTTATGATCAATGAAGAGCAGAGCATTCTGCACTAGATCTCCAGTATTAATATCTGAGTTCTTGAAAGTCATTGGACTGAATACCCTTAATTTTCACAGTGTGGGGCAATCCACTGTCAGTTGTGATAATTTCATACTTATCATCCCACTTCAACTATTTCCCATTGAACTTCTAGGTGAAGCTTTACACTTTTTTTTGCCAGGTGGATTTCAAGCACTGCTGTCTGTCTTTCAAGTCACTTTCAGCGGTTCCCGTTCTGTCAGGAGTTCGGAGCCTACCTGTTAAAATACCAAAAAGACAAACATTCATTCTGTTATTGTCAGTTCTTGATATCTAGATTTTTACACTAAATAGCAAGATGTCAGCGAAGTACTTTTGATCTCTTGAGTAGCAGCATAAATATCAATTCATTCCTTTAATTTCAATGCAAATTAAGCTAACTACAGCTCAAAACGTTCAGTAAAAGTTGCACATAAGCCTATAAAGCTGGTTACCAACAGATACACCACTTTTCTGTTCCATTCTTCTGTCTTAGCTCTGCTCTCTTTTCTCTCCTTTACTGTAAGTCTTTGTAAAGTAAATGGTGTCAGACAACTGTAGGTGACATCTGCAAGCACACCTGAAACCATCTGACAAGTTGAAGGATGACTGCCATATTACTGCTTTATCTGTCAAGAAACCTGCAGTGCCTGGCACAGGATTACTATTTGGTTAAGTAAGGTAATCAACCACACTACCAAATAGCCTGTGCCCAAGCCCTGCCTAGGGCTCTACCAAAAAGATAAGTATTATAGCTAAAAAAACGTACTTATGGCAAAGCTTATCTTCAGGAGATGGTCCTGCTGCAGTAAAAGATAAGACAGGTAGGCAGCATCACTTCTAATCAACATTGATTAAAAGCAAGCCTGCTGTATCTAATGTGGTTGGTTTTCCTTCAAACAGCCAAAACACATTTGGCTGATCATAGGAAGCACATGCAGATGAAAAGAGATCATTCGCATTATGCCCAGGCCTGTCCACTCACTCCAAAGTGTTATAACTCCAAAGTGTTTGCTTGAGCAAAGTTCACTTTCACTAAAATGACAGTGCCAAGGTGCATTTTATCATTCCCATCTTTTCCGCTAAAACTAGTCCAAATTCAGTAGTGACTCACACCCCTGCCACACTGACGTCAGTGGAGAATTTGGCTTATTATGTGTAATAACTAGGCTTCAAACTGAAATCTGCTATCTCTTGAAAGGTGTTTTCACATGAGTGCTCTGGTAATTGTGGGTTGGTTTATGATTTGTACAAGTTAGATTTCTGTTTGAGCCTAAAAAGACCAGTGAATCACAAATGTTGCAAAGACATGCAAGAAAAGAAAGTAAGGGGCCCACCTGTTTTGGCCCTCAATTTTTGTCTGCAGATGTTAGCATTGTACACAGAACCTGTGTATAGGATCTGAGAACAAACATCATCTATCATTCTCTGCATAACAGTTTCCTGTCAGCCGCAGAGGACTGTAGGTGTCTCATCTGCCCCTTTCACAGTGGAGATGCAGAGCATGTATTTCAAATCTATGTGCTTCATATCACTTTTTCTCAGGGAATACAGAGAACACAGAGGATCTCCCCCATAAGCACAACGCTTGGACCTTTGGAAACATGTTCTTTTCGTGCAGTGGACTCAGAGAGCAAGAACCACAGAGCTCAAAGTCAGCAGGGGGTAGATTCTTCAGCAGGGGGTAGATCCTGCTTCACCCCACTCTACTTGCAGCAAATGTGCCCTGCAAAGACTCTCTACTTCATCTAACTTCAGAATTCTTACAAGTGTGGTTGTTAGTAACTGGTCTAGCAATAGTCAAGCCAGTCCTGCAGAGCTTACCTTTAGCCATGACCAAGGATACTGTGCAGATGGCATCAGTGTAGGTACTGGACACTACAGAACTGTAGTTACCTGTATCATCTCAGGAGAAGCATTCTGACTGGAAAGAAAAAAAAAAAACACAGAGTAAGCAATAAGCAAAACCTGCAAGTAGGTTGGGGTGGTAGGGAATGAATATGGCAAAGGTATTAGCAAATTCCTCTTTTTATTTGTGTTTACATTAGTGGTTTTCTAATCACTAACAAAACTGACCTGTTGAAAATCCAGAATCTCTGAGAGCAGAAATTCTGGGACCAAATCCAATTCCCCCTCCCTAAAGATCCTTCAGAGCCTTCCCAGAGTCCAAGAAACAGACAGAAGTTTTCCCATTGATAGTGATGTATTTTAAATCAGGTACCTTCTTGGCCTAAGGCAGCAAAAAGAAGCCATTCTTCTTCTCAGAGACATCCTTTTATTCTGATGCTCTGCAGTGGAAGTGAGTAGTCCCCCTGCACTGCATAAGGAATAGAGAGACCAGAGGAGAGTGGATGGAAGCTGTTGGACTTAGAAGTCCAGAGTAGTGTAGGAAAAGAAAAAGAGAGCTTGATCTGTCCTGGCTGGCAGATGTGTAAACAAAGGACTGGCTGAGAGAAGAGGTGAATTAGGGTGAACTAAGAATTAAGGAAAGAGGAGAGAAAGGGACAGAGAAAGGGAAGAAAAAGAACAGGAGGAGGACAGAATTTTTTCAGCCACGGGACAACGCAAATTAAACAGGGCTGAACCGGGACATGTGCCCTGAATAACATATTATGAATTACTAAGATTTAGCATTGGTTTTGCCCGAATGACACTTGAAAGAAGGACATTGACCTGTTGGAGCGAGTCCAGAGGAGGGCCACTAAGTTGATGAGAGGGATGGAGTACCTCTCCTATGAGGAAAGTCTGAGAGAACTGGGATTGTTCAGCCTGGAAAAGACAAGGCTTCAAGGTGACCTAATTGCAGCTTTCCAGCATCTGAAAGGAGCTTACAGGAAAGATGGAGAAAGACTATTTACAAGGGCATGTAGTGACAGGACAAAGGAGAATGGCTTCAAATTGAGAGTAGGTTTAGATTAGGTATTAGGAAAAAATTCTTTACTATGAGGGTGGTGAGGCACTGGAACAGGTTGTCCAGAGAAGTTGTGGCTGCCCCATCCCTGGAGGTGTTCAAGGCCTCGTTGGATGGGGCTCTGAGCAACCTGGTCTAGTGAAAGGTTTTTCTGCCCACAGCAGGGGGGTTGGAATTAAATGATTTTCAAGGTCCCTTCCAAACCAAACCATTCTATGACTCTATAACACACAAGATGCATCAGGGTCTCACTATGCTCAGCACAAAACTAAGTAACAAAAATAATGGTTCCTGTTCTGATGTTCTTTTTCTGTTGATCAGAAACATCGCCCCTGTACACACACAGCAGTATTTGAAAGTGGCACTTCTGCAGTAGGCTGACTGTGAACAGGTAGCTTTTTATTTTTGCTAAGGAATACTGTAGTGCCTAAATTTTTCTTTTTTATGGTTTTTAATGTGAGAATAAAAAAATAATGAGCTAGTGGCACATGCTTCTTAAAAATACTGTCAAAAACATTCTGGATCCTTCTTCTATTGGTACCCACTCTCTCTACTCCATATTACATTAGGGTTTGGTTTACTTTTAACTTTAGTTCAGAATATCGCTTTGTCTCCTAAAATTAAAGAAGAAACATGGGAATTAATGAATGAATGAGTGAAAGGGAACAGGGACCTGTTACCTACTTTGTCTGTTTGAGTTTATTTTAAAACACGTTTTCCTTTCCTGCCTGCTTTATAGAAGAGATTAGATTAACCTTGCTTTATTTTACTTACTGTACTTCTTACAACTTTACGTCCATCACAGATACCACTCTGGAATGAAATTTTTTCATTAGCAGCTCTCTGCACACTGAAAGGAATGATTTGTGACTTTTTCTGATAATATACCAGAAAAAATAAAGACTCATATGATCTTTCTGTCACTTTAGACAGTCATAGATCCGTCATATGGGAGAGATTATACATGATGGAAAGGCTTATTTACTTATGCATTAAAGGTCACATTCTTCCAGCCCCAGCCAAAAAATTCCATCATGAGTTTTGCATAAATAAGAACTGCTCTATTTCAATCAATAAGGACAAGTTTCCAGCAGCTAAAATGAAAGCAGTATTCCTACTGATCTGACTGATTCATGAAAAATCTCGAAAAACAGCGAGGATGAGGATAGGTAACTGCAGTTTGCACCTGGTTTTGTTTATCACTCTTCTGTTACAGAGGATGACAGATTGTATTTCCTTGCATGAGATGAATGAATATATCTAAGAGCACCTGAAAATACAGTCAGTTATTGGCATGTACTAGCTAAAGGTCTTTCCCCAGAAATAATTGTTACTCACCCTTGAGTGCTGACAATGGACAGGGTTTTCCCACAAACTCAGGAATGGTTTCTCCAGCAAGGATCTCAAAGGAGCATGTCAGCATGCTGAAAGACTCCAATAAAGCAGAAGAAACTTCATAGAAACAACTTCTTTGGTTGGGAAAAAATAATGTTACTTAAGCAGAACAGTGAGGTACTGTTTGCAGGATTTATTTACCAGGAGTGGGAAAGAGTGGATACAACAAGAAGTCCCAAAACATAAAGTTACATAGAAAACTGCTCGTCACCTAAAACTTTTGAGAGAGAAAGCTTTGTGCAGCAGGAAGAGCATCTGTAGGAGGCTGCTGATCAATTCCCTGCTTTTTTCCCCTGACTTTCTGCAGGATTTTGGGCAAGTAACTTGCTCTCTCTGTATCTATCTTGTCATCTACACAATGAGAAAATTGGGCTCGCTGCGCAGGAGTGCTGTAAGGTGCTTTGATGTTAGATGTCATTCAAGAAAGGCATCAAAACTGGATGTATCCTAAGTCCTATTAGAACTTACTCTGTTCTGCACAAGCTGCACTGAGCCCTTCACTGCTGCTCATGTGCTATGTCTAGACAAATGCCAGTAGTTTAAGACAAATCCTCCTGCTTGAAACTGTTCCATTTCAGGAGGCTTCAAAGAGCTACATTTTTCTATCAGAATGAATCAATATAGTTTGTGTTTATATTAACTAGTTCTTAAGTTCAGGTAAAGCTATTTTTTTTTTCAGTCAGACTGACCAGCAAGGAGCTGGCCCTGAATGCACTCTGCTGGGGGAGGAACCACTCACTGTATAAGAAAAATTGCCCATAATAGTAAGCAGTGAGCTTTTCTAAGCCTCCTCAGATCGCAAGATTTCTTGTTTCTTGATGAGACTGAAACCAGCTTCCAGAGCCTGAAAGGTTGGATTTGAAGGATGGGATATTGTCTGTTACTGCTCATCACTCAGCTTGCACATACCTCGACTGTGTGCAAGAAAGAAAACAAAATGATAGTGAAGACAGGCATCTGGTCTCAGGAACACGAGTCAACCCATGGGCACTGTGCAGAGAGATTAACTTCACTCATCACATAACAAACAGTGTGGCTATCATGCTATTCCATGGCTGTAACATCAACATTAACAGCCTCAGCAGACGTTTACCAGGAGAAACAGGTGTCAAGAAAAGACCTGTCAGTACCACTGAAGTACACACAGCAAAGAATTGACACAAGTGAGTCATAATTTTAGTTTTAGTTATGGGAAACAGAGTTGAACAAGCTTGACTAACTCTTTTGTAGGTAACTGAGTTTTCCCTCCATCATACTTGTCACAGCCCTTTTACTCCTGGTTTTAAGTGTCTCAAGGAGCTATACTTCAGAGTGGTGCTTTACAAGGTTCCTTTCTCGGAAAGGGAAGGAAAGGAAAAGCAAAGCATATATGAGTCTAAAGGTATTGAACTCACACAGCCAATTTTCACCCTCCCTGCCCACAGCCAGAGGACACAAAGAATTATAACATTCTTGAGAATATCTGTTTATGTAAATTTTACCTTTTTATCCCAGCTGCTAAGTTCCTGGTCATTCTTCCTCAGGAAAAGGAGCTTTCAAGACCATTACTGACCCATCTTGTGTCCCTCAGCTCACATGAAGTCCTGTAGATTGTTGCATTCCTAGGAAGATGCCTGGATCCCTTTACACTGGACAAATATGCCTTTGAGTAGTTCAAAATTTAAATACATAGTGGCCTCTTGTGGGCTATGTTGTTACATCCTTTACAGTGCCCTCAGCAGTTTCTCAACTTTAGAATAACAGGACAATTAAAACTTCAAGCATGAGGCTAAAAGGAATAAACCTTCTGTAGGTCAAAAGGACACCTTTTTATTTAAAAATAAACATTACCTCCTAGGTTTTCTTGTGATTGATTTTGACACCATTTCAAAACTTTGTTCAAAGGCAGACTATTAAGCAATTTACCAGTCTTGTTTTTCTTATTAAAAATAAAACATGTGGGTCCAGGTTTCAAACAGTTAAACACTCAAGAAAACCTGCTGTGGTGCTAAGTCATTCCCTAGTGCTCCTTTTACACCTCCAGGCTTTGGCTTTGGTTATTTTAAAGCTGTACATGCAGCAATTTCTATCATTTTCAAGTCCATCCAGTTCATTCGGTTACTGAAGCAGAGATTAAGTGTTTTAGAAAATCAGTTCACAACTTTAGATTACGGAGGTCATTTTTTTAATCGGTTTTCTTCCATTCCTTAATAAGTCTGAGATTCTGTCACCCTTTTTCCTATGGAGAAGGATTTCATTCCCAATGAGCAAGGTACTTTTTCCAGGTGGGAATGAATTACAGATCTCAGCCTGTGTATTTAGCTCCCTTTCACTTTACTAGTGTTAATCAAAGCAGTGCTGACATAGTGCAGGTGCAGGAGATTGTTTTAGTGTGCACGAGCCTATCCATTCTGAAGGACACAAACCACGTATCTTGTTTGCCACAAAGGCTTAAAAAATATAGTGACACTAAACTGCTTAACTGCCCACATTTGATTTCTTTTTGGAACAGAATGCTGTTATCTATTCCATATTTATGTTAAATTCATTTGAAGAGGGAGTCTAGTGCAGCAGGCACTTGGGTTATGCTTTGCAAAACACAGGAACTTAGAAAACCAAAGAACATAAAAATCTAGCCAACTTCCAAAGGCTAATAGGAATGATTATAGGGGTAAACTCTGGAAAAAGAAATGGCCACCCCACCCTTCCATCCCCTCCAGGAATATACCATCTTTTCCTGATGATTTTAAGGTGATTTCTGCTAGTCTACGAAAGAAAGAGGAAGGTGAAAAGTTTCACAAAAATCAAGGAAAAACATCCAGAAGTTGAAACACTCTCAACTTTTCCAGTGAGCAAAAAATACCACATACAGACAGCCAAAATAAACACATGCTGTACTTCACAGGCTAAAGAAGGAATCCAGCAAGACAGACACTCTGCTCCCTTGTCTAGAAGCTTGTGTTCTTATTAACATAGATCAAATCAGAAGTGCGTGGAAATGGGACTGGTCACGTTGTAAAGTGGATAAGGTATTATTAATTGCTTGTCTAATAAATGTATTAAGAAACCAGCTGCCACTTACCGCTTCAATATTCTAATTCAGCCAAAAGAGCCCGACTAAGATACAGAGAAACCTAGTAAATGGGCTGGAAGTCGTATTTTCCCCAACAAAACCGAAACACTGCCAACCCAATCCAATTCCTCCCACCTACTCAAACTGACTCAAAAACCAGGCACTGCCCCCCTTCTATGTTCACTTCTCAGTGCTTGTGAATCCTCCTTCGTGCATCTGTTCTTACACCAGCTACCGAGGCACACTGAGCAGTGTCTGCGTACGCACCCACACCACTGTGGGGGAAACCCAATGCACATGAATGAGAAGATCTTTCAGTTTTGGCCACACTGCCACACACAGGCCTCCAAAATGTGAGGAGTGACTCTGATCTCTTCCTTATCCTGATCTTTTCATTTCCTGAGTGTTTGCTTTCTGTATTCCTCACAACAGCCTAAAGACCAAGAAGATGAGAGTGGATGTAATGAAACTAATCGTATCTGGTTTTCCTTCTTTTGAGATAGAAGGAGTCAAAACTAACTTACAAGAGGAGGTTTCTGTTGCGTTTTATTAGTTTTGGCTTAACTCCTGACCATCTTCCTTGTGTCCACTTCAGAGGCAAACAAGCTCAACATGCAAAGCAGAAAGAGCAAAAGGATCGATGCAGGATTTTTCCCCTCTGAACCCTGGAGAGAAGTACTGCCTTTGCCTTTTCAGAGGAAAGCAGACACCTTGCAGCTGTTATTGGGACTAGGGGAGTTAAGGTCAGACATAATAAGAAAACTTTGACTCAGTCAAATGCTACTGTTTCTCAAAGGAGAAATTCCTTTAGTAAGGTGCACATAACTGCAGACTTCTGTCCCCAGAATTTTGGGATGAAAAAGCAGGCAGAACAAGCTGAGCCCTCTGAAGACAGTCTAGCAAGACAGGCTCTCTCCAAGGGAAGAGATGATTTCTGGAAAACACTGGCTATCAACATACTGGATTAAAACTAGTGCAATACAGTAGCTTATTTAATTCTATTTTAAGCCTAAGCAGCAACAGGCAGATAAGAGATAAAGCAGCAATAGGGAACACTGAAGTTGAGTAGCATGGTCCAGCAGAGAAAAAGGGTCAGGAATTGCAATACCCGAGTCCTTTGCCAGATTGTTTAAGCTTTATCTTCTCAAATGCTCCGAGCCATATTGCCAGCTCTGGTGCCAACACAGCTCTTAATTCTGAGTAAATAATTCAGTCTTTCTCTTCATTCAGCTTTGCTATCAACTGAGTAAACCTGACACTGCTGCCCTGCTGGGGATTACATGGCACACAAGCTTGGGCAGGTCTAATCATAACCCCTTCTGTGACTTTCACACCAGGCCAAGAGAATGAAGCATCTGCTGTGTTCAGGTGCTGGAGCCTGATCTGTATCAGTGCTCAAAGGAGAGTGGACTTTTCTCTTTCCTTGCATTGTAACCAAAGGAATTAACCTCTTTGAATATGTGAAATTCACTTTGAGACACTAGAAATTAACACTTGCGTTGCCTAGAGCATGCAGTTCTTTGACTGCCTGTACCTTGTGCACAAAGCTGCAAATGCTGCTTTCATTCCATATTTCTTCCGTGCTTTTGAATGGAGCATTTTTTTTCCTTGCAGGACACCTGAGTTGCCTACATTATCCTAAGCTGATAGTCCCTCTAGCAGACATCAGCAAATGTACATCTACAGACCTAGCAGAAAAAACAAGGTTATTCCCCGCATATCTCAGAAAAAGTGCTTTTTTTTAACTCCATAGAAAATCTATAAAGCATACTTCATGTCAGAAATAGAGTGACATAGTTATGATTAACAAATTGCAGATTTATCATACCCCTTCGTTTAAACTGGTTTCCAAGGAAAGAGCACATTAAAAAATAATAGTTCAGGTCCACTTCTAAAACCTGCCAACTCACAACCAACAGACAAACACTTTCTAAGGCCACCTATGCGCAAGCTGCACGACTTCTCCACCGAAGAGACAGCAGAGAAGTGACAGGAACCAAGGTCCTGTTTAGTGATGTCTTCATTCTCAAGCTCATTTTGCAACTGCAAATTCACAGGTTAAGATTTTCCAAAGGAGATTAATTATAGAGGAAAAGTCCAGAATAAACAGATACTTTTAAAAATCTTGCAAGGAATGCAGTTCTCTACCCTACATGACCGCTGGGTAGTTGACATTTCAGAATAATTTGACCAAGTCATCTTTATCTTGATCCTTCAGAGAGTGAAATGCACTTTATCTGGGGACAGCTGTTATGCTCAAGTGCATCTAAGTTTTTGTTTTTACATAACTCTGGTAACTGCTGATTCCAGACTACCTAGAAAAGGACGGAATGTGCCATTAGTCTGTTACCACGACAGAAGTATAAACAGGATAATAAAACTGCTTAAGTGTGATGACCAATGACCAAATGACCAGCGAAAAAGCAGGGCACTGAGCTGGGGTCTGCCCTGTTCACAAAGTGTGAAAAAGCTCATGAAACAGAAGACATCACAGTTGGTTCTAAATAAAACCATCTCATGTTTGTTATTTGCTTACCCATCTGCAGAGAGGAATTCAGTTCTCTAGGTAACTGTGTTGTAGGTATTAGTACTGCAGTCTTCAGTTCACAGAGGCCAGGACAGTGAGCTGGAGAGGGTGGATGAAGTATGCTTGGAATTTTCATTTAACAGAGAAAGAGTGCCCAGTAAAAAGACAAGTCTAGCAAGACACATAGCTTAGCTTAGTTCCTATTGTCAGCTTGGTTTCAAACATACTGAGTACAGAAGTAGCAGCCCCACTCATCTCAAGTGCTTGTGCACGGCCAGAGCTCCTTTCTGCTAATCTTAAGCACTTCTTAAGACTACCTCTGCTGTCAGAAGAGATCAGAACAGCTGATAAAAGGTCCTTCAGACCTCAAATTCTATTTAAAAAAGAGTAAAGAAAAGAAGAGACAGAAATATGTTAATTATGGTAAGGCCAAAGAGCAAATAGGAGGATTAGGTCCAAATCTGTTAGACAAAATAATGTTTCAAGAGGCATTTGAATATTTTGATCCTGACCAAGTGGTATGCTCTTGCCTGGTATGAGATGGCAGCAGTGCAGCCCTCATAACCAGACTGTGCAACTAGGCTGACATGTGCTTTGTAGCAGTGAATTGACGCAAAACAGCCTGATTTTACCAATTAACACTTTCTCAGGGCATTCCACACATGTAGAATGAGAGTGGACAGCAGGCTGGATTTCCTTCATCAGTATAAATTGTTCACTTCTACTCAAGTCAGTGAAGCACTGCCAACTAACACCTGCTGAAGATCTGCACAAGGACCTCAAGGTCAGTATCTTAGAGCCCCTTATAACTCATCTGCCATAAAGCTATTCTCCTCTAGAAAGTCTCCTTGTGCAGGAGGTAACTTACACGTTGAACTTGGCTACTATATACACACTCCTATAAATCATCAACAAATATTCTTTAGCAGGTGCACGTGAAGCTGATGGCAGACAGAGCAAGTAATTTTATTCATTGAGCCAGTTTTGACACTGAAGGGCACTGAACAGCTGAAAACATTTATAAGGAGTTCCACTTACAATGTTATTTAGAACATCAGTGGTGATTTTGTTATTTCTAAGGAGTACTTAGATGGAATAGTGTTACTCCTTTGAAAAAATCAGTAGCAGTGGGGAGAATATAGCTATCAAGATTTACATAAAACTAACAGTCATGTTATGCTCAAAAGCTTAAGTTTATTGCTCTATTTAATGACTACCACCAGTATTTTAAAAAAGAATGCCAGTTCTTCCTGCTAGCTTCTCACTGAAGGAAATATTTTAAATACAGCAATAAAATCAAGAGTTTTAAAGATAACACATTTTGCCACACATTCATGCAAACCCTGCAGACAGGATTTTTACAGGTTCATGTATACAGAATAAACACAAAGATGTGTACTGAAATAATGGGAAATTTTCCCCACAGTGAAGAAGTTGTAGGCATAACATTTCAGGCCCTACCCTGCACCTACTGACGTCAATGGCAAAACATCAGCGGGAGCAGGATCAGCCCTTATTGTTCTGAGAGCTGCTTTACCTTCTCCTGATTAGGAAGTGCAGTAAATTCGCAGAATCTCCTGCACTAATATAAGCAGTGGGTTTTGGTTATTGTTAAAAATAAAGAGAAGCAAAAATATTTTTAGTAGGTCATTACAGCTTCTATTCACAAAACACTCATCTTTCATGTCAAGGATCCTCCATACCTCCATTTTTCTCTGCTCAATGAAGCACTTAAACATGTGCTTACCTGTAAGCATTAAACACAAAATACGGTCTTCACAGCCTGATTGAGTTCTAAAACGAAAAACACAGGCAGCAGGCTGTATTACTGAAAAGGGAACACTGCTGCCTGGACTAGTGGTTAGAATGGGCTAATGATTGTCTAAATTTGGTTTGAGGGCAAATTTATCAAAAACCAGCCAACAAGTTCAGACTGATTTTATTTTTTTTAAAGCTGCCTATAGAATTCACGTTAATTTTAATAAGCACTGGGCACCTGGTCACTTTCAAAGCTTTGAAACAAGTTTAAACTCGTAGATTACAAGTGATTTTATTATTAGATTTTTAATAAATAGGAACTCACAAAATTCCTCACCTGATTTTGAATCTCAGATTTCAGGGGAAATTGTATTCAGGTTGTGGTCTGACTGCGTAAAAATAGAAACAATTTGCAAAAATCAAATCTGTTTGCCAGACGACTGAAATGTCAAAATATTGACAAAGAAAAGGTAAAGCGTTGAAGAATTTATGTTCAGATTTGTTTCTACTATTCGTCTCATATTCAGCCAGCTGTCATGGTACTGGGGTACAGTGCTGGTAAGAATCCAAGGTAAGAATCTGAGGCAAAAATTTGACTCACATAATTGAAATATTTTTTCCCCTTTAGTTCTGGTAACACTGGTGGTGGACTGCTTTAGAAAAAATGAACAAGCAAACATGATGTGTGAAACATCATTTCAATGTGAATCTACTTGAATCTTTCAATGCAGAGGCTCAGAAAGTTTACGATATACACAGTATTCGGTAATTTTATATGTAAAAACAATCAGAAAGAGGCAAAAAGTTACTTTCAAGCTTAGTCAACATACGGCACATTTCAGCATGACAATTCAAAAAGTTTCACACTGTATTTGGATATATTAGCAATGATCTTTTAAAAAGTAGCAAACTGAAGACAGTGGATTTTTTTCTGATTTTTTTCTTGCTTTTGTAACAAATGAAGCTACTATTCTTATTTACAGTATAAATAAGCCTTTTTTGGTGAAGATTATGTCCTGTCACATGTGTTTAAGACAAGGTGTACCTCAGCTCTTAAATGTCAATGCAAACAAGAGCATAAAAGCAATATCAAAGTAAAATAATATATCTTTCCAGCTAAGACAGCCAGGTTACCATGTGTCTCTTATCAGATCTGAAATATATCTGAATGCAGTCAAAAGTTCTCTTGGCTTTAGCCTTTAGGAATATAATGGACACTTATTCTTCTGCTGTTCTAGAGAGCTGTTTTCCGTATAAGCTCATGACATGATGGACAAATTGATACTGTTCACAAGTCTGGATCATTCCTCCCCTGAAAAGGAAAGAAAAAAAAAGGGGAAGGAAATAGCAGTCTTATTACATGCAAACACACGAGGAAATAGCACAGCTAACACAAAGCTTGTGCTCCAAACCAAAGGTCTATTCCTGAAATGAGTGAGAAATGCCCCTTGATTGCAACCAGCGCTCAGTCTGACCTTGAGCTCCATTTTAAAAGTCCCTGTTAAGCAAGGAACAGAAGGCAGTGAGAACAGGAACGGGCTTTATGTTCATTTTCCTTGTCAGAGGCCTTCATCCCGGTAAGGCAACGCGATCAATCATTGTCACTTACATTCATATTACCTGAGCATCTGCACTCCAAGAACCACTTCAAACACCGTGCAAAGCAATCTCCACCCTAAAGCTCTAGAGATACAGATGGGAGCAGGGGAAATTAAGAGGGGAAGTAGCTTATGCAAGACTTCACAGCTGCACTAGAGACTGAATTTGGGACTATAGAGAGCTAGGCCAGGCCAGCCCAGCCCAGACAACTGATGCAAATTTCTCATTCTGCAATCAGGATTCTTTCCTCTGTGCCATCCCACATCATGCTTTTGGCAAGTTCACCAGGGAGCTCTAGGGATGGCTAGCAGGATTTTGGAACAGACAACATAACTTTAGAAAAGTTACTCAGATTCGTAGCTGAATTGACTGTTGTGCACACCTTGATAGTAAAAGACTCCCAGCACAGTAATCTACTTTGATTCAGCTTGTTTTTCAGCTTTGACTGTTCTCTTTAAAACTGCAAACCTGAAAGGAAGTGCAAGCAGAAGCAAAACCAGTTTGATTTTCCATGTATCGTTAGCCTGTGTATTTCTGCAAGTAGCATATTAAGCAACACATGGGCACTACAGGGGGAGAAGGAAATGAACAAAAATAATCAGGATGAAGTTGTTAATTTTAAGCAGATTTTACAAACATTTAAAATTCTGCCAAGAATACGTCATCAAAGGCGATATGACCTCTTGGTAATCCATTAGAAAACAATTAAAACCCATGGCTCAAACTCACAAAAAGCGTATGTAGAATTGTGCCAGCACTGGTGCTGTAGCACAGATCCAGGGGGCACGGTGCCAAAAGGAGGCTGAAATGACCAGTGGGGTTGAGCAACATGGGAACCTGTGGGTGACCAGAGCCAACGAGAGCATGTCAGTCTGAGAAAGTGCCTATGTGGTGCATTCCCTTAGAAAACTTCACCAGAGGAAACTAATGAAAGTTGCTTCCTCTGAGTCAAATGGATAGCAGACTTCTAACACTCTCCTTGGGGACTGCCCTCTTCTATGGGGTCCAGCTTCACAATAACGGGTCACACAGTAACCGCAGAAGTAAGGGGGATATGAGTGGGCAAGACAACATCCTCCTCCAGCCACTTGCACTTATTTTGTTAAGCCACTCCTTGAAATAACACTTAACAATGAGCAGGGAAGCGCAGGGACCCATGCTCCAACTCTCATCAATTAGCAAAGGTGAAAAACACCCACTCTGTTTCTAAAAAATATATTTCCTAGCTGAGCATCTCCCCCCCACCTGCTCTACTTAATACAAGCTCACAGTTGATCTATTTCCGAGTCCCTCTGTGCCACACACAGCACTGAAATATATCTACGTCAGTCTGTGACACACAAGGAATGTTAGTCATATCTGACAATTAATCCCCAAGCAATTCCATTAACAGTGGGGTTGCACCCTGAAGTTGTAGCAACACAGGCACTAAGGTGGTCATTGAATTTCAGAGCACAGGAAATCATTTTCCTTTTTATCTGATTCCCTCCTATGTGATGGCTTCCTCCCTTCCCACACATATGCGTGCCATGACACGTGCTTGCTGTCCAGGCTTTGGTACAAAATAGACAAATTATGTTTTCACCTCTTTTTGCCACAGAAACCTTTCAAATCTGAGTTGCTTTGTGGGCAATGACAGCAAATGTCTCTCAGCACTGTGGGAAGGATGCAGGAATGATTACTTCCTCTCCTTAGTCATAATAGGTTATTTTAGGATCAGCTGTTGGCCACTGATACAAAGCCCAGTACATAGGATTTTTCCAAGGGATCCATGAGGGAATGAAGTGAAAGAACCATTTGTTCTCTTCCCACCCATGGCAATGTCAAAGGTGGTTCTCAGGGCTAATGCCAACTCCTGTACTCCTGTGTGAAGCAGTGAGGTGCATTCCTTTAACACATTTACTCTGGCCTGCATGTAATTTTCTTTCCCTGCACACCTGGTGACTCCTTCCCATTCACCCAGTTTTCTCTAGCCAGTAATGACCAGGCAAGAGGAGGAGACAGACAGTCTTCTTTCCTATAGCTGCTTGGACACTGTCTCATTGTCTCATGCTATTTTTGAAGTCACCTGGACTTTTTGTGGGGTTTAAGTGAAAATGAGAGTAGATGGCAGCATGACTTCCAAGAGACTACAAGCCCCATTTTTCAGTCCTTGAAGAAATCGTGCTATTCAGTAGGAAGGATGGTGATATGCTTTCCATCTTGAGTATTTTAGCCCATGACATTTAAATGGCTTTTTCCTATCCCATCCCACTCCAGAGAGGTACGTGGCATCTACAGAGAGGCTCCTGCAGTCTTTTTTTTGCCTTCATGGTGTCCTTTAAGTGTGATTTCCCTTCTTCAGCCTCTAAAAATGACTGACAGTTCTCTTCTGCCTCCCCCTTGTATTTTTAATTGGTCTTCTGTATCACACTCATTTGTAAGGCATCTTCAACCTTCATTTGTATGGCTATTTTCCTGTGTAACATTAGTCACAGAGACAAGATATTTCACATCCAGACAGATATTTCACTGGTCTGTGGATGATCAGTATTCACTATTCATATTCTGGTTTTCTTTTTCTCAAGCAGCCTTTGCTTGTCTGGCCTGAAATCCATTGGAATAGCCAAATATCTAAGCCCCTGCAGGTCCTTGTCTATCACAGTCTCAGCAGGGCAGCAAGCATTTCATTTTCTGCCTCCCACTGAGCATAATTTCTCCTCTGAAATAAAGTTCAGCGTGGGGTTGAGGTTCTTTTTTTTCCCTCAGAAAAATCTTTGGTATGTTTTTCGTGACATCTCTTCCCCCGACTACATTTATCATTATCATTAGAGAGAGCACTGAGACATGTTTTGATGGCACTTGAAACCAGTGGGAGAGGAAAAATAACATCTCTGGTGCAAAATTCAAGTCTGTTTACTTCATAATCAAACTCAAGGTGATGTGTTAAGAAATGCTTAACTGGAAACCATTGAATTTGTGGAAATTTTCACAGCTCCTTTACTAAGTCTGAAAACACTCCAGACTGTGCATGCTCTCCCTCTCCAAGCAGTGTCTCTCTCAACATGGCTCACAGCTCCCATTAGGTGAGACCAGTTTTATTTACCCCACCTGGAAGGAAAGTCATGATCTGTGGCTCTGAACTTAAGTACAGCAGATCTTTGAGCCATTGCTTCTGTATGAACATGGGGCTAACTTCTCAGCTGGTAAAAGGCCATCCCTTGCTGCATGAAGATGGGCAGCTATGCAGATTTTGATGCCAGCTGTGAGCCTAGCTCAGTTCTAGAGCTGTTCATTAAGGTTTACTGCTCAAAAAATAGGCAACGATTACAAGTCAGAACAGTTTAGAACACGAAAACTTCCTTCAAGGAACATTCTCTCTTGACCTCCACTTGCCTTTGTTTTTCTCATCTTCCCATTTGTTTCTCCCTAAATAAAGGGAAACGTTACCATTGTTCTTCTTATTTTTTCTGGAAAGGAAACAGGCTTTCTTACCTGTCTAACCGTAACTGGCAGGCTGTTCGCAATATGTCAACTATGCCCTCGTTCTTCAGCTGTTTACAGCACACACTAGTTGCAATAAAGCAGCCAGTCCTCCCGATGCCTGCACTGAGGAAAGGAAAGGCAAAGAGAGGAGGTGGAGATGTCAGAATGACTTTGAAACTTCCTTGTTAAACAAGTGCCATTCAACCAGCACAAACCCCATTATCCTTTTTGTCTCTCCAACCTTTGCCAGGTGAGTGCTTCCTGACAGAAAGCCCTAACTAGGGAAAGATACTAACTTCAGTGGGATAACACAATTAAGTGTGAGCCACTCATAGTAAAAGGGTGAACATTGCACATACAGTGCTAAAAATGGACTATTAGATACCACTTGACTCAATATGTTGTTGAACCTGCCATTGAACCACTGAAAAAAAGGAGTTAAACTGTATTTCTTAGTTAGATTTGGTTTGACGGCAACCCTACCTTTTAAAGGCAAACTTTGCTTTGATATTCTTAATTCTAACGGCTTCTTTGAAAGTTATTTTCATTCACAGGTGCATCAAAAAACCTAACCCTTGGTTAGGTTTAACCCATTAAACCCTTGGTTAAATTATTAGAGCTAGCAGCAGTATAGTAAGTGTGATGCCATTTGCTGATCAGATCTACAATCTAGTAATTATCCGAATTAGAGCAGGATACAACAAATTCACTAATAAATGTGTTTGTCTTTCCTGAACTCCTTTGTATCTGATTCAGTCCTGGGTTAATGACCAGAATTGAATTTATTCTCAAAGGCACAGTGCTATAGAAGCTGTGAATTCTTCTTATCACCTAATAAACTAGCAGCAAATGCTGGAAGCCCTTTTTATGTGTGAAATAATTAAGTGAGCACACTCAGGAATAACTACCTGACACAACTATAAGAAATCCTGCTTTCATTTACATCGTGAGAAAGTCATAATGCAAAACCACTGGCAACAAACGTACAAGAAATAGTGGAATTCATGGCTTCACTGCTGCTCACGAAGTCCTTCATCTTCCAATTGCCCATAACCAAACAGATCACAGCACAGAGCTCTTGACACAGTTTCCTGTCCATAGACCCCAGAGGGTTTTGCAAAGGGAGAGAACGACACCCATTTTTAGATAAAGCAAACAGCACTGGGACAGCTCTTGTCCCAGGGGAAGCTGCAGACCTCTCAGTGGCTGAGACAAGATCATTATCCCTCCAGGACTGCACAAGAGTGGCACGTTATCTACATAAAATACTTTATAATCCTTTCACCATGTCTCTTAGTAGTTTTTTTTCAAATAAAAGTGCCCCATTTCTCCCCAGATTATTACTTTGTCCTGAGGATGAACCTTACAAGAGGACAAAACAAATATGCATAGAAAGAGTGACAGATTTCCAAGGGCAGAGGGGACCTTCTTAAAAAACATTTCTTATTTTTATGATAACTCTCTCCAATTTGTTAACATCTGTTTAAAAACATAGGCAGAAAAACTGTACATGTGGTATCATACAAACGTTTTGCTAGCATTTACTCCATATTAGCTTATAGATGGATCTTCGATGACACTGAGCTAACCAATCATTCATGCCAAGAGGGTCTTTAAAAAAATTCTCATTGTATAATACCCATTTACTATGGATTTTGGAGAGGAACCATCTGCTGTTTCCTAGAAAACATTCTGCAAAATGAAGTAAAATTCCTTACAAAAATCTATTTGGCAAAACGTATTTTATTGAAATTATGGAAAATTAGCCTGGCAAGATAACTGCATCTCTTATCAGTCTTTTTGCTATTTACCTGGAATAACTGCTTTGATAACTGACTTATACTTTCCAAGTAATCACATTTAACCTCTCTAAGCATTGGCAAAACAGGACTTACTTTTAGACCTCTGGAACTTTTCCAATTTTCCAAGAAGCACATTCAACTATACTAAACTTTAATCGTTTAGAGTTTGTGAACCAACTTTTTTAAACATCCTTGGATGAAAATCATTCAGCATATCTGATTTAATAATTGTCAGTAGTTGTTGCTTAAGATGCTCCCTAGTTAGCAGCGCAAAAGAATGTACTTCATCACATCTACAAGTGTTAAGTACATCATCCTATTTCTTTCTGAAGACAGAAGTATCTATCTTCATCTATTTTTATTCTGCCCTGATTGATAATTACAATTTTCTCATCAGGCTTCAAACCACTGTAAGGATTTTGTTCCTTCCATACAAGAAGTTTTCATCTTTGCCAGAGCTTTTTACTGATACTTCAGTTTTACTATCAATTGCATAAATTTCCTGACTGTTGGTTAGTACTTGCTGCAATCAGCTTTGTCACTGTTTCATATATGTGTTATATTTAAATTATTGTCTTTGGCCTGATAATGATTTCTTTTTTTTTTTTTTTAAAGCAAACGAGGAATCTACAAAACAGAGGGGTTTGAGGCTTAAAGTTTAATATTCTTATTTTTCTGCTTGCACGTGTCTTCCTACTCAATTTTAATAAAAGTATGTTAATCTCTGCTAACCTGGCCCTTTAGAGATCATTAAAGGTACATGTTACTGGTAAGGCAAATGAAATGAAAGCATTCTTACAAGTAACTGAGCCTCCACCAGCTTCTGTGTTCATCTCAATCTGTATCTGAATGCAACACTGGGTAACAGAAAACTACTGTCATTAAATTTTTGAACTTCCAAGCATATTTCAGAAGCAGATGGGTAAGATCTCCCATGTCTGCCTGATGGCCTATATGATAGTAATCTGCACTGTGCCACACAAAGAAGGCCTTAGAATTCAGGTACAACATTTATTTACCTGCAGTGAACAATCACTGGGGCATTCTTCTCCTCTGCACTCTGCATGGCCTCTTCCACTTCCAGTACTAGCTGTAACAGAGGAGGGGCTTGATCTGGTGTCTTCTGGTCTGGCCAAGACGTGTACCAGTAATGTTTCAGGTTTCTGACTTCTTCTCCTTTCTGCAATCCAGTTAAGACAAACACCACAAAGTTTTAAAAGAACTTCTCGTTGTAAATTGATACTGAAACATGGCCTTCCCTTTAAGAGCGAGATGATTGAATCAATCTGCTGGAAAGACAACACAGCTGGACACATACAGTCCAGGAGATTGCTGCAGAGCACTGACGGTATCTTTTTGACACAGGTGGTGGAAGAGTCAAAGAGGAGAGGTGTGCTGCTGCACCTGGTATTAACAAAGAGGGACTGGTTGGGCACATGAAGGTCGGGGGCAGCCTCGGCTGCAGTGATCAAGATAGGGTGGAATTCAGGATCCTGCTCGGAAGAAGCAAGGGCAGTAAGTAGGATTACAAGCCTGAACTTTAGGAGAGCTAACTTTGGTTTCTTCAAGAAATTAACTGAAGAATCCCCTAGGTTAGGGCCCTAGAAGATGCGGGGTCCAAAACAGCTGGTTAATACTCAAGCATCACTTCCTCAAAGCTCAAGACTGGTGCATCCTTCTGGGTAAGAAATCAAGCAAAAGGGGTGTCACCCCAGTCTTCAAAAAGGGCAAAGAGGACCCAAGGAGCTGAAGGCCAGTCCAGCTCCATCCCTGGTGAGGTGATTGAATAGTTCACCCTGGATGTCACCCCTAAACATGTGGAGGAAAAGTAGGTTATCTGGAATATTGAACATGGATTTACTAAGGGGTAATCACGCTTGACCAATCTGAGAGCTTTCTGTGATGGTGCGACTGCCTGAGTAGATGAGGGGACAGTGACTTTTGACACTGTCTCCCATAACATTCTCATAGGTAAGCTCAGGAAGCATGGGTTAGAGGAGTCGACACTGAGGTGGATTGGGAATTGACTGAACAGCAGAGCTCAAAGGGTTGTGAACAGCATCAAAGAGTCAGCTGGAGGCCTGTAGCTAGTAGTGTTGCCCAAAGGTCAGAACTGGGTCCAGTAGTGCTCAATTTACTCATCAATGACCTGGATGAAGGGACAGAGTGTACCCTCAGCATGTTTGCTGATGATACAAAACCAAGTGGCTGACAAACCAGAAGGCTGTGCTGCCATTCTGCGAGACCTGGACAGGCTGGAGAGTTGGGCAGAGAGGAACTTGATGAAGTTCAACACAGGCAAGTACAGGGTCCTTCACCTGGGGAGGAATAACCCCTCGTACCAGCACAGGCTGGGGGCCGACCTGCTGGGAAGCAGCTCTGTGGGGAAGGACCTGGGGTCCTGGTGAACAACAACCTGTCCATGAGCCAGCAGTGTGCCCTTGGGACCAAAAAGGCCAAAGGTATCCTGAGGTGGATTAGGAAAAGCATTGACAGCAGGTGCTGGGGGTTGACCCTGCCCCCCTATTCAGCCCCAGGGAAGCCTCACCTGGAGTGCTGTGTCCGGTTCTGGGCTCCTCAGTTCAAGGGAGACAAGGCACTACTGGAGAGGGTCCAGTGGAAGGCCACAAAGATGATTAGGGCACTGGAGCACCCCACTTATAAGGGAAGGCTGAGGGAGTTGGGGCCTGTTTTGCCTGGAGGAGAGATGACTGAGAGGGGACCTTATTGATGTCTGTAAGTATCTTAAGGGAGGGTGCCAAGAGGATGGGGCAGGGCTCTTTTCAGTAGTGCCCAACAACAGGATAAGGGGTAACAGGCACAAACTGAAACACAGGAAGTTCCACCTGAATATGAGAAAAAAATTTTGAGGGTGACAGAGCACTGGAACAGGTTGTTAAGAGAGGTTATGGCATCTCTTTCTTGGCAGACATTCAGAACTCACCTGGATGCAATCCCACGCTACCTGCTTTAGCAGGGGGCTTGAACCAGATGATCTCTAGTGGTCCCTTCCAACCCCACCCATTATGTGAATGCTAAATGGAGAGATCCATATTGGAAGCCACACAATGTAGAAATCTGGACTTCAAATATCATGTCTGCTCTTCAGTAAACTGCCTTAAAAAAAATAATTCCTCCCCCCTAAAGTATTATTCTGCTCTTTTAGTGCCAAGAGCTGTGTGCAAAACACTCCAGGCAGTCTCTTCCCTCTTGACAGATTCATTCAGCAAAGCCAGAGCTGTGCTTGTGACATAATTGCTTTCATAATGTATTTGACAGACAGAGAGCCAGGAGCCATATCTCTGTCTCTGATAGCTAGATAAATAGACGAGGGAGAGAGATGGGAGCTTATCTTTCTATCTCTTCTGACAGACAGACTTACATCAGTTTCCTCTCAATTCTACTTTTCTCTCAGACATGGTGAGAAATTCAGAGACCCTATGGAAGGCTGGAATTACCTCTAGCTGCAGTCCATGGCTTTTTGACAGACACAAATTTTCATTCTCTGTCTCAGCATAGCTATGAAATAGTAAATATGCCATTTCCTTTTCCGAGTGCCAAGTAGCACTGTGCGCTTCTGATTTTGTGTGTTCAAAGTCATATCCTTCTGTCTGATTTCTAAAGGTGCAAAACAGTAACATGGTGCTCAGGGAACTGGCCTTAGCCTACAGCCATTACATAAGCCAGCTGGCACGGGGCTAGGTAAATGTTTTCAAAAGATCCAGGAATGTAAATGTTATCTTCCTCAACCCTCCTTTCAACACAAGGCTGTCTGAGTTGAAGAGGGGAGGAAAAAAAAAAAAAAAAAAAAAATTTGGCTCTTCTAAAGAACAAGGCACAAAAATCTGAAAACAGTTTCTGTCATCTATATTCCCAAGTCCCTCCCTATGACTGTCAGTGACTGAATGTTAAGAGTGCTCTGTGATTGTGCCATTTTCCATCCTTCTCTTTGGTTGACAGAGCTTTTGCACAGCTTCACAGTGAATTAGATTGGGAAAGTGATCAAGTTAAATCTTTTTACTTTCTTGAGATGGATTAATTTTCAGATGGATTTATCGGTTTCCCGCTCTGGCTTACCACACAGTCATATAAATGCTTGCGAGGGGATATGGGAGGTGGCACAAGGGTAGGAACAAGGGAGCTGGGCAACAGGAGGCTTGGCTTCATTGAGATGCTGTTCCATCTTACACTGGGTTTAAAATGCTCATTGAAGAACAGCCGTAGGAACCTTAAAGCTATGTCTAACTCACTTTAGGAAAAGAGAATCTTACTACTGTAGCACAGAGCCTGGCCTTAGGTTATTTATCCTAATGAGAAAATATTTTGTTTAAGAGAGCATAACCAGTTGTCACAAATAGTACTTGAGCTCACTTCAGTAACTCCAATCAACACTCCTCTGAAACAGGAACACACACAGTTGCATTTCAATGTGACTGTGTGTGAGCCACAGAAGTTATGAACACCTGAGTCTTAGCTCAGTTGTGAAAAATTATAATAAAAATGTTGTCAATAATACAGAGGAAAGAGTAAAAGATTACAGTCATCTGAAGAAAGACATGAATCACTACATAAAGTCACTTAGTTGACAGAACAGAAAACGGCCGAAGTTCTAATGATGAACTCTGGATGTCTTTAGTTTTGTCTATGGTGATAAAAGTTTTATGCTTCTGCTTACAGAACCTTGACTTGTGTGGTTCTGCACACTTCTAATTTGACTGTAATAAAATATTCTTTATTGGTGGTTCCTTGAGGCTGAGAAGACTTGGGAACACTTAGGAGGAAGCAAAATTTAAGTGATGGTTTGAAGTCTACCATCTCCTGTGTTGTAGCAGAGGTCATGAATCAGTGACTAGATACTGGCAGGTTTCTCTGAGAAAGGAAAACAAGCCTTGCCTATTGCCTGAGCTTTTTACAAATTCCTGAATCTTGTCAAATCCTGTCCCCTATACTGAGAGAAGTATGACAGTCCACTCTGTAAAACATGCAGTAACCACATATTGCTGGTGGTGGTGTCATATATTTCTGACCACTCCTGTTTGAGGGAAAACAGAAGTCTATTCATGACTTCTCCAGTTTTCACTACCAAGCCACTTAACATACCCATGGTTTGAAGCTCCTACTCCACTACTGCCATTAAATGATAAATGTACAGCTCTAGGCTATGGTAACTTAACAAATGGAATCTTTATTTCAGCTTTAGAATTCAACAGTTCACATCCTGCCTTTTGGGGTGGGGAGAAAGAGACATTGCCACACTAGTACTGAAAACAAAAACATTGTTTAACTTGGATGAAGCTGCAACTCTGCGATGTGTCACTTTCCACTTGTAAGGGAGTGTGATTTCTCCTTGCTGCCTTAGCCAAAAGTGTGAGTGACAGACTTTCCACACTCTGAACATCCCAGACATGGGATATCATATGCTGGCTTTCTGCCCATTAGCATATAGCTGAAGAGACTTGAAACTGGTTGGATAAAAGGAGAGTTTTTCCAGCTTGGAAAGAAATGGTGGTGTCATACTGAGGTCAGGGATAGATCTGGTAGATGAAAGATGTATGAAGTTTATGTAAATAGACTGTTCTTATTAAAATATGTAGCTTGATATTCTAGAACCTAGCAATGAAAACAGCTGTAAAAGAGGACTCTGGTACTTTAGACCAAGTAATTTCTAAGTACTTATAAAATAAAACCTATGTTTAAGTTTTCTATCCACAAGATAATAGAATGGTTACTAGTATATAAAACTACATATACAGTTGGTTGGAAAGACACTAACATTTATAAATGTAACCATGGAGAATGTTGTGGAGAAAATATTTTTAAGAGTCATGAACAGTTTTGGTGTCTTGGAGCAGAATGATCCCTTAAAGTATCTTAGAAGTCAAGTCAAACAAATTACTCAAAGAGTAAACTGGCATAGTACCTACTGAAAGGGGTTTAGCCTTGGGGAACAGAAGTGGTGCTACCATACCACTGACAAGGGTCAAGCAGACCAGTAGTCCCAGTGCTGAGAGAAACTGAAAACAGGTAAGCAAAATTAAAACACCTTTTGCTCAGTTCTCGACTCCTCCAGCTCTTGCTAGCAGGGTAAGGTACCCTAAGTATAAACAGCTCAGTCTGACAGCATCCTAATAATGACCATAAAAAGACAAGAATATTTCTAAGGGGTCTACCCATACATACTACAAATTATGTAAGATGCCATGCAGGTTAAAAATTCCCTGTTAATAATCAGTAGCCCTTTGCCCAAGTCCATGGCCCAGTGAATAAACAAACCTTTGAATTCTACAGAACACCATCACAGAGTTTAGTATGTTACCCCACAAGTGCTGTGTGTAGTATGACTTGCAAAGGCTAGCAAGAAGCTCTCTGTGAGCTACCATGTCATTCTAAATGATCAGTGAACTCAGAGGACAAAGGCACAGAATGAGTCACTGGTTTCTTACCAAGTGAATGCCATCCTCCTACAACCGGCCTGGTTTCAGACTGTACACATGCAGCCTAAATCTCTGACTGCTTATTTTACTGTAGTCTTCATAAGTCTTCAATGAACAGAGCAAAGCTACGATGACTTCAGTAATGAAAAGTGGTATTTGTACAGCAGTACACTGTGAAGATTTCTATGTAACTCTCCATGAACATCTCAATTTAATGGTTTAGACTTCTAAACTACTGTAAGTACATTGGAATGATTTACCTTTAGGGTGATGAGCCTTAAACGGTAATCGTCTGCTTGTATGACTCTGTTAACTGTGATTTCTATTCCTTCATAGGTGACCTGTTCCTCTGGCCAATATTCTGTGCATTTCTGTGTGCAATATAAAATAAATCCAGTTAAGCAGGTATCAAGGGAGCTTCATTTTTGCTCCTCTGAAACTGGATACAGCACATGCATAGATGAATATGAATAAACTTTGTTTCTATAACAAGTTTTCACTTTCTAAACCGGGACCACATTTCAGCTGATTTTTGCTGCACTCATAATAGCCTGATTGCTTGATTAAAAATGCACAAATCAAGTAATTACTAACCAATGCTTTTAAATACACACATCCTTATTTATCTTTGTGCAGCTGATGTGCATTTTGAAGGTTCATTAGAGAGACCAGTGGCAATGTGCTTTGTTTTTAGATTAATCCCTTTCTTAAGGTAATAATGATTAGTATAATACACACTAGTTACCAATATGGAAACACAAAATACAGCTTTCCTATTTTTCTATAAAGACTCAGTGCTCTCTGAATATAAAATGATCATTTGCATAAGTTTTTGTATAAAATAACATGACTAGGGATGTTTTGGGAAATAGATTACGTATCAAAATCCACTTAAAATTGTCAGTGAGAATCTTTCAAAGCTATGGAACTAAAAGGAAGAAACAGCAGTGAGAGACATTAGAATGCTACATTTGATTTTGCCCAAAAGCAGTCAGAAATGCAGCCAGCACAATCTGATAATTTGAGACTCAAACTATAGTTCAGTTGCAAATCTACTTTGTGGTACCAATATCCTAAAGATAAAAAAAAATTGTAAGCACTCCCATCCTGTAAGGAGGACTAAAAAAGACAAGTTTTTTGTATGCAGCTTCCTAGAACTGATCAATATGCAAAGGCAGAGACAGGCGTTTCAAGATGGTGCACAAATTAGTTCATGGACAAGGAATGACATGAACAAGGCAGAATCTGAGAAAAAGGCTCCCTTATGATAATGCAAGAGGCAATCTTGTTATCACAGGAGAGTAGGTATCTGCTATTCAATAAACCTCGGTAAAGATGATGCCTGTAAGATTCCTCTCTCACATAGCTGCACACAATCTGGAAGGAAGCAAGTTGGATCATTTTGCTCTCCCCCATCAAAAATAATTCTGCTTCAGGAGAAAGACTAACAACAGAAAAGTACCTTGCAAAGTTATTGAGTAAAAATTTTTGTGTGGGAGAACCAGTGTTGTTCCATCTGCACGGTGCCTCAGTTAATAACCCACTGGGAGTGTGGCCCACTATGTCTCTGCAAAGTTATTTACACAGATTGTGTTTTTTCTCATAAACTGCAGAATCCACTGTAAAAACTAGCAAGAGCGCCAGCAGCTATCAATAGCACAGACACTGCTCTGCTTAAAGGAGTGGAATAAGATGGCCCACTCATTTCTGTGGGCTGTCTGTCAGTTCAGGTTAGAAGTGACAGAGGGCTAAGGTACAGAGCTTTTAATACTCACATTAGTGAAGTCATTGCACTGAGGAGGAACACAAAGGCCCTCTTACGAGCATCACCGCTGAACAAAGGTTTTGCTTTTGAACCTAGGTACTTCTGAGTCCTGTTATTCATATTTTAATATTTGTGTTACGGAAAAAGGAAATTAATATAGAATTAATATAGAAGTCATTTACATGAAAAGACTGTATTTATGGCAGATTCCTGACACCATTTAATTTTTGACACAAAAGGTATCAGAAAAGACTCAGCAGCTCTGTTGTGATATACAGGCTGTAGCAAGCTCTAGTTATGTAGTGCATCAGTACTGCAGTGCACCGCTTCCCAAGACTGATATGAGGGGTAAAATACCTGGCCAGTACAGTTAAAAGGCAGTTCAGACATAAAGGTTATTTTGCATTTGTGCCATACAATCTTGCCATGAAAACTATAGTGGAAGAACTTATCACCAGGTATGTCATTCAGGACCAGTATTTCCTCTACATTTTCTTCTTTAGACCTCAAAGTCCTCAAAAGATTCTAGTACACTATGTCATGACATTTTAACACCTTATGTGCCAGGAACTGGTAACTTAGATCAACAAGCAAGTTATTACTTCAGTGCTGCTGCTCAGACATAGGAATATGCAAGTTTAAAAATGTTAGTGAAAACCAAACTTTTAGATCAGCAGTATACTATATTTTGCATCAGCAATGCCTTGACAGTACATGTCCAGTCAGCCAGCTGTAATAACTGAGCAGTTTTCACTTGCAAAGCATGATAATTCTGTGTCAGTCTTGTTCACATGTTTTTTTTTCAGTGAAGTTCAAGGTTAAATTTATTTACTTTATAACTGTGAAAAGCTAAAGGTTTGTGCACGTGCCTGGTTACGGGCACTAAGCTTCCAGCTAGGAGGTAAAGCCATTATAACTCTGCGTGTATGCTGGGCGTATTCCCATATTCTTGGGCTTCTAAATGTCTAAAGCCTCTTCTCCAAAGGAAACTCTCTCACCTAAATCGTGATGGGTTCTCAAGGACAAGCTTGACATATAATGCTGCTGCGGTTTAAGAAACAACATTTGGATATCTCTGCTACAGATTGCTGCTAGTGGTGAGGGAGGATGCAGAGCACAACACATGCCCAGACCACTTTCTCACATCTTACACCGCCAATAAAGGCAGATCTAAGTTCAGCTACATATCTGTGAGCTGAAGCCCAGGCACACAGTTTTTGCAACTCTGCTATGGGGCAAATATTTCAGCAGGTAAATAATGAACAGCTGGAGTGCAGCAGTATTTTAAACTGAAAAAAAAAAAATTGCTTTAGGTGGATTAGCAGAAACACAATGACAATTTAATTTCTGAAAGTAAGTGGCAAACAGACAATTTCAGCATTTCAGTGTTTTAAAAGCATTTCCTAGATGCATTCAGGAAAAGGTCCTCCACATCCAAGTCAGTTCTAGTTGTTGACTGTCATAACTAGCATTTTTTCAGAAATCAGCTACAGCGTCAATGAAATGTGCATACAGACACTAAATCATAATAAATGCAAGATAAAGCAGCAACAACTCTACTAATTAAAGATATTCAACCTTAGCAGTTATGGGCTACTATTGTTTTTGATTCCTTTAGAGAGAACTTCAAAGACTGCCTGCAAACAGAGCTGGGTTAGGAGAGGTTTCAGGTCAGCTGAGAGATGAAAATGGCAAAACCAGCAGTAGGCTGAGTCAGACAGCAAAATAGGACTTACAGTAAATGGAACTTGAAAGAGAAGCCCACATCTTCTTTGAGCCTGAAGAATTTAATGCTGGCTCTGATTGCACAGGCCATTGAACTAACTTCTATTTGCTGGCTTAGTGTCCATGCTGAAAGTATCTACTAGAGTACAGTTAAAAATCAGACTAAATATAGCACCATTACCTCATTCATCTCTTCTATATTGGTAATCATGACAATGATGGGAGAACGCTCCTGCCACACCATTCTCCAGAAGTCAGTGACAGTATTAACTATCGGTCCCTGAGTAGCAATATACACCTTTTCCTCTCCTCCATAGCCCTGCCAACAAAATAACAAGAGATCAATTTTAACAGAGATGTCCACCACAACCTTGAAGGTTTGGTCTTTAAAACAGAGAGCTATACTGGTTGAAATGGTGACTTCGTGGCATCAGTTCTCCTCTCCATCTCTCTCCTGAACATGTACACATGGAGTGAAGGCACAGTATGGACTCACGTAATTCCAGTAAAGAGTGTCCAACAGCCTTGAGGTGACTCTGGCTAGGTCAAAGCCTTATTCAGGCTGATTTTCCAGTGCCTTGGTTAGGCCATCTGACAAGGAATTTGCATCAAGAACTGCAGAAGTATGTTTCTGTCTGGTCTGAATCTGTACAGGTGCACTTTGAGATTTGGTTTTCAGCTAATGTAAGCAGGAGAGAAGAGCAATCAGATCAGCTAGGATGCCTTTAAAAGCCAGTGAATGTTGCAATTCTGTTTACATTAACAGCGGCTGATGGAGGCCAGGCAGACACATCGGACTACTGAGCTCTTACCCTGATGTAGTTAGCATTGATGTAAGAGCTGAGGGGATCGTCCTGATCAGCTGAGGTAAGGCACACTCTGCTGTGAGGATCTGAAAGGTGTAAAGAGATAAGTAATAATTTACCAGCTCCTCAGAGGAAAGAGACACACAAGATTATTTTGTACAGCGAGAAATTTACACGCACTCATGGCCATCACAACAGATGTCAGTGGCCTTGGAAAATTCCCATGTTAAAAAGTTACCATAAAAAAAAAGGGAAAGGATGGTTGGGGTAATTTGCCACCTTCTGACAGTTTCACCCACTCTCTGAAGCCAGCTTAATTGGTCCTGTTGCAGAGTCAGTGTCTCAGTGTGACCCTGGAAAAGCAGTCTTCTGCTCCAGGAAATTATTTTTCAATATGTTAGGTCAACAGACTCATTCTGGCTTGAAAGACATCAGAATATTGTTTGTGAAATGACAGCAAACAGCTTTTCTCCCAAACCACAAACACGCATTTCTTGCGCCCAGGCAAGCCAGATGACAAAAACTCTTTCCCTGTTTCATCTTGCAATGAACCAAACTCCAAGATGTGCTATTAACAAATATAATGGTTAAAGAGAAATTAAAGAATATTAACAGTCTCTCATACTCTAAATCTCTCCAGCACTTGAGTCTCCTTCACTGAGGCTGTTTAGGAAGCATTATTCTTGTTCTAATAAGATGACAAAAGAAAACATTATTTCACTGAGAAGCTCAGTCCAATTCCCACTGAAGCCAATGGCTGTTCCAAGGATTTCAATGCAAACTGACACAGTACTGCATTTATTCTCTTTCACCAGTGCTACACAGTGTGTTACAATTGATAAGAAACAACCTACTGCTGACAGAGGCCTCAGCAAAGAGCAACAGTGTATATCACCAGGATAATATTAAAACCAAACCACAGATGACTTTTTCATAAAAAAATTCAGCCTGCTTAGAAACCAGACAAAAAATTATGCAAAAATTGTGCTTTACTCAATATCATATTAAGGACTAAGCACACGGTAATTTCTACAGTAGTACAAACACAGACTCAGCACTGTCCTGAGAGGGACCAGATTCATGTTTATTGTGATCCTTGGCTTTGAAGCATAACGCCAATGTTTAGCTCTCCTTGCTACCCTCTTTACTGCCAGCACCAAACCCTTCAAAATGAAGGTAGTGGAATAAGAGCAAACACTCTGCCCTCTTCCTTCCTCAGCAATATCAAGCCATCCTTTGTCCCCAGCCAGGGATAAAGTTGCACAGAGGTTACTAGTTATTGAATTCGTTCAGAAAAAATACTCAGATCATAATAACCCTAGAATAAGGTTTTTCACCCTCAGAGAGATGGTAGGGTAGAAACCAGTTAGCTGAGATGGAGAGGTCTAAGTGACAACATTGGCTGCTAGTAGATACCCATATGGTTGAGATGAAGCTTGCAGCAAATAATTAGCACCCCAAGTGATCATTCTTAATAAAATATGGTACTGGGCCATCAGTCATCTGATTACATCTCTGGAGCAGGGTTTTCAAAATGGCAGCAATCCTGATGTTTCAGTTTAAACATCCAATATCACACATTTAAAATGGATCCGGCTCTCAAAGTACATATTAGATACCACATGCAGAACACATAGATCACTTAAAAATCTGGCACCTGGGACATCTGAAATCATCAGCCACTTTTGCAAATCTTCCCTTTCCAGCAAAAACAGTGAATTAATACTTGAAAAGTTCAGTCATTAGCACAGCAATAGTGAAAGGTGGTTGAATGTTTTTACGCTTCTGGTCTAAAATACGAGTAAAGTCATCAGAAGGGTTGCACACATTGAGCTGCAGCTGCTGGAGTTTTAAGACAGATTAAAAAAATCTCTTTTGAAAATATTTTCAATCCAGGTTCATTGACTGAAATGTTAGGTATTTTTGACTTCTCTGCACTTATCTTTGCTAACCTGGCATTGAACCTTTTGGACTTTGCAAGTAGAGTTACCATGGCTACTGGTGGCATCTTCCAGCAATGACTTAGAGCAAAAAAAGAGGCATGACATCCAATAGTTTCACTTTTCAAAGTAACTAAGTATGAGAGAGGGGAAAATAATGACACTTGTCAAACTTCGTACCAAAATGCTTCTCAAAATTCCTATTCCTAGCTACAAATAAAATTAGTGTAATAGAAAAGAAAAATATTTTTATTTTCTGTGTCATCTTAATGCCATCAGGCCAGTTCCCCATATTCTCAGTCTGCATTTGAGGCATGATCCTGAGAAAACACTGGTGAGGAAAATAACACTGCTAGAGTTTAGTCCTTCTAAAGGAGTTTAGTCAAAGAAACCACTAAGTAACATCTGAATGAACACCAAGATCTTGGATAGAATTTTTAAGCTGCACGAAATGATGCAATTCTAATAACTTAAAAGCCCAAGATTCACGCAAAATCAGCAGCACTTAGTTTCTTCATGCTCTGTACCTCTTTGGAAATTTGATTTATACTTTGAAGCCATGTTGCTGCTTCCTAAACATGACCTTTGGATGATACATTGTGGTGACAGTACACTTCATGCAAAACCCTCCAGCATGTGGGATAAACCACCCTACCTGAGTGACTTAAAAGCACAAACTTACTTGGGAGAATTGTTTTGTAGCGATTCTTACGCACTAAGCCTGGAATATCATATTCCTTTGGGTCAACAAAGTTCATTGGAATCTCCTGTTAAAAAAACAAACAAACAAAAAACAAACAACAAAAATCACAAAAACATAAAAGACAGTGGGTGATATTATTAGATTCACAAGAGGAATAAAAACCCCAAGCCCATTATGTCCTTCCTGTGAGGGAGTCAAATTGATGAAGTTAACTGAGACATAAGGTACAGTACTTCTCGCAATTTACCACCAAAATACGATTGATGTTTCCTTTTACTGTCACTGGCTTTTTTTCCTGAAGTCCTTAATATGAAAACACTCACAGTGACTAATTCATCGAGTAACACGCGCGACAGCGTGATGTTCACTCCTAATATTATTAGAACTGCGTTGCAAGTGTAGGCACAGAACTAAGCAAAAGGTGGTACTCAAGACACTTCTCCAAGAGCAATGGACCTCAGACACCATCCTTTCTGACTCACGTTGCTTCCTCTCAGAGGGTGGAAGTTAATAATTTGCTGGGGACTCACACCAGCAACAAAGTATGACACACGTTATGGCATGTTGGTGTACTGACCTGACTCCGTGGAGCTGGGAGAGCGTCACTGGTTTTGCTCATCATGCTGTCAAGCTCCATGAAAAAGGACAGCAAATGGGTATTCAGGGATTACCTGCTCTCTACACTGCTGGTGCAAAGAACACACAAAGGTGGAGGGGCTTTGTATTCTCCACTGCACATCTCCTGCCACAAGCAGTCAACGCCAGGAACAAATGGGAACCTTCCAGCAATTGTAGTCAGTAGGCATGGGATGGGAAGGGATGTGTTAACCAGACTCAGCAGAGATATGACTCATGGGCACTGGGAAGCAGAGCTAGTCCTCCCAGCTGCTGCACACCGCATTTGAGACACCACTATTGGACGTAGTGATAACAGGAATCAGGTTTGAATAAGACAAGCATCACTCTGGGAAAAAATTAAGATGAGCAGAGCTATGGACTATAAAACCATGGAATTGTTAAGACTGGAAATGACCTCTAAGATCATCGAATCCAACCATTCACCTAGCACCTTCATGTTCCCTGCTAAGCCATGCCCTTAAGCGACACATCCTCATGTTTTTGAACACTTTCAGGGATGGCAATTCCACCGCTTCCTTGGGCAGCCTGTTCCAGTGCCTGAGCACATCTTTCAGTGAGTAATTTTTTCCTAATATCCAATTTAAGCCTGCCCTGGCGCAACTTGAGGCCAATTGTGGAACATAAGCAGACTATCTGTTCTCTGTCTCTGATACAGTACTGAGAATACTGTTGGGTTTAACCAGAGGCGGTTAATGATAAAAGCATTTTGTTGAAGTACTTTTGTATCAATTTGGAAAACTGCATGGGAACAAAACCTTCATATTTTCTCAGTTGTTACTTGGTATTTAGTCACCCCAAACTCTTCCTGAGCCAAGCTCCACGATGTTTTTTGGGTCTTCAGTCATTCACTGCTCAAACCAATTCTTGGTGAAATCAACAGGACTTCTGCCTGAGTAAAAATTCTGTATCTTGTAAGAATTTCAGGATTTAGCCTGAAATGTCCGATCTGACTTTTCTTCCAAAATGAAACAGAGCTGCTTGTTTCATCGTGCATCTGGACTTTGAAAACCAAGCAAGTTAGACAGACTGAAAATACACAATGCAGAGCTGGCTGCTGCTAACTGTTTTGTAAAAAAAATAACTAGTTTACAGTTTTTAATTACACAAATGGCATTTTGATTACACGGCATTTTTATCTGTGCTTTTCAGTTTTCATTAAAGAATGAAAATAGCTGTGGATAGTTTGGCTGCTGAATGATTCTATGAATACCAGGAAAAAACTAATTCCAAATCTCTTAGAGAAATGAAGCATATTTTTTCCTACTTCTAACATTATTTTCTTTGCTTGAAAGCTACAGTGTACCTCAGAGACTGATGAAACTGTATGTGGACTAGTTCAGCATTCAGTTCACACACTAAGTGAACATTTCCTCCCTAAAACAGTAATAGATGCTTTACTTGGAAAGAATCAGGGCAGGTCCACACAAAAGCTGCTTTTCTTCAACTTGGATAGTGAACTAAGGACCACAGATACCTGGTGTTCTGTTTTAAAACAGAAGCCCAGAGTATCCCCCTGTTCTTGTAAAGTGAAAAAACCTGAAAATGCACAAGGAGGGAGGACAGCAAGTTCAGAGCATTACTCCTTCCCTTTCAGACACTTACAGGTCATGAAGAGGACAGGTTGAAAGGGCTGTTATGTTGCAAAACATAATCTTCCTCCTGCCCTGCTGAGATTCTATGCTTAAGAGAATATTTGACTTGGCAGTATTAACTTCAGTAGCTCTTGATCACGTGCCCTGTAACACCTCAGCACGCAAAGTCTCTGCCCTGGTTACCTCCCATCTTGAGCAGGAATTTACAACCCTGCCTAGTAAACATAATACAGCCCCTGCAGCATTTTGATTATTACTGTTTTTGTCAGGTATAATAAACATGACAATGCCTATCACATGGACATTCAAGTAATTAGGGAAGAGACTCAATTGCATGCAAAGATCTAAAGAGCTAGGGTACTCACTACACCAAAATGTATCTGACCTTTGTCCTAAACTACTCAGAAATCCAATTTTCAACTGCTTGCTTCATCTACGTTAAGTATATTTTCCCAAAATGAGGCAAAGAATCTTTCTGCCAAAGCATCAGTGCATGCAGTGAGCCAAGGAAACATATTTCAAAATACCAAAAGTAACTGACAGATAAGCTTATGACTAGTAAATAATAGCCCTGAGTTTACCAGAGAACATTGAGTAGCTCCATATCAAGCATTAAGCAGCAAAAAGAGTGGATTAGGGTGGTTGGGCACTGGAACAGGCCCACCAGAGAAGTGGTCACAGCACCAGGCCTGACAGAGTTCAAGAAATGTTTGGATAATGCTCTCAGGCACATGGTGTGATTCTTGGGGATGGTCCTGTGCAGGGCTAAGCGTTGGACTCAATGATCCTTCTGGGTTCCTTCCAACTCAGCATATTCTGTGATTCTGTAATTTCATCCCTAGAGCAATTCCAGACACATTTCAAAAAGTTATGCCTACAGAGAACATGGCTTTTCTTCAGTTTTCTACTGAAAACTTCGATTTTTTTTTTTTTAACAAAAAGGAGCATGCCAGCAGCAAAAACTCAAAAAACTTGTCAAAAATAAGATTTGCTGTTGTCATTGCCAGAACTAATTCTCTCGTTTTTAAGTGACAACATCACTGAAAGCTTTCAGATATTGTCATTTCAAGGGATGACAAATTTGAGAATTGCATTAAATGCTTCACTGATGGAAGTGGAGTTTGTATGTACTACTTTTAGACTTGCATAAAATAATACAAGGTTCATAGGAGAGAGACATCATCTAATTTCTACTGATGGTCCTAAAAGAGCGAAGTCAGATACTCACAAAGAACTCTGCCTGGAGTATGAAAGGATCCAGTGCTTTCTTGTGCAGTTCCTCTTCAGTAAGAATGTTTGATGCTGTCTGGAGGTATTCTCGGGCTGACTGTTCTCGTGGTGACATGACATAGCCAAAACCTTGCTCAGAACAGCCTGGGGTACACATATCCAGTGTGAGTGAAACATTTGAACCTCTCCTGCAAAACAGAGTGGTCAAAGTTTGCTTACAACAGAACAGAGTGACCCACCATTGTCAGCAATGGACACAGTCCCAGTGACAGGCTAACAACTTCAGAAAAGCACCCAGCTGGTTCTCATGGGTACAGTTTGGTCACTAACTGTAAAAAATGGGTGATGCTTCTTGTGTAGACAAGACCAGAAGATGATTTTGTGCACGGAAACATGAAGGCTGACACTTTGATCGGTGGGGTAAGATCCTGGGATAAAATACGAGTTCAACAGCAATAAAGATATAAAAAGCCAACCACTGCAGTGAATAATTTTTATGTCTGAAAAATTTTCTTTCCACAAATTTACATAATGAGAAGGGTAAAATGAAGGTCCCAACATTTTACAGTTACACTGAGAACAGAGATACTGTTGAGGGTAGAATTTGTAGTGGCTTTATTATAAGTTAGCCAGACAACAAAACAAAGAAATCAAAATGCCTACATTGTTTATTGAGTACAGTCTTTAAATATTTCTGAGCTTCTGCCAATCTCACATATCATAGACAAAAGTAAGATTCAAAAGGCATCAGTGAATTTAAATATCTTTAACATAAAAATAAAGTCACACAATATGATGACTACTAGACAAGTTTTCTATACATCCACACAGTAATCCTATTTTTGATGAATCTCAACTGGCAAAATCTATTTAGGAGGTGTGTGCAGGAGCTGTTGAGAAAACCGCATGACCAGCTCACGGAGAAGAGCATGGAAGTTTTTACTTAGGTCACAGCCCTTTCCTGGATTCAGGAGTTTTTCCAAAAGAACGTGCAGCTAGCCTCTTGCTATGATTCACAGTCATGGGGAAATGATTTGGAATGAAACGTGACCACTAATGGCAGACACCAAATCTTTAGTGATATCTTCCAAAGGATTTTGACCTCCCTGTATGCTATTAAACAGCTACCACATTTCTCCCCAGAAACAGATGCATTTGATAATGAATGCTTCTAGTTCTTTCAAGGTAGGAGAGGCTACATAGATAAATAGTACTTCAGCATGAAGAAATGAGATTTCTTCTTTAAAAACATTCAGCGGTGTTTGAATTTAACTACTGACCCCTCTAATGGCGTAGGTAGTCAAAGAATGAAAGGGAAGTAAGATATAGAAGCAGAATGGATTCCAAAGAGGGATAGGTAGCTCATTTAACACAACACCAAACAAAAGAGAAGTGTCCAATGCTTAATGTAAATGAAATTTGCCAGGGCTTAAACCTGAAATGATGTCTCTCTTCTCAAGCATATGTGTATGTTGAAAACAAGTTTATTTTACATCTGAAGTCTACACATAGTACACATTCTACCTAGCATAAGAATTTCAAGCAATTGCTTTGTTTTTCCCACCTCTAGTTCTTTGACAGGTTTTTAATTGTAATTCATTACTTTAACCAATTGTTTACTCCCCAACTGATACTCCCCAATTGATATTCCCTAACTCTCTCGACACAGTGAGTATCTTTCCTGCAGGCTAGCAGTCACCTGAGAAGAAATGTCAGCATCTTCATGACTGAAATGGAATGAAATCAAGGATAGTGAAGAACATAAATGAGTCATGCTTTTCAAGCCCAATTTTGCCATAATGAAAGAAACAACAAAACTCACTGATAGCAGCAGGTTCAGGGACAAACCCCAGAGGCTACTGCAATCTCATGTTAAAGGTAGAATATAGCAATAAAAGAGGGGAGATTTTAGGACAAATGTTATGACAACGTATCAAGCAAGAAAAAATATTCTAAGCTCATGGAGTGCAAATTGAAAGCCTCTTCTGCACCATTCCTTTTACTGTGTCCTGGGGAGATTTGGAAATTCAGCATCATACTTCTTAAAATCTAAGTTCTACCCTTTGTTTTAAGTTTTAGGTACAAGAATTAACTATGGTTAGCAATTCAATTAAGCTTGAAAACCTAGAAATAAAGAAAGGTGATACTCTGCCATGCTGGGCCCTTCAGTAACCTCATTCTTATTTATAACATCATCATTTCTTCACAGGAATTCTTTCATCAAGACCTTTGTCTGATTTCACTAATAAAATGGAAAGAACACAAACCAGAAAAAAAAAAAAAATCTGCCTTTTACCAGCTGTGAATCTCTCTGAGAAGCTCCATTGCCCTGATGGTTCAAACAGTGAACATCAGCTCACTTTGACACTTCATTACTGGTTTAATTTGAAGCAAATTCATTTACTTTTGGACTAACTCATTTATACAAGAATTATTGCAGATGACCACTCCTCCTATGGTGTTCTTTTGGAGAACTGTCCTCCAACATGAGTGACAGAAAAAAAAAATCTACAAGATCCACCTCTTTCAGAGGTAGAAGCTTTCACTGCCCTATGGTGGATTTCATGCTATGAAATTGCCATCATGAGGAATGAAACACAAATAGATATATTCAAAGGAAAGAAATGATGCTGTAGAATAGCACCTATTGACAGCTGCCTAGAAACAGTACGTTTTTCAGCTAATATGCTTATATTAATGACTGGACGGAAAACAAGACAGGAAATAACTATAAATATATATATATGTAATAAAGCAGGTACTTGACTTTAAACCCCATTTTAAAGTGACATTCACAAAGGCAATAAAGCTTCCTGCTTTGCATAGAACTCCTAAATCCACAAAACCTGGGACCAGACTTTCCCCTCTTAGCCATATCTACCCTACCTTTCTTGCAAGCCCACGGATTTAACCGTTAGAGTAGCTGGATCTGTCTCCGCTTTAATGTCCATTACGCAGTCAAAGACCGGAGTCTCCGGTACGGGATCCAAATCTAGGAAGTCATCCTCATTTTTATCCTCTGTCCACTCTGAGTACGTGAATGAAGGCTGCCGGCTCACAGATTGGCGTCTGTCCTCTTGTAGTGGGAAGGGGGGGTCTGGTCGGGCTCTGAGTAGATGCCAAAACTAAAGGAAACAAACATTTAAAAACACCTTGTGCTTGTTGCCAGCCCTTCCATACAGCCCAGAGGATGGGTCTTCAGGGCAGCATCCCAGCTCACTATAATGTATTAGAATTGGAGAGTACTGAAGAGGACAGGAATGTTCCATGCAGGAGTCGCTTTGTGGTGCATGTTACAAGGATTCACATCCACCCATTCAAACCTGCTTTCAGCCACAGAGGTTTCCACAGAGCTAGCCAGGCTTAACTCGGGGATACAGCAGAAGTGGAATGTGCTTGTGACCATCATATGCAAGCCAACGTGATATCACAGTCCTTTTGTTAAGTTTCTTATCCTTCCCAGGCTTGTTTACAAAATAAAAATCTATTATAATATTCTACAAATCATACCTCTCCTTGCTTAATGGTTTACATATGGCTGAGTTAAGAAAAGTAAATATAATAAATATAACTGAACTGAACAACTTTGATTACCTGGCACTATACCCAAAATTTATATATAAATCCATCATTTTTTAAAAAGGCCTCAATTTTCATGTACCCGATTCTGAGGCTGAGAATACCATTACCAGTTTTCGGTAAAGGCTGTTTTATAATCTAATTATCTAATCTGAACATGGTATAAACATTAAATAATAAATCTTGTGAAGTAAAATAAATGTAATATTAAAGGTTATATTACAAATAAATGAAAGGTTTGAAAAGGCATGAAGCTAAGAAATTTCTGCATCCTATTGGTTTGCATAGGTGCTGTGGCAGGCTATATGATATGGAAATCAGATCAGTAGATTGTTTAAATCCTTCACATAGTCCTCAGTTAAAAATTTCAAGCCCAACTCTGGACTCCAGGATCTGGAACTTTAGGCCACCTTCATTCATCTAGCACTGAACTAGGGAGTAGCATCACTCAGTCATACGGACTGTAATTGTACTGTCATGAATCCTTTTGAGACTAAGAACAGGTCTTATTTTTCCAAAGTAAAGACTCTTCTGACCTTTTCTTACATGGCTTTTAAACGGACAGTTGAATTTGGAAAACGTGCCACTAAGGTCAAATGTTTCTTCCTAGGCTAGTAAAGCACATTAGCCTGTATAGATTTGAAAGAAGAGTTTTCTTGTACCTGTCTTATTTTCATGTACTTTCACTTCTCTGAGCCTAAAGAATGAAAGGAAGTGAAGGAAGTTTTAATTTCTGTCCATATCTAGCTTTAGCCAATGTTTGACTCCCACAAAGCAGCAGTATTTATTTGACTGTTAAAAAATGTTTTTTAGTTTCAATTAATGAGAGTACACAGGAATTACAAAAGCAAACATAGGAACACTATCACTAGACTTTCATTTTACACAAGCTGGAGGCCAAGTCTGAACTGGGTCTGTCCTACATTCTTGGCCTGTTGCATGACAAGCAAGAAGCTGGAAGATCAATTTTCATTCCTTGACTACTAGAGTTTGACAATGCCACGTGGCACTACCCATGGTTCTTACCCCTACTGCAAGACTGGGATAGCTGAGCAGTGATCAATAACTCTGTACTGCTGGAGAGTGCTGCTGCACCAAAATCAATGCTCGTGCTGAGGGCCAAGTGTAGGGTCTAGGTAGCAATTCTCTGTTACAGATTCTAGGACTGGTATGGTGACGCAGGGCTGATTTTACTGGTGATTCAACCCACGATAAATCCAAAGGAACAAAAAGTTCCCCCTAGAAACAAAACATGTTTTCTTATAGAAAAAAGTCTGTGGCAAATAAGGAGCTGTCCAAGACACTGGAAGAAATTAAGTTTTACTTAAAAGTGATGAAGTTACACCAAATAATGGAAAACCAGTCTGCTCTGAAAACCTGCTCAGAAAAACAGTTCAATGCTGGTTCTCTGCAGGTGTCTGAGTGTTAACACACCATGATATGAGACAGAAGACAGACAGCATCACTAATACAAGCCTCAAGCACTCTATTCCAGCCTTTTGTTTTCACCATGATTGCTAAACCACCCAACACATTCTGGTACCCGGGTGCTGCAAACATTAACTGATGTCTGCTCTCCTGAAACATTCGCTCTACATGTATTAGTTACAAATTCCCCAAGAAAGGAACGAACTGGACTTCAGCATGTGTGCAGACCAGACAGGTTATCACTTCTGAGAATCCACTTAACCACATTTCTCACCCTTACTACGTGGCCCAACAGTTATTGGTCTGCATTGAAGCAACAACGTACCCATATAAATGGGCACATTTTCTACCTTTCCAAGGGAAGTGGTAAAGTAGTACTGTAAATTACCATAGTGGCTGAATAAAAAAAATGCATAAGCTGCTTTTCACTGGTATGCCATTTAGTACATATCCCGGGGGGCTGCTACAGGCCAATCAGTTTCACCTCAGTGCCTGATGGAGCAGTGAGGAGCATCCCGGAAACTATGTTAAAGCATATGGAAAATAAGGAGGTGATTGGTGACAGCCAACAGGGCGTCGCTGAGTGCAAACTGTGTCCGACAAATCTAGCGGCCTTCTAGAGCAGGATTGCAGTGGTGGTGGGTAAGGGAAGAGTGACTGGCATCATCTACCTGGACTTGTGCAAAGTATTTGACACTGTCCTGCATGAGATCCTTGTCTCTAAATTGGAGACGCATGGATTTAATGAATGGACCACTTGGTGGATAAGGAATTGGCTGGATGGTCGCACTCAAAGAGTCAACGACTCGATATCCAGGTGGAGATCAGTGACGAGCGGCGTTTCTCAGGGATCAGTACTGAGACCAGCATTGTTTAACATATTTGTTGTTGACATGGACAGTGGAATTGAGTACACCCTCAGCAAGTTTAAGATGACACCAAGCTGCGTGGTGCAGTCAACACACTGTAGGGAAGGGATGCCATCCAGAGGGACCTGGACAGACTTTAGAGATGGGCACCACTCCTACAAAAACAGGCTGAGAAAGTTAGGGCTATTCAGCCTTGAGAAGACAAGGCTCCAGGGAGACCTTAGAGCAGCCTTCCAGTAGCTAAAGGGGGCTTACAAGAAAGATGGAGTGGAAATTTTACAAGGGCATGTAATGATAGGACAAAGGGCAATGGCTTCAGACCAAAAGAAGGCACGTTTAGATCAGATATTAGGAAGAAATTCTTTACTATGAGGGTAGCAAGGCATTGGAACAGGTTGCTCAGAGAAGGTGTGGATGCACCATCCCTGGAAATGTTCAAGATCAGGTTGGATGAGGTTCCGAGCAACCTGGTCCTGTGGAAGGTATCCCTTCCCATGGCTGAGGAGTTGGAACAAGATGGTCCTTGAGGTCCTTTACAACCCAAACCAATCTAAAATGCCATGTATATCAGAGTGGGACTGATGTATCAGGTCCGTCTATAAAGAGAGAGGGGTACATTTGGGAAAGAAAGATTTGATTATAAAGGCACTCCTCAAAGTAAAAGACCCCTTCAAGGTGCCTTCTAGGCAGTACATTGCTTAAAATCCATTTTAAAGGAGGAATGAAAGAGAGAGATAGAGAGAGAGAGCGCAAAAGAGAGAGAGAGAGAGAGCGCGCGAGAGAAAGAGAGATGACTCAGCCAAGAGTCATAGGAAAAATAAAGAAAACAATAAAGAAAACTATCTTCATGCAACTATCTGTTGTTCACCAGGCTGGAATTCTAGAAACCCTTCCTGGCTCAATCACTATTTTCAATGTTCTGCCAATGACTATTTTATGCCTTATTCCCTAAATATTGTTAGAAGCAGATGTTTGCAAATTGCAAAGCAGCATGACCTCAGACATCTGAGATTAAGGTAACAGGTAGGCAGGAAGGGACAAGGCTCATGTGCTCTCTCTAAACAAACTCTCCTTCCTAACGTCCACATCAGAGAGAAAAACCTGGGCAAGATGGACCATTGGTCTGAACTCACAGGACATTTCTTATACCCTGCTGCCCTATGACTTATTCAGAGAGTCAGGTGACACAATGTGACATTTGTGCCTCTAGTCCAGCTAGAATATTGCTAGCACAGACCACAGGAACACAAACCAGTGCAAACTTGGCTACATGGAAACTGTTATAAAACTTTTTCCTATAGAAAAGTTTTAGCCAACACTTAAAAATGGGCCAAAGTCTGCTCTCATCTACACTAGTATTTGCTTTCACCTGCAAGGAATTCAAATGCAAAGCAGTTCAAACTGAGATTAAAATTTTTGGGCACAGAGCTTTCACTTTTTGTTACCTTCTGTGTTAAGAAGGGGTCAGCAATAAATGTTTCCATCCACCGAGAAATAGTTGAATATGCAGAAAATCATACCCCTTCTATTCATATTTTCAGCTCAGAATGTTTTGCTGCAAAATTACCTAGAACTCACGAAGTTCTTGACAATTATTAGATATCTCCTTTTTAGGAAAAATTTAGTATTTGCAATTACAGAATCACCAGAAGTTTATTTTTGAGGACAAAATTAATCTGGATAAGGAACAGTAGCATCAAAAAAAGCAGAAAATTGCATAAAACCAGCTAGCTTCCTTGCCTGCATCAATGATCACAATAATGGAGGCGTTAACTATAATTACTTTGCCTAGTGAATGGTTTTTAGAAAGTACATTCACCTGACACTTCAACAGAAGATTTTGTCAATGTGCTGCCTCTGAGTGAACTTAACCATGGTATATAACATGACATACTTCCTAGCAGGGAGTGCGGCCAGCAAATCAAAGGAGGTATTCCCCTCTTCTTGGCACTGACACAGCTGCACCTGGAATCCTGTTTACTAATTTTGGTCCTCCAGTTTAAGACAGATATGGAAAAACTGGAGTGGGCCCAGTAGAGGGTTGCACAAGAGGTCAAGGGTGTAGAGTACAGGACCATTGAAGAAGGTGGAGGGAACTGGGCTCGTTCAGCCTGGCAAAGAGGAGGCTCTGCTTTGTAGTGGCAGCTGATACCACAAGGGACAACGGCCACAAGCTGCAGAAATTCAGCTCAGACATTTAGCTTTGCGAAATGCACATCAGACACTAGCTAAAAATTCTTCCCCAAAAGTGCTGTACATCTCCTTCCCTGATGGTTTTCAAAACCTGTTTAGAAAAATGCATCTAACTGAGCGTTGGCAACAGCCCTGCTTCAAGCAGGATGTTAGACTAGCAAGCTCTAGAGGTCCTTTCCCATCAATAGTCCCATGATTCTATAATGTACTTCATTATACTGTGCATCACTCAAACAGCATGTCAATAGTATAGTTCAGCTTCCTGAGCTACCCGAGGGTGCACCTCTGTAAGGACACAAGGTATTGCTCCACCTGCATCTTCAGTAACTGCATTCCCACTCTAAGAGAACAGCATACAGGGGTATGAAAAACCACATCCAATTGGAACTCCCTAAAAAGAAAGACTTTTTCACGGTTTTTCCATCTACCACACAGCTTTGTGCCAGTTACACAATCAGTGGAGAAACACGATATTCTCCTCCTGTTCCCAAACAGCTGACAGCTAACTAGATTAATTGCAGTCATGCCACTCAGCTTGTTCTGCAGCTGGGGCCTTGGCCTACATCTACTAGTGCTTTACATTCAGAAGTACACTGATGTTCTGGAACATCTCTTTCTGCCGCTGAAGTCAATGGATTAAGGTCCTGTTACTGGACCACATCCCTTCTATTCAAGTGCAAATTGTTTGCCCATCTGTGGATGGAAAGAATAAAAACCATCAGTGCGATCTCCAATTAATCAAGAAATTGAGTAAGGTTAAATGGTTCCTCTACATGAAGCAAGCAGATAATTACATAGAAACCGACCCAAAAATGTTGCTTTACAATCAACTTGGGCGTAACACCAACAACTTCAAGTAAATTAAACATCTTATAAAAACTCACTGAAAAAGGGCATGAATATAGTTTGCATAGTATCATAACTTACCAGAGATCCTACAAATAGCAGTCCTAGAGAAGCTAAAGACAGCACGATGTATGATACCACAATGCTCCCAATTGTAGTCAGGTTCTGTGAAACAACAGAATAGACAACAACTCATGAAATATTTAGGGACACAGTATAGTGTCTGCATGCATGTTCTTGGCAAACTGTGTATTATTTCCCATGAATATTTAGCTATACCATACTCATCTGCGGAAAAGCCACCACATCTGAAAAAATGCCAGGCTTTGGAGAAGACTGAAACTGAAACCATCTCCGAGTTCCATCATCTCAGAAAGTCTAAACTCTACGTTTTGCTGTGAAGGCAAACAAGAATTCTGCTTCCTACCCTCATGCATTGCCAAAATTGAGATCTGGATCCACAATTCAATTTTGCAGCCTGGACCCAATGCTTCACTGCTGTAGTCAGTGTAATTTTATACTTTGGCAAAGGGCTTTGAACAAAGTTTAGTACTGTTCCTGTGTCTAGAGGTCCTTACATAAAATCCAGCCACAGAAGCCTCTTCTCTGTTTTCTACACATTCTGTGAAATACCACCAGGTTAATTCACACCACTGGAAGTGAAATTAATTTCAGTGTCTTAGCCATATTTAAGTAGTTCATAGTTTGGCCCAGTCTCAGTAGTAGGTGCAAAATTCAGTTCTAATGGGCTTCAGTGGTCAAGAAATTCTACTCTGTTTCTGTCCCACCAGTACAGCTAAAGAAAAAGTTGGAGTTATGAGCTTCCATTCGCTTATTTTAATGACAGAAGATTTCTTTGCCTTTACTGTTTCCAAGTCTAAATTTGCATGATAAACAGTGCTATAATAAACAGTCCTCAAAAATATGCATGAACATCTGCACAGTCATACTTGGGACGTTCTTGTAGTGTGTTCTAGGAATCAGTTTCCTCCATGCTGAACAATTATTTTAAGTCAAAATCACACAAATCAGTGATTTTCTGTAAGGAACAACAATTTGTTAATGATTCAGCCACTACAAATAAGATACAGGCAGTAGTCTATGAAGAGCTCTGTGATTATAAATCAAACTGCAAAAGGGCAAAGAAAAAGTGCTTCTTTCGAAAAAAAACCACCCAAAAGAGCAGGCGACATGCAGCTCATAAACACTGCTAAGAGGAAACAGAAAACAGTCGCCACTTTACTTCAGTCATAAGAGAGGCACAGAATCAGATTTTTTATTTGTACTGTATAGCCTCTGCTACGAAGATTATGTACAATGAATCTAAGCATTCTGATAGCAAATATATTTCATCTGGTTTTTGAAAGTAGCTGTTCACTACTTAATTAAGGTTCTGTCCACACCAGAAAAATCTGCACTGGGTATAATTACCAGTAATTTATCAGATGAATCATTCTGGTATACGTGTCATTATGTCATGGTGAGAGGTTAAGCAGTTTTACTGGTATAGCTTTGTAGATACAATTGAACCTGTACACCTAGTACACCTGAAATACATTTACTGCACATATGTTCTAAACACTCAACAAAAATAGATTTTTGTGACTGAGTATGTTGTGGGTTGATCCTTTTATGTGGGTTGATCCATTCTCTTAGAATTTAAGCTTTTATTCATCCTAATAAACGAAGTTCCAGCTCTCCCTTTACTGTGGACTAAACCTTAGTGGGCTGGGTTCTTACTGCTTTGTTTCATTTGCAATTATTAGCACATTACAAGAAATCTGCTGTGCTGACCTAACATCATAGCCAAAAATTCAGCACTGTATCTGAAAGATAAAATATTGATCTGTTTTCAGAAAACTCTTTTTACCTTCTCAGGACAGACACACAACGCAGCAGTCACTGTAATATATGAAATACAGGCGTATTACACTTTTAATCAGAAGAGATATTAGAAGCACCACCTAAGGCTACTGACATCAACTACATAATCCGAGAGGACTACAGGGACTTACCTCCCCTTGATCTGACAAAACCTGTTTAAATGGGGTAAGCAAGTACGAGAGCAGGTCAAAGGCATTCTGAGCTGCTGGGATGGTCCCATAAGTGCCGTACCACAGCATCATGCAGAGAAGCTGTGCAATCAATCAGAAAAGACATAATGAGCACCTCTCATTATACAAACATTCATTTTCATTTCAAGACTGCATAATTAACTAATTTAGTTAGCATTGATTTCATCTTGATTATCATTTTTGCTTTAAGAAGTCAGGTAATTTTCTAGGCTGTAGCTTAACAAGAATAAAAAGACTGAAAGCTGCACACTCAGCCACTATTAACTAGATGTGCATCACTGAGTTACGCAAGCTTACTCTGATCCACACTAGAGAAAGGACTGCCCAGGTGTACATTGAAAGAGCAACAGATTCCTCTGACTTCTGAACTCTCCTGGATCAAAACTGGTAATTCAATGAAATGACTATGTTATTAAAAAAATATTAAGGCCCCTCTGAAATCTCTCCCAAGTAAGCCATGTTTGCATAGACATCACTATAAACAGACACACACACAGAGACATACATGCATGGAAACTTTTCATTTGAACCACTTATGGGTGCTGTACACACCAGCGGTAACATAAAACTACAAAAGCAGTGATGCTGTACTTAATACACTCACAGAGAGGTATAACCTCATCTCTGACTGTGAAGGGCACACCACAACTTTACTGGGATACACCTCCCGATCCACTTGTTAACAACATGGGTATTTACCCCCATACATACCAGCTACAGAAAATGGATTTGGTGGGAGATCAGTCATTGGGCAAAGGAGGCATTTGCAGTGAGGCAGTAAATGGGATGGGAGTCTGGGACATCAAAACGCAGGGGCTGTTCGCAAGGCAAAGCCGTGAGAGGTGGCTGCAGAAATGAGAGGACTGCACCTATGTCCACTGCTACATCTACAACAAATGAGGAAACCTCCCAAGTCAACACTGCTTAAAAGGAGGGTCCCAGCATTTCAAAGCTATGGCAAACTGCCTTACCAGTATCTGTGAGAGGACAAACAGATACATGCTGTCTCCAGGCATTAATCCATTCCATCGGGGCGGCCAACCAAGCACTGCTGTTTTCTGAGAGGTTTTCAGGGACTGCTCCTTCCTGTTCAGCTCTCCTTGCTGTCCTTCAGCTTCATCCATTGACTCCATAACAGCTGGACTGGAACAACCTTCACGTGAAAACGACATGTGCAGGGGATGAATAGTGTGTGACCCCACAGGCACCGCGGGGGCTGCGAGGGCTATTGTTTTCCTGGAGACGATGGTTACCTCTCAGTTCCGCATCAGTAAGTGCGGCTCAGGATCGTGAGCGTCACACTCTATTAGTGCAGCTTTATTCACCTGCCTTCGTCAGAAAAAAGTGAGTGTGGGCGGATAAATTATTTTCCCTTTCTTTCCGGAGGTGCAGATTCTGGGCTTTGTTGTTAATAAATTCTCATCTACATTGCTGCACCTTTTCATTTTTACTTTTGAAAGAAACTATCTGTGCTATTGCCTAGCTACACACTTCCCAGCTAAATGGTGGCACAGAACCCATTTTGTCCCTTCCTGCCTCAATTTCTCTCATCCCCCCTATTTGTCTGCTTTGTCTAATTTGATTACAAATTTCTGAGGTAGAGATTGTTTCATATTATGAGTCTGAATAGTGCTCAAGGGCTCTCAGTTTTGGCTGAGCGTCCTAAGGCACTAATAAAATAGACTTTATTCTAATAACCTACTTCTTGGATGAATTCATAGTCAAGAGCTATTTAATAACGTTGTAATGCGCTTCTGTTCGGCAGAAATAACTGCTGGAGTGGCTAGTCCCTCAGTAACAGTATTTTGAACAGAGTCTGTGTAGATATAAATTAATTTGAAAGCTAAAAAGAGTGAAAGATCAGACCCATTCGATGTAAGTACTACTGATTCACATCCTTCTACATGAGGAAAGCCCCAAGGGGGCCCTGTGTACAACACTGTAGCCTTAAGCCTAACCTGTGTCCCAGGGAAAGGCCACATCATTGGTCCTTCCCTGCTTTCAGAGAATCACAGAACATGCTGAGTTGGAAGGGACACACAAGGATCATCGAGTCCAACTCCTGACCCAGAGCAGGACCCTCCCCAAGAGGTGCCTGAGAGTTTCCCCCGTGTGCCTGAGAGTATTGTCCAAACACTTCTTGAACTCTGTCAGGCTTGGTGCTGTGACCACTTCCCTGGGGAGCCTGTTACAGTGCCCAACCACCCTCTGGGTAAAGAATTTTTTCCTGATATCCAAACTAACCTGTTTGTAGAGGTCAAGTTTCTATAAGAAGTTCCTCTCAACAGGCAATTCTCTAAATGCCTCACAACAGTAACTCTACGTCAGATCAGCATGCATAAAGTAGCCACAGCTCTAATTAGACAAATGAAATATAAGGACCTGTGAATCAGCTGAGGGTCTCACCACAGTAAGAACTGATAAAAATATCCAATTCTGATTTCTATGAGAGAAAAATGTGAGAGTAGACAGGAACACGAGATGTTTATTCCCACTCCGCTACTGTTCTCCCTCCCCTCACTGAAACAAACCTTAGGACATCCATCCCTGCACATGAGAACAAGGTGTTTAGGAAACACTGATGTTTTCATCTACACTGTTCTCCATTCCCACAGTTGGCCAGTAACAGGAGGGTCATCGCTGTGTGATGTCAACTCTGGAGACCCAGAGACACAAGAAGGTGCACCTGCAATGTTCTACCAGGTGTTTCCCCAGGAGCTCAAGGTTATGGGTTTCTCATTTTCAAAATGTTCATGTCGCTTCATGATGAGTAATGGCCTCAGCAAGGCATGCTGGGCATAACTGGTTGTATGTAACTATTTCATTGTCTTTACACAGATATTTCTCAGGAAACATACAGAATGTGCACCTAAATAGACATAACCCCACGTATCTCATACCGCAGGTACATGCTGAAATTAACTTATTTGCCAAAGCCAGGTTGAATGGGGCCCTGAGCAACCTGGTCTAGTGGAAAATGTCCCTTCTCACGGCAGGGCAGCTGGGACTAGACAACCTTTTAGGTCTCTTCCAACCAAAACCATTCTATGAAGGACTCATTAATTTTTTTAAACACTACCAAAATTTCATATTAAATACAGGTCAATAAAACAGGGAAAAAAATGAAACTAACGAGGTAAAATCGTAAGTTTCAACAATCCCACCCTTCACTTTCACCAATATGTCTTTTAATGCTAGAAGACAACCACTTGAAAACAATGCTTTTCAAAGCAAAAGCAGAAAGTTTCTGCAATACAGCTCAAGAGATCGTGGGTGCTCTACCTCTCAGTCCTTCAGGCTTCCAGCCAGTAATCTACAGGCCGTGACAAACATCCCCAAGAAACTCAGAGAGGACACACGCAGTCCTTGGTGTCCAGGGACACTGACCATACATTTAAACCCGACTTCTGACACCACACTAAACAGAGCTGAACTCAGAAGTTCTCCAGGAGGACAACACCGCAGTCACATTAAGCAGCCACAGTTAAGGCTGCCTAAACACTTTGAATGCTGACCTTTGTTTTCATTTTCTATAATGTGCTAAATCTTAACAGTTAAGGTTGAAAATTTTCAAGCTTCTAAACTGCTTCATGTCTCACTGGATTCGAACAAGAATTGAGGGGAAAACACTTGTTAATGATTGCCAATTTTTTCCCTGCTATTTTTGTGGGATGTTTATGCTCTGTGCTTTGGAACGGGAATTTGAAATTTAGCAGGGCCAGAATCTTGATGTCAGGAACTATTTTTGTCACCCCTGCAGAGAGACATGCACCTGTGGCTGAGATCTAAACGTTCAGAAATATCTGTTTACATATAGTTTATTATTGTTTGCTCCTACAGTCTCTAGCCTTCCATTTTCACTAAACATATTTTAAGTTTTACTTTTCCTTTTTCTACATGAAATAATACACCTCTGTCCCTAAGAATGGTTAATGAACATATTTACTGTTTTTCCAAATTCTGATGACTTCCTTTCTTGAATACTCCTCCCCAAAGCTCAAGATAAAATATACAAAGTGCAGAACTAAAATATCATTGGGAAGACAACCCAACAAGGAGCCAGGGAATGCAGATTTCAAACTCAGCTTTCAATTGTTTTTTATAAGTCATAATATTTCATATTTCAGAAGATTTCCTTTAACTGACCAAAGGCTCGTTCACCCGCCTTACGTAGCAGGTAAACAGAATTTCTTTGTTTCATATCTGTAACAGCCTGAGATTTTACAAGGTCGCTTGTGTCTAGGTTGGAAACAAAATCCTGACTCTAACATGACAGTGTGAAGGCCAATTAACCACATGCCTTCTAGAACAAAGATGTCAGAGTTAGGGGACTGCTCTGTGTCTGTAACCATGAGGATCTATGCCTCTCCACAGCCCAGAAGTCCAATTCCTGAGTTGTTTAGTATCATCTGTACAATTGGAAGAGTCAAATTCTCCTTCTTATGACTGCCCTATATGAAAGGCAATAGATTACTTCGACTTTCAATTTCCACTAGTAAGGTCCTGGTTTATGGACCCAGGAGCCCAGGATTCCAGCTCTGCTGAACTGAAACTGTTATCAACAGGTATTTGCACTAATACAGTAAAAGACAAGAGGGGCAAGAACTAAAATACTGAAGAACTGCCTGTATTCATATGTATAAAGGAACTGATACTGACACCAATACAAGATACATGTCTTGGATATATAAAGAAAAAGGCCTGTATAATTAAAGTTCACTCAAACATTTGCTCTTCCAAATCCCAAAAGATAAGATTCTAACAAAGATAATGATGCTCACCTAGGGCTCTGTATCCATTAAACTATCTCAGATTTAAACAATACTGCAATTACCACTCACACTTCATCTTGCAATCCTGTATTCCTGTATATTTTGCCCTAATGGGCCTTGGATTCTTTCAGAGAGCAGATGAGGTAATAAATGAGTGAGACATCAGTAAAGCTTTCTTGTCTCAAGGTGAATGTGAAGGTTTGGAGAGAGCTGGCCAAGGATGACTACATCCAGGAGTGAATTGCACCTCTCCTCTGTTAGTGATTTGATTGACAGTTAAAGGTACCATCTGTGCAATATCCTCTTCTATTCCTGCATCATGAAGATTGGGATTCAAGTTCCACAAGTACTTCTGCTTTGGTGCAGGACTACAGTTGCTAGAAAAAAAAAAACCTTGACAGAAGAATTAAAAGGTCTCCGACATCTGTAGCAGCCATATGGCTTGTTAAAGCAACCAGATATCTCAAAACAGCACCATAAACTTAACCTCATCCTTGCTGTTCAGGGTAAGGAACTTTCTGGATCATGCCAGGGATCCATTCATCCTGTATTCCTTCCTTAAACGCTGCCACCAATACAAGCTGCCAAAAATACACGGCACAACACTTTGCTATGGAATAATACATAGGGAAACATCTTTCTCCACTCAGGAGGTAAAAGCTGGCTTCTTTGACTCTGAAAGCACCCATTTTAAAACTCTTGTGTCTCTATATCTTTAATTTTCTGACTTTATATGTGGGTACATAAAAGGCAGAAGAATTAAACAACACCTATATGCGCTCTCAGAAAAACAAGTGCTTAGAGTACCAGGCTTAACTGAAATGCTAAAAGGCACTGTAGAAATGATAAGCAAGTCAACAAACCTCACAGTAACAAACATGCCACGATCCCATCAAATCCTGCTGTGGGTGAGGCATTAGCAGCTCTGGAACTCAACTGATTCATACTTAAAGCCTTCAGTGACAAACAAACCAAACCAAAACAAAAACAAGTCCCCAGAACTGCACATCCTGGTTGTTATTCCCTAAAGAAATTAACACTTTAAAGGAACTTGTGTCCTCTTTTTCTTTAGCATGGATGCTAAATGCTCACAGAATTGACACAGCTCCATAGGCAGACTTTTAACTTAATCATGTATTTTTGAGCAAAAGACTTGTTTCTCATCAAAATTGTTTTTATAACAGAAAATGTACCCCAGCAATGAAAACATAGTGCTCTACAGTTATTAGAAATTTACGTACATCCCTGTGGGGGATTGGGTGGTACTGTTTCTTCACTGGGAAACACAAATTTTGTCAACGGTGGCTGCTTTTTCACTGTTGGTGGAAACCCCAAGCTTTGAGAATTACCTGCCAGACATACAAAACAAGGGAAAAACAGGCCTCGTCTGTTCTGCCAACCCTCAAACTGCAGCAGTGAACACATCATAGACGCTCAGCTCCATTGTCCCATAATTGTTTAGGGTATATAGAGATACATATCCCTCTGACCTGTCTATATCTTCATGATGGCTGTGCATGGCAAGAATTTATAGGAATGGACCACAGCATAAAAGCATCACGAAGTATGAACGCACCAGCCAAACTTCACATCCATCCAGATTACCAACACTTCACACCAGAATCACAAATCCATGTAATAGCTTTTAGATCTTCAGATATCAAAAGGCAACTGCCCACTGAAATCACTGTCTCCAATTTCCATCTAACTGCTAGGGAGACCTGCTATTGATGACAGAACAGTAGATGAAGGTACACTACTGATACAGCTCTGCTCTGCAAGTCAACTGCTTCTTTTGACATGCACCTAAACTGCGTAAGAAGGACACAGCCCTTGGCATTACAGTTCACATATCTGGTAAAGACCCTGTTAAAAACACACATCATAAGACATCCTGATTGCAGGCAAGTCCAGGTGCTGGCAAGACACATCTAAGCTGAATGAGTTGCCTCAGAGTGCACACAAACAGCTTGTGCCAGGGAGTAAAAAGATAGCCCTTCTATCCAAAGAATAAAGATTTAGGAGAAAGGTATCGTCTGAGAAAACATTCTTTTTCTGCTTGCCACTGCTTGCATAGCAAACACAACTTGTGTGTTTTTTCCTCATGCTGCAGGAAATCAACTAGTGGATCACTATTTTATAATTCTGAAACTTCTACTGAACTTCTTTATAATCATTACTCTAATATATTAAGTAGTAAACATGACAGAAGTTGTATATTGCTGTTTACAAACAGATAAAATTCACCACCAAGCAAAGTCTGTTGCTTCTTGATGTTCTCTTCAGTCATAACTGATCTGATAAGTTTAGGTCAAAAATTACACTAAAGACTGTGTTGAAAGCTGGGAATGTTTTTTGCTGTTATCCTAAGAATGCATCTCCTCCATTATTAATTTTTTTGACCTTTCTGATCATGACAACTGCTACTCTGCTTAATCCCTGACCTGCTGTTTACAAGAGTTCAATATAATTATGTTTTCCAAATGGCTGAATAGAATACTACTCAGGAGGAGAGCATCTCATCCTCAAAAGTATGCAGATTAAGAGCTGCAAAGAAAAATATTCACAGATGCACCCTACAGCTACCTACTACTGGCTGACTGGAGATAGAAAGGATTTACAACAATGTAATAGCCTCAATACTTCCAATTCCAGTCTGGATAAAGTCCATGTTTTAGCTGCCAAGAACTTGTGGTTGGTAGATCTTGCATTTGTAATGCAAAACCACATAAAAAGCTACTTCAGGACATATCAGCTTAATTCAAACACAAGAAACAACCCTGAGAGATCCACGTATCTCACTACATTTACCACTAAACACTGCCAGGCACCAAACCAATTCTAAAATCACTTTGGTGTCTAACTGGAAGCCAGGTAGATCAAAGCAGTGGTCCTTTGTAGGACCGCAAACTGAACTGCAGATTTCAGTGACCCCTGTGTAACAGAACTTAAAGAAGAAATAGGCCTGACATACCATCAATTTAAGTAAGAGGTCCAGAAAACTGGAATTACCCTCTCTGACACATTACAGAGGAATAGAAGTCTCTTCCGTCTACATAACCAGCAACCCAGTTATCAGTTTCCTATGTTACTTCATCTGAGATGAATTTCTGCTTGCAATGCTTTCAGTTTGCACTAAGTGTATCTACCCTGGTCTGCAAGAAGGCGATGGGCCAAGCTAGAGGTATTTATAGCTACATGGAGAAAAACGGAAATTTCTAACATTTAAGGATTCCATTAGGGAAAGCCGAATATTTTCGCTAAAATGATCACACTGGAAGTAGCCAAGAATATTTGTATTTCATTCACTCCAATTCCTGGGTTGATATGCCCATCAAGAGGAATTCAGCTGCTCAACAGCTCTCAAGTGACATTGGCTTTAGGCTCTCTGAAGATTTGAGAGAACACCACCTCATTCTTGGTTTTTTTTATAAGTGTGTGTTGGGAAAACTCCGTGACAATGATGCACATTACAGCTTTAAAACTGAGCTTTTAGTAAGTACAATTACTGATATAAAATGTCTACCTGCTGTTGATTAGTCAGAGAAAAAATCTACTTCAGTTCTCCCTTCTGAAGTACTGTCACTGAAACTGCTAATAGAACAACTTCTTGTATCATTACAAAACTGCTTAGAAATGGTCTTTCCCTCATACTGAAGTGAGAAGGATAATTTACCCTTGTGCAACAGAGGATAACACACAAATATTAATTCTCCTTCTCACTTGCTTTATCCATGAGTGGCTACTAGCATACCTGAAGCCAGCAGCTTCCTTCTGAGGAAGACAAACATTCTCTGTGGAGTTCTTTGAACAACATTGCAAAGAGGAAAAGGGATGTCATCTACTGGCCAGGAAGACTACCAGAGACTTGCACTTTTAAAGCTCAACTGGTAGAATCTGGCTGCTGCTTAAGCCAAACTCTGATTACCAAAAGGGAAAGACACATCTCAAGAAAAGAAAGCAAGGAATAAAATCATGTATAAAATCTGTGAGCAAGCCAAGCAGTGAACTGAGGTCTACATATTTCTAGCCTAATGCTTCTCCCCTTTCCCTGGCAAAAAAATCAAAGAAGAAACTTTCCTCTCTACTTGAAATATGTTCTACTGAAAAAAATTCTCTGTGCTGGTGGGACACACAGCTCCATCCGTAAGTGGCCTGTTCTCATCTCTGAGGGAACAGGAACCTGATGCCAGTGTGCAAGGAGAATAGTTGCCTTTCCACACAGCAGCTCCCTGATGAACTGCTGAATCACACATTTTCTCTGCATTCATTTCACACTGCTCCCACTCAGTCCACCTGCCACTTCATCTGGGGTGGGTGGGAGGAGAGAAAGAGGTGAAGTCAAAAGAAATGTTCATGTTCACCCAGGACCATTATTATGATACCACAGGGTCACATGTAAGAGCAAGCCTGCAAGCTGCTAGAGAGGGATGGAGAAAAGAAATATCAGATTGCAAGACAAACTGCCTCCCCCTATTCTTCAACAAGAGAAGACTGGCCAGCAAACAAGTTGCAAACCTCATCTGATTCTCAATCAGTCACTGATGTTACGTGCTTGCTGGTATGTTCTGAGAATTTAGGGTATAGATGAGGCCTTGAGGTTTTCCCTCTTTTCTGTGATTTATAAGAGCTTTCAAACTGTTGTGATTTTTTCAAAAGTCCAACAGGTACTGTGTAGTAATTGTCTGGCTGTGACAATGATAAGTGAAAAGACCATCTGGATAGATTCCAGTTCCTAAGGGCATCTTCAGCTGAGTCGCTGCAGTGGAAATGTCCACCAGCTCCAACCTTCATCATTCAAGAAGATGAAGAAAAAATTGTAGCCATTTTCTCGCAGGGTCCACAAACCCCAAGCATAAAAGGAGTCAACATATCCCAATACCTATCAAATTCCTGTACAGAAAAAGACTCTGTTATCAATGGCAAGAAATATGTTTATCATGGTTACGGAGGGTCTAGATTATTAGGTTGGACTGTACATACAGAAACATACATTTAATTAAATTACCAGGGTACTATTTTTTTCTGTGATTAGATTTCTGGACAATACAGTTCACAGGTCATGAAAAAAATGCCCAGAAGCTTCCTAATTTATTAAATCAATGCCTGAAAAAATGCTTCTGAAACTAACTTTCAGACTAAACCAGGACAACTGTGATTAATTTTCAGACTAACTTTTTACCTACTGCTATTGTTAGCATTCACTAGAAAAACCAAGGGCTTATTAGGAGCTAAATAAGGATTTAGTTTATTAAGCAGAATTAGTGATTCAAGAAGTAAGCCCTTTGAGAAAGAATCTGTTCTTAGGTAATGTTCGGTCTTGCTGCTTAGTGATTCTGGTGCAAATCTGCTTGCTTGAAAATGTGCTTGTGCTCTATAGACCTGAAATGCAAAGACAAAACCCAGTCGCAGAGATTTTAATAACATAGCATTAACGTGCCTTTCTACATCAACTTCCACTCCCCACCCCAGTGAGTGAGTGGTCTTGCTCAAGAAATAGTTCATGAAAAAATGATAACTGCAGAGGAAAAGAAATATGGGAAAGAGAAAAGAAAAATTCAAAATCTTCTCAAATTCCCCTGCCTCCATACAGTCTTTTTTTTTTTTTTTCTCAAAATACAATTTCATGAGACAGGACTCTGGCATATGAAGTCATTTTTGAAGGGAGAAAGATGCAGCCTGACACCAGAGACTTAGTTTCACTGAAGTGTGAGTATGGGAGACTTCATTTGAGCTGTCATCTAACTCTTCCTTTCTGGAAGAAACAAGATGTTCCAGGCAGCGCTCCTCCCAGACCGGGAGTCCTACACAGTGCTACAGACTGCTTTATAATATACCTAACCTACCTGAGTGGGTTAGTGAAGTAACTTACCTAATTATCTCACCAAATCTCTAGTCCATGATGCAGCTCTGTTTCACATGAGTTAAGGGAGAAGCAGCTTGGGATACACCCAGCTGACACCACTCCAAATCACGTGTAAGCCTCGCTTAGATGGGAGTGAGAAGAAAACAAAATCCTCAGGCTCTCTGCTCTAAAAAACCAGTGAAGATGAACTGCTAGAAGCCATCAGAAGCAGTAAGGGACTGTCAAATAAAGCAACCACATGGGAAGTATATGGGAGCTACTGTACCACCTGTAGGGTCCGACTGCTGGTGTCCAACATTCATTGCAAACTGCTCTGTTTCTACTAATAATTTCCAATGCAAGACTAGTTATGCCCTTGTCCACATCTAAATCATACTCCCACTACTAAATCAAATACACAAGAGGTTTATTCTTAATGGCTCTCCTAATGCTTACAGGGCTTAAACACAAGATGTGTTGTTAAGCAGTGTCCTTTTTCCTTTTCTCCTGTGAAATGTCAAGTTAAAGGATATGCCATTTCTCATGGCAGCTAGGGCCCCTAGAGCAGTGTTTGTTTCAAAACAAAATATTAAATATGATGTCAAATTACAGCTCTTAAGTGAGTGCAGACCCTCAACGGGCAGAGACAGTGAATATTAACTTGTATCACACCCACACATAATTAGCATTTGCCATCTTTCAATCAGGGCTCTATTCAAAGCTTCTTTTGTTTGGTTTTAGTTTGGTTTTGCGTCTTTTTTTTTTTTTTTGCATAAGGCTCTTTCTTCCTTTCCTATTAACCACCTTACAGAAGGTACATCTGGTCACCACTTAACAATTAGATTAAATTTTTAAAAATTGGGTTTTTTAAATAAAGAATACATTTCTTTGTTGTTTTCTTCAGTGAACATTTTCAAGTGCCTGGTGATAACTTGGCAGTGCCTTGAGCCTTTGTAAATAGATTACAAGTTGACTTTCAGTGGAGTTGGTTGTCCCAAATTAATCCCAGGCGGAAAACTTCCTTTTAACACTGAAATGGAAACCCAAAAAGCAGCTCTGTAATTCCACAGTTGAAGAGACAAGGCTTTGATTGCTCATGAATCAGCTTTGCACAGGCAACACAGCCAGGGACAACTGTCAGCAGCACAATGATGCAAATGGATATGCACAGGCTTGAACTCTCTCAAACAGGATAACCAACTCTCCTCTTCCAAACCCGAATTAAAATTTTTGTGCCTTTAGTCTTTAACTGCAGGATATACTTAAACATGCCTGAATGCATAATCAAAAAATAGCAATAATTTAAAAACAGTCAAACGACCTCTGCAATACAAGAGTGACTCTGACAGTGAAAAGAAACGAGCACATTCTGGTATCACATACTTTCGAAAGTATTTACTACTCATATTACTATAATCTGAATTGGTGTTAGCACACTGGTACTGTTGCAAAAAAAGCATATTTCTCCTGATAAATTAATAACTTCTACAGTTGTAATGCTAATACCACTGTGTGTTTCTAATTTCTCTTCAGTGACTTACTAGCCTGGCATTCTGTAGGTATTAGATCCGCTTTCTGCTCTGGTGAGTGAGAAGGTTTGCACCTTGAAGCAGATGGGTGATATGCTGGCTTCCTGCCAGGTTCAAATGTGAACATTTTGATGTCATTCATTTGGGGATAGCCTGCTTTACTAAGTGACTCAGATCTTATGCCCTGGAGCCTTCACCAAAAACATTTAGGAAAGCCACTATCACATTCAATGTTTATTTCAAAGACATTCTCTTTCCTGAGCAAAGTAAATTATATCAAGACCAGTCTCAACAATCATCTTCAGTCACAAACCTGATACATGCCCCAAGGGTACTATGCCAAGTATAAGTGTTTTACTTTCTTTCATGTATTTAAAAAGGCTATGCTTGCACTGCTTTACTTCCTCAGAAAGCAGCAGCCTCACTCAGATACTATAACTTAGGCTTCAAAATAAGCACTCGTACAGATAGGGCGTGGACATCCAGAAACAGGATGTCCACACTCAATTTCACCTCTTTATTGGAGCCCTATTTCCATTCAGGGCTACTCCATCAATGCAAACACTGCACAATGAAATGTCATTGCTTCCAGTTCAGTGCTCTGCTACCTCTGTAAGTGCAGTCCCTTCATGTTAGGGGCATGCTTAGGTTAATAAAATGTGGTAAGCATAAGTTTCGACCTCTCCTTCTCCCTAGCTATCCATACAGGAGCACAAAAAGTGAACAGTGGAGGTGGTAACAGTCCACTTGGTTTACCTGTGCCTAGTCTATCTGGGTTCCTATACTCTGCTCCTCAACAGGGCTACACAGCCTTAAATAGTAAACTAAAAAAAAATGAAACAGCTTGCCTTCTCATCCTCTTCCCAGTGAGGAAACATGCACTGAGCAATGTTTTGTCTAGATACAGAAGCAGACATGCAAAAGTTGTTACAGATCTCTGTCAGAGAAGGTGAGACAAAAAGGCACACGCTGGTGATGAGCTTTGCAATTATTCTGGGAGGATTTTGCATGACTTGCCTGCAGTCCTGAGTATACAAAACAATCCAAAGAAACAAACCTCTAATGGACACACGTATCCCAAGGCTCTGCTTGACCTGAGGTGACTCTCATACCACACAGCCTCATACTGAGTTACCTTACCAAAAGCTGACATTAATTGACAGATTTCCAAGGTGGGAAGCAAGCACCATTGCAGGTCCTGCATCAGCATAGTTTTTCTATTTCTAGCTCCACAGTAAGACAGGGATCCCAGTCAGCCTAGGAGTTTTCATTCTGTACTCCACCAAATACTGCAGAAATGCTCTTTCATACCTTAATCTGAGACCTTTCTGGAGAAGACCTGAATATGATCTGATGTTGCATGGAAGCATGTGGCAGGTATGCTGCATCTGTGGGAGGCACAGCTGCCAAGCAGGTACACTTAAAACCTCCCATTGCTAGAGGTAGAAAAGGTCTCACACTATCTCCCATTCTGAGGATGAAAAGACAGCAAGTTACCTTACATCCTCGACTACGCAACACAAATTTTAAAAACATTGTTGTCTCTGATCTTGATTGAAGCATTTCTTTCTTTTCAGAAGCTCCTGATTTCATAACATTTGTAATTTGGGTCACCACAAAGGCACCAAACATATCCTTATGATTCCTAGTTGCCCCACTGTTTTGTCTCCATATTGAAACATGCTGTGTATCTAATATATTTTCAAATATGAGTAGTCAATTGCTTTCCACAGCATGCTCTTCATGAAGTGTGGGTGACAGTATGTGCCAATGGGAAGCAAGATTTCATCCACAGAGCTGTATTTCTGCTATGCTATCCAGAACACTTCATCTGCATCAACAGGAGATGCCAAGCACCTCATACCAAGTCTCCTCCCACACTTTACTTCATGTGAAGAATAAAGAGCTGAGTAATCTTGTAAATCTCATTCTTAGCTTCTAAGGACCAGTGCAGCGCTTTCAAACCACCCGACCTCTGTCTTCCTCTACATCACTTGAAAATTCTACTAGAGATTTTTTTCCTTGCCCCCCTCAACTCCCATTGACAGTTGCGTACAAAAAACTTGCTTGGACCTTTCCGGAAGGGTTTGTGTGGCAAGGTTTTGGTAGCAGAGTGTGGGGGGCTACAGGGGTGGCTTCCTTGAGAAGCCGCCAGAAGCATCCCCATGTCCAACAGAGCCAATGCCAGCCAACTCCAAAAGAGACCTACTGCTGGCCAAGGCTGGGCCAATCAGATGGTAGTAGCACATCTGTGATAATATATTTAAGAAGGAAAAGAAGTTATGGCACAGAAGTAAAGTGGCTAGAAAAGAGAAGAGTGAGCATATGTGAAAGGAATAGCCCTGTAGACACCAAGGTCAGTGCAGAAGGAGAGGGAGGAGGTGCTCCAGGTGCTGGAGCAGAGATTCCCCTCCAGCCCGTGGTGCAGACTGTGGTGAAAGAGCTGTGCCCCTGCAGCCCATGGAGGTCCACAGGGGTGTAGATAGCCTCTGGAGGACCTCACAGCAGAGCAGGTAGATGCCCAGAAGAAGGTTGTGACTCTGTGAGAAGCCTGTGCTGGAACAGGCTCCTGGCAGAGACCTGCAGACACATGGAGAGGAGCCCACACTGGAGCAGGTTTGCTGGCAGGACTTATGACCCTGCACACTTGAGCCTGTTCCTGAAGGACCAAATTCCCTGGAAGGGACCAAATTCCCTGGAGAGGACCCACACCGGAGCAGTTAGTGAAAAACTGTAGCCCGTGGGAAAACTACACTGGATAAGTTCATGGAGGACTGTCTCCCATGGCAGGGACCCCATGCTGGAACAGGGGAAGGACTCCTCTCCCTCAGGAGGAAGCAGTGGCAGAAACAGCACGTGATGAACTGACTGTAACCTCCATTCCCTATCTCCCTGAATTGCTGTGGGGGAGAAGATAGAGAATCAGGAATGAAGTTAAGACCAGGACAGAGGGAAGGGTGAGGGAAAAGTGTTTTTAATATTCGATTTACTATTCACTATCCTGCTGATTTTGATTGGTAACAAATTTCCCCAAGTCAAGTCTGTTTTGCCTGTGACAGTGAGTGATCTGTCACAGGTGTTAACTGGTGAGTGATCCTTTCCTGTCCTTATCTCAGCTCATGAACCTTTTGTTAGGTTTTCTCTCCCCTATCCTGTTGTGGAGGGGAGTGACAGAGTGGCTTTCATGGGCACCTGGCCTCCAGCCAGGGTCAAAACACCATAATAGCCTTAATTATGTTGCAGAGATCATAAGAAGAATGGACAAGAGCTACATTTTATGCATGGCCCAGGTAGAAGCTCTGTGATCTATTTCAGATAGGCTGAACAGAGGCACACAAGATAAAAGGTGAAGCAAGGCAGTATCAAGTCCTATTTTTGAGGGATACCTGTAACACAGTTCATCTTTTCATCTCTACAGATCTTGAAATGGTCTTACCAGCTGAAGGAACACAGTATCACCAAACCTATATGTGTGTCCAATAGAAATAGTACTTTAGTGGCATGCAGAAAAACCTCAAGAACAAAGGAAGCTTCACCTTAGAGCTGTTGCAAAAGCCTTTTACCCTACAGAAAATAACACAGGCTCTTCAGTGTCCTGGCAAAGGGCATTCAGAACCCGTCAGTACCAGTGAGCACAAAGGATGCTAAAAAGGGGCCATTTTGAGAGCCCCTGTACAAACACAACATAAAGAAAAATGACCTATTCTGAAAAAGCTTTCTGTATTTATCTTTGTCTCCCACTGAAGGCATACAAAAGGGAAGGCATTTAGTGTCTCTCAAGAGTGCCATCCCTCTGCTCAAAAGACTGCAAAATTGGTCAGATGAAAATTTTACCGATTTCAGCAGAAATGCTGCCTGTGCAAGGAAGTTGGGACCAAGCCTTACAGTCTAACCGCCTTCCATTCTATTTCTGTGCTCAGAAGTAAGAGACCATTTTAACATACACAGAGGGAAGGTAAAGGCATTCAAAGTGCTGAAGACTTTGCAAAGCAGCAACTTTGGACTGTCATTTGAAGGTCAGTCTCCAACATACAGTATTTATCTGCCTATTGTCCAACATCTTGAGTACAAAGGACTTTTAATATAGTATGTTAGCTAATTAAATCTGGAACATTAATAGGTTTTTCGTAACACTGTGGCATTTTATTCATGAAAAACAGTGGAAAATGGTTCTATTTAAAAGTGGTAATAGCTGTAGTCTTTGAACATATGCTTAATGAATAAATCTGTTAGGAAAAAAGGCTTGTGTGTATTGGAGGGGGGTAGTATGTTTGTTCTCACTTAAAGCGTGCCATGATGGCAGTCATCAACAGCAAATGGTATCTATTGTTAGGGCTAAACAGAATTTCATTTGGCCATTTACTTTCAGGTGAAATTGCGTTTTTCTTTTAAATAACACATTCTTTTAGCTAAACAGTTGAGCTTAAAATAAAGCAATACCAGATCCATGTCATTAAGGACACTGGATAAGCATTCATGCTCTTTGGTAGGTGCAGAGAACCACAATATAGTAATATCCAGGCAGCTTGCTACCACAGCATGGGGTGCAGCACACAGAAAGCCAGCCTCTTCTACAGTGAAGAGGCATTCAGATCCCATGGGGAGAACAGTCTAACAACCCAGTGCTACCACATATCGTAGTGGTGGGTGCAATTTAAGGGATGAAATTATATAGAATACAGTTCGACACAGAACCTGAACAGAATGGACTATGTAAAACTTAGAAGACAACCAGAAAGCTATGATGAAAATGCACACGAGAACAAACTCAATCTGCTGGGCTTCCGTTTGCTTGAGCAGGTGGATAAGTTTAATGAGCTGGTAGATTTATTTGTGAAATTAAAATACCAATTTTTGCATTGGGAAGTAAGCATGAAAAATACCTACAGTTAAGCCATAGTTGGCTGGGTATTTTTAAAGGAAGCTTGATAGATGTTGTGAAAATGCACCACTAAAAAATAAATATGTCAGTATTTACTCAACTCCTCCCAAAAAACTCTTCTCATGGAGTGCCTGAATCTCTCCTTTCTCTGCTTAATCTGAGAGTTTAGGATCCTCAGTTACACTCTGAGTGCTCCTAACGAAGGCTCACCAAGGCAGACTCCCCTTTCTGTTCTCTCCTTCAATAACATGTTTGAATATGGCTCTTTTCTGGCAACATGGCCAGGTCTCAAGTAGAAGGTGCATTTTGTGACGAAAGAGCCATGGGGAACTCCCAAGTTGCATTCAACCAAATCTCCTAGTGCAACACACTGCATTTGAAAAATCTAACAAATCTAACAGATGAGACCATGCCATGATCATCTTTTTTGACAATTCTTTTCAAGTAGCAGAGTTGTGAGACTGCTCCTCACTGCTTTTGGACAGTTGAGCATGAGTCAATGCCTGCTCTCCATCAGCTCTGTTAACTTGTCAATCCTTGCAATCCCTCCTCTTTCCTTTAAGAACTCTACCTTGTGAAGCCACAGAGCAGGCCCAGATTACCAAAGATCAGAGATCAGGTGTAGGTGGAGAGACAAGAAGATGCATAAATATAAAGCAGGTCTCAGGTTCCCAAGACTTCTTTTCCAAGACAAAACAGTGATACAATGAAAAAAACATTCCATCATTAAACTCTAATTCCTGAGGATGGTATTCCCCAACAATTTGTTTCCTAATGCTGTCCATATTGAATTACTTTGCTTATTGAGGTTTCTTGCATTTCCCCATGGGGATGTCACCAGCAGGTGTAAGGAAAGCATGAAACCTCAATCCATAAACTGGTAAGGCAGAGGTCGAGAAAGTATGAAACTGAAGAGGTTTGAAATACTGTGATGACATTAGACTTCCAAAGGGTGGTTTGCTTCAATTAAAATAAGTTTATAAAACTGTTGCAGACACACACGTGTCAACAAGGTTCTGTTCTCAAAAATGACTAGTTGTTTTACCAGGCTGATTTTCAGCTTATTTCAGCTTGTAGTTATGCAATTAATTTGTCCATTAATTAATCAGTTAGTCCACCAATCCAAACACTGACCATGAGGCATGCATAAAATTTAGTATGTAACAACATGCCCAATTCAAAATAAAAGTTGTTTTTGCACTGTTCTGGATCTCACATCCATGAAACAGGCTCTTTGGTATTTTTGATTTATGAAATATCTGCTCTGTGGCATTAAATCAGGTCCATTCTTGTCAGTTAAGCTCCATAATGGACTTGCAGTAACAAACAGCAAAAGGACAAGACAAAAATGCAGGTGACGAAAGAAGGTCTGATTATGTCTGAGAATAATGGAAATGAGAATATCTAATATGAGATGAAAAAATGAAAATAAATACAAGGCCATAGAAGAGAAGCCCACAGGAGGAGGAGGAGAGTGAAAGCCTGACAGAAGGACTGAGCAGAGACTAAAAACAGCATCTGGCAATAGCTCAAATGAAACAAGGTAGCATATGCAAGAAGTACAGTACACTGAAAACTTCCTCCCTCTTGGGGATTAAACAACCTCAGAGTTAGGGTATACAGTGTACCCTCTCTCTCCTCTGGAATATCTTGCTCTAAACTCTGAAACAGAAAAAAAATCTAGTTAAACTTTCCAATTTCATCTGTGAGCTCTTAACGGAACATTTCAAAGGCAAAGCTGCAGAAATCAGATATTGATTTTGGTTCATTTCTCTTGTGGGAAATACGATGGTGGATATCTTCTCCCTAGCTCATTTAGGGCATCAGGAGGCCAAATTTTCTAAAGCCCCAGTCCAGCCAGATAAGACCATGGTTCTGTTGAAAGAACTTTAATGGTTCTTCAAAAGATGGGCCTAAGTTTCATTTTCAAAAGCAGCTTAACATACGGAATCCCTTTCACACTGAAAGGCAGGGATACAATACTGCAGAGTTGCTTTAGAAACCGAGACTGACACGGTTTTCAAACTGCTGCCTACCATGTGCTTTTGCTTCCTTTAATTGCATGTCTGTGGATACAGCACATAAATGTGTCTATTGTCACTCACAACTAAGAAAACACAGGTGCAGTTGTGAGAACATCAAACACTACATACTGGGCAGTGTGAGGACAGCCCATCATTCCAAATCTTAAACTGCACTGATGTTCATGCTATTTGCACCTACACAAAAGCTGAGAAAGTCCCACGTGGGGACGTATTGCAGTGCTAACCAGGGCCTAACAGAACTTGACAGAACAGTTCTGTCAGCTCTCACATGGCCTTACAGGTAGACATGCCAAGCCAAGCAACGCCATTTCAGGGAATATCCCACCATGCCCCAAATGTTTTTTGTCATGGTGGATGTGCATAGGCTGCCACATCTAACTGCACAGCTCCGTCTGACTGTACAGCGGGAACAAACTACAACCACAGTTCTTCACCCCTATGACCATCTGGAGCAGGGTTGTACTTGAGTTTGCTGTTGCTCCCCTCAAGTCCATATGCCTCTATTTCGTTCACCAGACACCAAGAAACAAAAAACCAAAGACGATGCCCTCCAGACCTCACTCTAACAAAGAGCATGTGATTAGATTTATCTTCTGTAACAGTCTCTATTCCTCAAGATCAAGCTTAAAAGGCAGAAGATACACAGAGAGGCAAGAGCAGAGCAAACTGTCCTAACATGAATGGTGAAAGGACAGAAGAGTCCTGAATAATCCTTAGAGGAGAGTGACAGACCAGAAATACTATTTGCTGCCTGTGTAGGAGCAGAGACACAGTAGAATGTACTTTTACCTTGGACTTAGGACCCCAATCTTCCTAGGGACTGACAGAAACCGTAAAAAAACCAAACTCCGTCATCTACCTTTGAAATACAGCTGCCCACTTCTGCTCAGACTCCTGAATCCTACCTTATTAAGTATGCCCCAATGTCAGTACATGCTCATGATTGTTGATAAATCTTTAAACTTTTCAAGTAACATTGTTGTATTAAGGTTCAAAGACTGAAACCAAAACAAAAAATTGCTGTGATCAAATGAATATGAATGTGAGGCCAAAGTCAGGTGCATTCCACTTCAGTTGGGTTATTTTACCATTGCAAGCACAGTACTGACTCATCAAGAAAACAAGAGGCAGCTTCATCTTACCAATTTGGAAAAAAACCCCCAAATCATTCTGTTACTGAAACTCAAAATGCAGTGCTTATCTGGGAAAGAAAGAGGCAGGGTGGTATGCACCTGGAGGAAAACAGATGTACATCCTCTTGGAAAGCAAGGAAAGACTCACAGCTGCTGGAGAAGCAGCAGCACAGTGGTTAGAATAACTGTGCAGGGGAAACCCAAATCACAAGCTGAAGCTTTGCACCAAAACACTGTGGTAGATCAGCTTGTATATCTTTTACTTGGGCTGTTAGATTGTAGACAGCAGACATCACTTCACAGCACACCATTACAAACTGCTGTCTTCAGAAACCTGCATGCTCTAAAATCTAGTTGATGTGGCCTGCTAAGACTTCTGAAGTTCCAGGTAAATCTCTGTAGCAGTTTATAATTTGATAATGCATACTTCACCAATACTAAGCTGTCAGAATTGCCTGAGACCAGCTGGATTCACTGTTTTCTAGGTACAGCGACATGACGAATGGCAATCTCTCCATGGTGACCTAAAAAGGTACTTTGCGACACAGAGACCCAGGACATAGCAGCAAATGGATTCTGTTGTCTTTCATGCAGGATGCCTGAAAGGTGACCAAAAATTCCAACTTTCACTGGAACTTCGGCAGAAAACAAATAATCAGTTCTCTTAAATGTCTCAAAATCCCAGTCTGAATAACAGAGTATTATCTTTACTATATATTAATAAGGTATCCTTGATATTGTGACTACTATGCTGGACTAATGGAGCTGGCAGAGGAGTCAACATACATCAGGGGACAGCATCAACAGGTTCAAGTCTTTAAATTACAAATACATGTTTACCAAAGTTATACCTCCTACTCAGCGTGAAGCAAGATAAACAACTAATTTGCCACGTGTCCAGCCTGAGAAAGGATCAAGTACAAGAAGAATTAACAAAAAAACCCCACAACCAAACACCAAAAAACAACCTAAGAACTTATCCAGCACTTCATTAAGATATCATAATAACGAAAGAAACTGTACTGAAACTGTACTAAACCTGTAGTAAAATCAATAAGGACCACAGAACTAAAAGTGGCACATGATAGTTTAGCAAATAGATACTTGTCAAAAAGAACAGACTGATTTTTAATTTAACTCTTTTTTTGAAATCAGGGTCCCTGTAAATGCACAGTTGTACACCGTAGATACAGTGTACTCTGGCACTGCAAACTGCCATGTCCTCTTCATCTCTCCGATTCTTAAATGCTGTTAAGTGACAAACAGATTTCCACCAGTTTTATTTTCTGTAGTGTTTTGTGTACACACTGCAGAATAAACTTGCCTTAATAAAGATTTAACTGAAAGACTTTTCCTTCAAAATGCCAACCTGAGTGCACGCTCCTTCAAAAATAGCATGTTAATTTTGCTCATCCCCACAGACTCATGTGACCTCTTTTATCTGTATCCTGTTTTCCACCCGCACAAGAGCAGCTCATTACTGTGTTGTGCAGCTACAGCAAAACTTTTCAATCCTCCAGGAACACCATCTAGTTTTAATTTCACTCTGCATACTTTTTGCTTCATACACTACGTTGGATGTGAGCTTGTGAACATGAGGCAGTTCTGTGAAATAAACAGCCTTCCAGTTACTTAAAATGACTGTTCTCCAATCCAGTAAATAATTTTATGGTTTCAACATCCCTACTTGTTGGCTGGTATAAACACATGTTAACAGTTTTTCAAGGTATCTTTCAGAATTTGAAGTTGCCCTCCAACCTGCCCTAATCAAGCCATGCCTTAGAAGCTTCTCATTATCTCCCATGCCCTGCCATGAAAACAACAATATTTTCTTTGTACGAGTTTTACTGATTACTCAACTTAGGAACTAGAAAAAAAACTTTTGGCTATATTCTGTATAGCATTTTATGCAATACCGAAGTTTATTAGTGCGTTTGTGACAGCTGAATGGAATGATACCATTTTCTTAATCCAGCTGGAAACAAGGGGCAGTCTAGTCCTATGACAATGCCTGGGCGACTTTTACTTCAAACATTTATTAGAGCATCTTCCATCAACTTTAAAGACATAGATTTGCATTTTATACACCTGAGCATTCCCTCAACATAGTGTCAGTTATCCTTTCTAAGCATCTTTGCCAAAACCAGTCTGTTCAGCCACCTCAGACTGAGGCCTTTACAGGGTATGCTTTCAGCAAGCACACTTGCCAGGGGCAGCCTACACACACAGCACTTCACCAGTGATGCTTCCATGCTGGTGCTATCATGTTAACGAGAAGGCAAGTGCATGACCTTCAGCTCACATTCAGCTGGAAAGTTTCAGCACAAGTATTTTTGTTGGAACTATTCCACTTCGATGTCACATGATAAATGATTGTCGATCTTTTCTTTCTGCCCTCCCACATAAGGGTTGTTCCAGGCTAAGCTATTCTGCAAGGCAGAACTACCCACGCCTTCTTCTGCAATAAAAACAAAGCTGTTTGAAAAACTTCCCTTTGTATTGCCCACATATAAAGAGTAAGCCAGGATCACTGCTGGATTAAAGATCCTTTCCATGACCAACCTGCAGGCTCTGTGCATGAACACGTGGTTCATAGGAAGTGAAACATAAAAGACCTCTGAATATCCTCATTATCCTTAAGGATCATATACTGGATTTATAGCACATAAATTACTTTTTCTTAACTGTCCAGTTAAAAAACAGGACCTGTGTGTGGTTTTTATGTTAGTGGATGGAACAAATTCACTCATGGTTTAACTCCATACTTTTAACTCCATTTTACTACAAATTTCAGTGCAGGGATAAATTTGATAAACACTGCAAAGTGATTTCTGAATTCATTATTTGTTTAACCACCAGAACTGTGTTTACATCTTGCTTTGAAATTAATATAGTCTATGACTACAAGGGTCAGGTAACACACAACACTGTGTTTTTACTTTTGTCAAACTACCAAGGATAAGTGCTGTGAGGCAAAAAGTGTGTGTTTGTCATTTACATGTTCTACCATAATTAAGCTTCCAATTATTTGGCACACTTACACACCATTTCAATAAAAACTTTAATAACACTGATGTTTTATGGTATAGGTTTAACAGTGGCCTCAAGGGGTCTGGGCAAGGATGTAAAGAACACCAAAAAGTGTAAAACACAAACATGACTCTTTTAGCTTATAGAAAAGAAAGTGCATCCTTTCTGCCATCCAATGAATGGCAAGCACTGAGTGTTAGTTGGCCAAAGCTGACCACTTATTTCTATTTTGTAAATAGAATGTGAATTTCCAGGAGAAATATCTGTATGTTACCTGAAGCTTTTTAGGATTCTTATATAAATATTAAAAGATCACAGCTCATAAAGGGTTTTTAAGAAGCAAAGCACACAGTATGTGCAATGAACCCATTCACCTTACAGCTTATTTGCATACAGAACATTTTTTGCCCTCCAAACATGCCCTAATAAAGGTTTTCAGCATCCTCTTTTCATAAACTGGGCCTCTCTCACAGTGTGGAGTTGATATCAAAGGCCCACTCACATCCACCTAACGTAAAAACAACCACAAACTGCAATAGTCTGCAAGATGGTATGAAAGGCTGGTCCAGGGCAGCATTAACTGTAACCAGTAAGTAAATCCACTAACCAATAAAAAGAAAAGAGGTTTATCTACACTGCATGCATGATTCAAAGTCCAAAGCCCAGTTGCTCTAAGAGCCCTCACTGTGCAGATAGGAAATACTTTCCTGTAAGAGACAGAATATATTTAGAAAAAAGTCCAGAATTGGAAACACCCACTTCCTTGATGATTAAACAAAAATAATTTACTTACTGCTTACCACAAACAAATAAATTTAAAAAAAGTATTTGAGACACCTATGGACTGGATTTAAAAGGACTTTCTAAGGAGCTTTTAGGAGACAAAGGCTCAATCCTCTAGGATTCTTTAGAAATCTGAGCTAGAAAGAATTTCCTAGACATCAAGTAGGCAATGGAGGTAAAATGGACCCTTTGAATGACATCAGAACCACATAGATTAAAATATATACTCAACTATGAAAAGATCTAGCAAAAATGACATTCCACACTAACCGGGCATTGAAAAACATTTAAAACCTGCAATGAATTTTCCTTTCCTTTTTTTATCCCTTGTTGCTTCCGTTCTCCAAGAAAATAAGGACAAGTTCTGAAAGAGTGTATGGTGTATTTTTCATCTGTACTGAAGGTACAGTATATCTCATCTTCCTTGTCTTACTTACCATCTGACTTGCACTCAGTTCTTTCAGTCACATAGTAGTTTGGTTCCAATGTCTGCTCCAGGACAGATGGTCCTCTGGGATTATCATTTATGTCCTTCATGCACTAGAATCCTGAAAAATAAGTGAAAAATTCAAGCCTTAACACTATTAGATATCTAAGAACCATTCAGGGCTTTTACACACAATTTTTCACGACAATAAATTCTAAAAGACCGTAATGTGATGTTAATCCATAAAGAAAATGTCAAGCCACTGATGCGTGGGGTGAGGTCAAATATGGAAAGCAGATTAAATGTATTCCTGTATGATTACTGATACCCTGGCTTTTGCTTATTCCCTGGACACAGGAACTGGAATCTACCTGAAACCTTCCAGGTATCCAAAGGATACTTTATGTGCCATAAAGTCTTTTAGTATTTAAGGAAAAGGAAGCGATCCGTAAGCTAAGCTCTCTTAGGAGCCACCTGCACCATATGAGAAAAGCCTTCACCTGACATCATAATGCCCCATTTCACTAAAATCTCAAAGAGGGCTTAAAGGTCTGTGAGCACAAGAAAAACCCCTTACCACTTATGTGTGAAAGACTGTTGAATGTGTCATCCTCACCATACAGTAGGGCTAACTGAATGCATAATTTGGAAACAGTCCATCACAGCCTCAGAGATCGTGTATCCAATATGCCACTCAAAGCATGGCAAAGACATGGGTAAAGAGGGTCATGTAGGCATGTAGAGAGAAAATGACCTCTAGCAAACTTCAAGGACCTTTTCCTTTTTCACTCATTCAGCTAAGGAAGGGACCAGAGATGCATTTTTTTGTCCAGATTATGAAGTGTTCTGCCCTTCATAGCTTATGTGATTGTCATCTACTTCTAAAGGACCTCACACTGCAAACATTAGGCCAGTTCATTCACAGTCTCATCTGAAGTCCAAAGAGCTGATACATAACTTTTTCAAAAAAATCACCTCATCCTATATAGCCCATCTTAGCCCTAAGCAATCCCCTGATACCCAAAACAAGGGATTATTAAGTAAAAGGACGAAACTGGCTGTAAAGGCCTGGATACAAGCTGTCTCTTCCACTTGTAATACAAACATAGTATGGAGGAACTATGTAGGTCCAAGAATAAGAATTACTGTCTGTGTATACAGTGTGTGCAGAAACATAATCCAAAAGTTATTCTTAAAACCAGAAAAAATAAGCATAAAGCATACAGATGGTATTTATACTTTTATAGCCACTTAGAAACACCTCTCCCTCCCCCACAGGAAAATATGACAACCAATTATTTTCAGCTAGATGTTTTTATTAAGTTTGTTTTCTGACGTGACTTCTTCAGTCAAAGCTCAAAACCAGAAAAGATGTCTTGCAGGAAAGTCCCAAAGGGAGTCAACCTTCTTCAACAGAGCAGGTTCCATTCAAAACAACTAACATGTACCATAAAAAGATGGTGTGGATGCTTCTGAGTGTACCATCAGCACCCCCACTGCTCCTCAAACTTCTTGATGACATAATCACCAGTTCTGTGCAACAGCTGCCATGAAACAGGCTTTGCAGTGCGCTCATTTCACTCCAGCAGAAGGGCCATGAGGTGCGGAATCAAGAAGTAACTGGGTTCCTAAGGGACTGCCAGCGGATAAAAGGAATTGTTGCCTCTTGGCTCACTACAGAAGGCCAAATTATATCCCTAAACTACATCAAAGTGATCTAATAAAGGATGCTATACCTCCTTATACAGCTCTCCTTATGCTACCTTTTTGTGACATGAAGGGCTCTGGTATCTGAACAGGTCGCCCCAGCGTAAACGGTTATTACTTCTGTTAAGTGGAAATGTGATTAACTCCGCATACTCTCAGTCCAATGTGAACGGAAGACAAGATAGTTAAAATTCAAGCCAGAAGTGCTTAGTGCTTTCACAAAAGCAGACTGTGTACACACAGGTACTGTGGTTCAGCTAACACAAGGTAACTTGACCACACTCTCAGTTTTTAACATAAAGCTCTTTGCAATGACCGTAGTCGCAAATGCTGTTCTTCGACCTTCCGTAGTGCCTGTGGTTCACCACAATATTCAAATGCTGGTATAAAACTGTTTTCCATAAACCCAGGGGGCAAAGAATTTGGTACCACGTAATTTCCAGAGGCCAAATTAATATGAACTACTGTGGAAGCTCTATACTCTTCTAGAGAGTTATCTCTTTTTAAGCTATATGCTACGGTTGTAGTCTGCATTCAGTACAGGTGCCTTTCTCTACACTGACTCCAAACGCAAGCATTTCTCCTCTGCTTCCTCTTTCCCCACAGTGTAACTTAGGGACAAGTGTGGTTCTACACTGTTGAAGGAAATAAGCCCATCTATTGCATAAATATGCCTCCATTTTTGTCTCTCCAACAGCACGTGAACAATCAAAAGAAAATACCACAAAAACAAGGACAGTTAGGAATAACTCCTGCCTCTAAAAATGAATCAAGGCTTATTCTCAATTAACTTACACCTTGCAGTTATTATCAATGCAAAACTGATCTGAAAACAATATTCAGATTTGGCAGCATTTTACACCTACTTTACAGTGATATCAAAGACATACTTCCATCTATCTGCCCATGACTACAAGGGAAACTGTGCAGGCCAAGTAGTTTTACTCACCTTAAACAGTAAAGGCAATACAACTGCACAACCTTGCCTTTAAAACTACTCCATGCCCTTTGTTATTCTGACACAAACAGCTAAAACTAGTTACAGGAACACTTAGTCATGTGCGTAAGTGCCAGCAAAATCAGGCTCCAAGTTAAGAGAAGATTTCAGCACCTAATTTTGCGCTGTGTGAAAACTCTAGAGGATGTGCCACAGAGGACTGAAGAGCAACTGCAAAACTTCTAATAGAAAGCACTCAGAAGCACATTCAGACTATTTCATGGAAGCAAGAGCAAGTTTATCTTGTGCTTTGAATGAGGAATATCCTATATTTTTAAGCTACCGAGTTAATTTTTGCTGAAAACAACAACATGGTCTGCCCAGATCCAAGGAAAAAATTGTACGTACACACAGTCATCTGGATGGGTACCCTGGCACTGACAGAGTAGCATAGAGGGTTAATGTACAGGAGCATCATCACAGAAGAGTAATGCAAATCCAGAGGGTAGAACACGAAATCATAAAAGAGTTTATTGCTACTGTTCACTTTTTTCCTGTTCTGGGAAGGACATAGAATCTACCCCAAAGAACATATCATTCAGGAAATCTGTAGTGATGTTGTAAGATGTTCCCTCACTCCATCTACAACCCCCAGTCAGGCAAGACTATTTGCCCAACAAGAGACTACACGGAGCCACACACTCTCCTTTAGTCCTCACATTCCCTTTTCTCTCTCTTGAGAACAGACAAACCGGAAGACTGGGCCAAGTCTCCTGGGGCAGAGGAGCAGAAACGTGTTATTAAAATAAAACGCGCACATTAGTGGTTTCTGTCTTGGGATCTGAAGACCAAGTTTAATTAACCACCTGAGTGGAAAGCACAGTTTATATAATGCAGACTATCTGCAGACTGTCACCCCAGTCATTCCACACAACCCCTTCTAACTGCTAGTCCACAAAATAGAAATTCTTACTGGCAAAAATAATGTAACTAGGATGAGGGATCTAGAGATCAAGAAAGGAGAAACAGGTGCTTAAAATAGAGTAAATAGAGACCAATCCTCATTGCACAGGCTACTAAATAGCTCTGTAAAGGAAATACGGCTTTATTACTTCTTGAACTCATAAAAATTAGCTTATCACCAGACTTACTCAGCGCTAAATGGATACTGACAGATTCTGTCAATGTCAATGAGAGAGTGTCCTGGAAAACATCTGAGGACTTGGGTCTTTCTCTACCTGTTTTCTGGGAGTCTGCTTTCTGCAATATTGTATGTTTGTGAGACGTCAGTGAAAAGCATTATAAACTTGGAGAATTTTTAGTTCTGAGAACAACAGAGGTCTGTTCATTGAATACTGGATCATCTGGTTGTCAGGCCACAGAAGTGTAATGTAGCAGTTTGAGAGTCTGTCTTTGGTTTCCTGTTTCTCCATTTTCTTAAGATTCAGATCAAGAGACTGCATATCATTCTGCATATATAGAATTCTTAGCTCAGTGGGTCCTTAATATTTCTTGGGAAATTTAAATGACTCCACTTTCCAAAGCACCAACACTGAGGGTTCACTTCATATTGCGTTTAAGATGATCTAACCTTACACTTCTGCAGAGAGGTTTGTTTCATCACGTTCACTTTCTTCTGTTAAATCATATCCCTCAGTCTTCCCTATCTATGCAGCTAAAAGGCTGCTGCTTCAGCTTAAGAACTGACAGAAAACTAATTAATTTAGGGGGTGGATTAGACATCATTGGAGGAATGAAAAGGGGATGCTCTTCAGTGGAAGCTCACAGCTAGATTAAACGCTAAGGTGAACGGCACTCTGCTTATGGGGATTTACAGGACATCCCTGGGTGTTCAGCTCAATAGTATCTACACGTACATTTTGAAACTAAGTAAGTATCAAATGAAATTCAGCTCTTTTGTTACAGCATACTAATTTTGTGAATATCTCATACTAATTTTATCAAAGAAAGTGAGATCAAATCTCAACCAGGGCAGTTGAATACAAAACTTTCCAACAGCATTTCCACTGAAAAAAAAGTCTCACTCTGCTAAAAAAGTGTTTTCCAGCCATTAAAAAAAAAGAGTAAACTCAGATAATTACACATGATATGCACAGCTATCTTAGTGAACATTTATAGCAATTACTTGAAATTCTGATGTCACTCACAATAGATATATCAGCTGGTAGTTTTAAAAACTTGATTGTATATTAAAAACTATGACCAATATTGTTTTCTGTGCATAGAGATAAACATCCTGCTCAAAGATCTGAACTCCTATTTAAAAACAAAACCAAACATTAAGAATAAAAAGCACTCAGTATGGTTCTGAGACACATATGTGGCTGCATTGCATATTCCCTGCCTACACTGACAGTGTGGGAGCTGTTAGTCATCTAATGCGCATATTTGCTTGGCACGATGCCTTTACTTTCATATGCAGGCAAGGAAGATGATCACCAGTTTATTGTATCCTTACATCTTCATTGCATTTCATCAGTCAGCATGACCAGGCCCTCCCAACTCAAACTACAGGCTGTTAGGAGTCAGACCAGCTCAAAGTGAAGCCCAAGGCCAGGGAGGCTGTTAAGCACATCTGTAAAGACAAGGGTGACATTTATAATCACGCTATTTAGACACATTTTCTGGTGGGACCTCACAACACGTTTATTTAAGAATAAGGACCTTTTATTGAATAGAGGCCGAATTTAGTTTTGCTTTCAACCCTGGTGCAGATCCTTTTCCTATTTTCAAGGGCATTAGAGGTTCTCAAGTTGACTTCCTTTAACTGTTCTGCTCTGCTTCTATTCTGGAAGGACCTGGAGCAGAAACTGGATTTAGTTTTCAAGTAAGGCTTGTCATAAAACCTCCTTGCCCCAACTACAGCAGGATCAGACATACCCCATCATTCTGGCACCCCAATTTCATTTAAACCATACACAACACATACAAGAAAGTTACTGTAATGTTGATGCCTTGTTAGTGTAATGATGGTGAAATCTGAAGAGGAAAGGAAGCAGAATTTACAGGTGCCTCAATGTCAGACTTCGAAGGAATGACTCTGGGCATTTCCCCTCCCAACGGCCTCGGATACTGCAAATTAGTATTTTACCATGAGATATTTCATGGTGCAACCTGTCTTGTACAGAATTAAACCATCAAAGCAACTGACACACGAGGGAAGGATTGTTTTGAGTGGAGGTAGCCCATGCTGTTTCTTAGATATCTCAGTGCTGAAACCACTTCAAGCTGACTGCTGCCCTTACGTCAAGGAGAAGTCTCATACTGCCCTCTCTGCTGTAGAAACTGGCAAGGCCAGCCTTCAAGGGCAATCTGGGACTACCCTGCAGGACCTTTTTAAACCCCTTCCTTATTTTAAGTGCCTTCAGTGATATGGGCTGCTGTATTTCTGCTGGTTTTGACCCAAATGTGTACAAGGTTAGATTTCTGAGGACTGCAGAACTTTCATGTAATGTCTGCTGACTGCACTTAGCATGTTCATATCTAGGTGAAGAAAACAGTCTTTGACAAGCAGGAATTCAGAATAGGTAAGATCTGGTCTGATCCAGTGGAGCTTTGTCTTTAAATTCTCTGACGATAAGGCAGAAGAAATATGTGGGAAGCATCCACAATAATCAACCATCTCAAGTTAATTAGCAATTAATTTAGTGAGTTACTAAAGTCTAGCAAAGATGAATCCTGAGAGATTCTGGTCACAGTTACCCTGATGTAAATCTAGATTAACTCCTAGAGAGAACATCAATCTCCATGACAGTTACTTCAGATTTACATCCAGCTATTCTGAATTTGTGCACTTGTTTTCACAGCCGTGTGGGAGATCTGTCTCAACACAAATCAGCTCTGCTCTCCTGCAGATTCTGCAAGGTACACAGAGTTACATTTCTGTAAAAATCCAACCTCAGTGAAACGGGGAAATTAAATTCTCCACTCTGATGAAACCTAAGCCTCCCACATAACAGACAAAAACCCTGCTACAGAGCCTGCCACTACAAGTGGTCACAATATCCCCCTTAGTTCTCAGTCTTCACGCAGTAAGGATAATTCTCTCTCACCGGATTTCACAATGCACAACAGCAAGCATTGAAATTACGACAATCTTTCAGCTAGGACTCCCAAGAGTATTAAGAATACCAGATCCACAGAGTGCACAGTTTTGAGTCCGGTCTTACAACCCTAGCAAAATCCACATAATCTTTCAAGGTCATCTTTCTAAGAGGCTAAAGAGGGGTAGACACCTTCTGGCCATTAGCACTGACACATGTTATGTACACTGCAGCTGCATCAAAGAAATTTGATATGGAAAAAGGAGTTCTTGTTCTGCCACATGGCCCTTCACCCTTTTACCAGTTTTACTCAGTTCTGCATCCACCTCTCTGCACAGCCTCAATTTCCCCTTTCTTTTTCCCTAAACTAACTACTGGATAAAATGATGTAATGCCCATTCCCACCCACATGAATTTCAATACAAGTGGTGCAGCCCTGGTCATGGAATTCTAAGCTGATCAGTTAAGGTGCATGCTTGTCTGCGTGCTTGTGAGTGAGCCAGAGCACAAGTCATAAGTAACAAAGTGCAAAAAACACGTCACAGGCAACATGCAAATGCAAGTACTTAATTCTGAATTCAACGTATGTCCAGAGAGCCTGTGAAACGGTTTGTGGAAACATGAACAGACACTTAGAGTCACTTTCCTTACATGGTTTAGGATCACATTAAGAACTTGCATCAATCTCAGTCACGTGTGGATTTTATTAAACATAAATCTCTCTATACCAGCCTTACTTTGAATGAACTGGACACATTCCTACCCCCCATGCCACTGACGACTATGTTTGCACTGCAGATCCTAACTGCCTCACCTATCTTTATCCTTTGCAGGAGCTGAGTAAAGGTAACCAAAACTGTCATGGTTCTCAACATTCATTCAGTTCAAATGGTGTAAGCCAAGAACATCCACAAGTCAGTCAAACCACAGCAGAATACACAGAAGAAAAATGTCATCACTAAGTAAGCTTTGGTTTTCAGTAGTCATCTACAATTAAAAAAAAAAAATTAAGCTATTTTTGAAGCTAATGTTAAATTGGAGGGGGGAGGGCAGCATATTTTCCATCTATAAAATTGCTTGAAAAGCTGTTTTTAGAGTGAAGAATTTTAAAATTACCCACTAACTCATTTAGTCTGTCTTAGGAAAAAAAAGGAAAAGAAAAAAAAACATAGATTTTTATAACAAATATTGCTTATCAAGCATTTAAATGAAGTGGCTGGAAAGTATTTGGCAAGCCACAAATTTAGGGTGGCTGATCTTAGATGACATTTTACCTACAAAAGCCAGGGTCTTACAGGTAGAGCTCCCTAGAACTATTTACCATTTCTGAGTTTGTCAACAAATACAAATTATGTCACATCGTAGAAGGACAAGTATTTTAAGAATAAATATTGAAGAATGACTATGTCGGTACATGAAGTTATTTAGAAAGTTATTGCACAATGATGCTGTATGCATAACGTGTAAGTAGTGCAGAATATTGTAGCATATCGCAATAAAAACAATTCAACACTTTTCTACGATGAAGCAAAATAATCTAGTCTCCAGATGTACCAAGAACTAAGTAAATCCCACAACGCCCTATAATGCTTATTTCAACCTCCATGAAGTCACCGAACAGAAACAAAGCTAGAATCACACACAAGTCTCAGACGCCTTTTCTGAACTTAACTGAGCTCCACCAACAGGTGAGATAGAAATTCAACTGGTTACTGACAGCTGGGCGCAAATATCCTGCTTAATTTCCAGAAGAGTAAGCGGACACAAAGCAATCTTTCTTTGTACTGTTTCTCCAAGATCTCACCAGCTGACTCATCCTCCTTCCTAAAGTATAGCATGAAAGCAAAGTAAAACAGAATCTCTCGCATTGTCAGAACCAACATGGTTTTCTATAGTAGCAAGAGATAGATTAAAACCAAAATTGGGTGCCAATTCGCAAACTGCCACTGAATTTCCAGGAACCCAGTCCACCAAGGAGCATACTGCACCCTAGAGAGTCCTTAATGAATAGTGTCACATTTGCAATAGGCTAGCTAAGGTTGTGTCAGCATTTAGGTTATAAATCCCTCATCATATGTTAGCAAAACATTCCTGAAGCTTACTGAAACACGATATACAGGATTCCAGTCTGGAAGGGAGGAAGGGAGAAAATGTTAGTACCACAGTAGATTGGATTTCATGTTTTAATTTAAAAATACTAAAAAAGAGAAGCTTTGAAGTGTTTCAAGTTTCAAAGGCAGAGAACATTTTGGCAGGCATTTAAGGCTGAATCCTGGAGGTGGTAAGTGCCCTTGACTCTAATCTCGGTGGGACATGAGAGTCGCCAGCATCCCCCCAAATAATGAGGGATCACCAGCACCTGAGGACGTGTTTGTACCAATGGGCATTACAGCTCATAGCTGTATCCGTGGTCTGGATCACAGTCCTTCTATACTTTCTCTGTTATTCTGTGTTTAGAGAGCTTGATCATTCTTTCATCACAAGGCTAAAGCTATCTACAGTCCAGGGTCTGGAAGATAAGCACTATAAACTTGCAAACATGATGAAATATACTGTACATATAAGAGCTTTATGAATAGAATACACTTTGCATTAGATGGACCATTACTTTCCCCTGGATGTTTGTATGTCGTGTAATTTCACAGTATCAGCATTGTTTTTATAACTACAAAACATACAGTCTCCAGTTTGGAACTCCTACCATTTCCAACCCCACCAGCTGGAACAGAGTGCATGCTTCTGAATTCTAGTTCTTGGAAATGGATTACAGTAGTGGGGAGAGGAAGGAGCATTAGACATCATTAGGAAAATGGGCAGAGCAGAAAGAGACACTTCATGCCCATCCAAGTCTGCATTAAATGGTCTCAGAACTCAAGTAAGGCCAGTAAGGTTAAAAATAAGGATAGTAAGCTCATAGTGAAGCCGGTAAGTGATTTCAGTACCAAATGGAGGCACATCGGTTGACTGCTTTCTTCCTTTGCTATCCTGAGTGCCTCTAAATGTCCTGTGATACACCACCTTGTATCCTTCAATACTCCTGTTGCCTTTACAAGGGTGCATGTATGCCCAAGAACCACCTTCAGTGCCTCAGGCCTTGGCTGCAGCCAGATCTGTCCCATCTGTGAACCCCAGCCAACTCACAGTGAGGCAGGCAAGGATCCCCCTTTTGTCCTGCCTCATGCCTTGTGGCTGTGTGACAGGTGACAGCACACTGGTACCAGGGCTCCAGGGCCATGCCACAGCCTCCCTTGCTTGTTTTTTTTGGTTGGTTGGTTGGTTTTTTGGAGGGGTTTTGTTTGTTTGTTCTGGGTTTTGTGTTGGGTTTTTGTTTGTTTCTTCTTTGTTGTTGTTTTTGTTCTTTTGACTCGCAGCTCAGCATTGACTACTACCCCTTCAAAGCACCTACCCCTTGAAAAAAGCCCAGTATGGCTCTTGTAGAGTCCAGGCTGTAGCTCAGGAGGCAGTGGCAACCTCCTATGACTTTTCTTGGAAAGGAAGTTAGATACAACAACTCTGGTCCTAGGTCAGGACTCAGTAGCTCCCCACCCTGTCCAGTGTAAGACTTCCCACATTAGGACACTATTGTCTTAATTTTACTAAACAGTATTAAGTATTTGGATACTACAAGCTACCAAAGGGCCCCATATACATGCACATGAAACATTACCGCTTTTAAAAAGGACACCACATTGAAAAGCTTATCCATTCACAACATACTAACATAAAGACCCTGTAAGTCAACAATTGACACTTATCCTGACTAGCAATTAGTGATGAGAAATCATAATGTAACTCAGAACCTGTGTATTTCACACACTGTTGTCTCACTAGCATAAACCATGGTGAGCCTGACCTTCTTGAATAATTCCCCTCTTTCTACAAACAGGCAGAGTTTACTGGTGCGGTAAGTGAATCTTATGGAGGATTCAGTCAGAAGGCAGACAATGCTCCAAAAGGAAGAGTTTTCTTGTTTCCAAATGCTATCTTCCTATTTGCTAAACAGCCTCCTTCTCAGCTTAAACTAACCCACTGATCTTGGGGTGCCACACAGATCTGAAGGGAGCAGAACTGGTTATCCCAAAAGGATGAATGCACCATCTCAAACCATCACTGTATCACTACTGTATCCATTTAGCCTATTGCTGCCACAGCCTTAAAAATTAATGAGTTCTCTGGGGAATATACAGACATAATGCTCAAAGCAAAATAAGCTGCTGCCAATACTGTTTTCCTCTTCCCTAGACACCACTTCAAATCAAAACAGAAGAGCAGCTTTTGCCTCCTAGCTGAGCATCAGAATCCTTTCAGACAGAAAAAAAACACCTATGGCCTGTGTGGATAGGCCTTGAAATTTCCCAACTTGCCAGCCAACACCACCCAGTCTGACCTTGTTCGCTCTGCCAGCTGGGGGATTTCTGTTATAAAAGTTAAAACATGAGGAGAAACTGAGCTTCATTTTGGGGTAACTTCTGAAGTTATCTTGGTCCAAGTTTTATGAAGATGCTAAAGCTTGCTTAGAAATTATGACCTGCATATAACTAAAAGGGGTGCTTACTTTCTCCAGCTCTAGCACTGACTTGATTTCCCACTTTTCTGGGCAGTAATTAACAACACACCCGCAGATATGATACAGCATATACACAGAAACACAGGTCAGCAAAGTCGTTTATGTAAGACCCCTTCTTTAAGGAAACATCTCACATAAAAGGGAACATCAGCAGATGGGGCCCTGCTCCTGCATCATACTCTTCAAATATGAAAGCCTGGCAGGTGCAGAGGGGAATAGGAACAATCAGTCTCTCACCCTTTCCAACTCTTGCTTTTCATGGCACCACTGCACACAAAAGACACAAAAGAGAAACAGCTTCTTTTGCCTTCCAATCCCTTTGCTTCACCAAAACCACTCCACACACTAACCAGTGTCACTGAGAAATGGTCTGCCAGAAAAAGGTTTAGGAATCCTCAAAAAAAATACACTACACATTTGGAATTATCATCTATTAACAGCTCCAGAACAACACATGAGGGATTAGCAAAGCAGAGGAGCTTTGAAATTTTCACCAATCTAAGGTCTGAGACCAATTCTTAAACAACAGGAAAAAAAAATACTTCTCTAGGACAAAGGACCAACACCATGCAAATCACTGTGACTAGCAAGCAAGGCTTTATCTAGCCTGACATGTTAGCAGGATCTCAGATTTCTGCTTATCTCTACCTCTGGTAACTTATGAAGCATCAGCTCCTAAAATCATGCAGCAATCAAAAAAGAAAACTGGCAATCACAACCAGGTAAATGCAATTCTTAAGTTCAGTATTCCAGGAAATTGGCCTAAAAATGGCTGGATGGATTAATGTGGCATTTTCCAGGACCAGTATATCAAGATGATACTTCCAAATACCTGCTGCGTTCTCAGAATCAGAACCATGTCCATAGCAATCAGTTGCGAAAGAGTAAAAAAACAGAAGCAAATTACTTTCATGTATCCTGTAGTGGTGGCCATCACCTCATTTCAGCCCATGATAAAGTCCCTCACAAACAAGAGATTCTACAGCTGCTAGGGATAAGCTTCTTCTTTCACACTTAGACAATACCAATATAAATCAGAAGCTGCTAATCTGACAGGATATAGTGGAGAGGGTGGTTTCTACTTCCCTGGTTTGAAGCCTTTGTGGCAGAGAGTTACTCAGCTCTTTCTGAGAGGAAGAGAAATACATAGCTAGAGGAGCTGACTCTTGGACTGGAGAGCTGACGGACATAGATGGACAGGGTGAAAGCCATGCAGAGAGCAGCAGAGATTGGTATCAGCTGGAAAAAATATAAGGAAGAAAAGCTTGTAGACCCAGATAGGAAACTCTATATTCAAAACTGGAATAAACATCCAGTTTCAAGGACAGACAGTAAATTAACTCAGAGATCTACTCTCGGTTTTTACTTCTGTTCAGCATCAACAACCCAGGGAGTAAGCTGGATGCCTTAATAAAGCAAATTCCCAAATGACAGCAGACACTATTCCAGCTAGCTTTGGACTGCCTTCTCCTCCCAGCGTAATCAGCAATCGCATAGGCACAGCTTTACAAATCCCAGGCCACCAGACAACCACCAATGGGCTGTGAGAGAACACAGTGAAGCCAGAGTTAGCATGAGCAGAACTTTCAAGCAAGCTTGCCAAGCAGAATAGAATCTTTTTCAAAATCTTGAATGCACAGACTCTTCTGGGCTCTTCTATCCAAACACTGGAACCAGCATCATGAGTGAATCAGTGTCTTACAACTGGCACAATTTTTTGGGTTAAAATTCCCCTTTATTAAAGTTAATAAGTGTAACTTTAAAGTCATGCCTAGGACTAACACAAAGCAACAATTCTCAATTTAAACTAATGAAAATTAATATAATGTAATCTAATCCACTCAAGGATAACAGACTGAAAACTGATGTTCTGAGCTGCACAGACTACACTGCAAATAAAACACTGTTGCTTTAATTGCTGGTTCCCTCATTACTACATAACTTTAAAGCACTGCATCTCCATTCGAGATCTGATGCCCACTGGCAACACAAGAGAACTGTGGCAAGTGGTCAAAACTACATCCAAGATATACAGTGTTTCCAGCCAGGAGTCTGAGGGCTTAGGGTGCCAGAGAGCACACAGGAAATTCAAAGGGATGATGTTTTTTTCCTAAAAAAATTCAGGGCATACACTGTTGTACATGATGCATAAAGCTCAAAAGAGTTAAAAGAGCAAAGGGCAGTGCCTGTTTCAGGGACAAAATACATAATTAAGAACTTTGAGGTGTTAGAAAATGTACATAGCACGGAGAATATTACACATGCTTACAGTACTTTACCACAAAGGACAGAGCAGCATCTGAAAACATGACTTAAGACAGTAAGTAACGGGCTAAAATACACACAGCATTTGGGCACTCCGCTCCTTGTGTATGTCAGGGAAAGTCAGGCACCATTTAAGTATAAGAAAAGTCCTCCTCTAATTTAAAAGAAAATATTAACTTTTTTAATTATGTGACCATTCTAAACAGGCTCTCAAGATGCAAAAGCAATCACCAGCAGAATAAAATAGCCATTACATCCTTCTTAGTCACAGGATTTGTTACAATAATTCTTGAAGCTCCCAGCAGTTTCATAACAAAGTAGTCACATCTGCAGTTTCACAGAAATTATCATGTCTGTGCCAACATTTCATCTCACAAATGTTTGCAGGCTCTGATTCCCATGTTTGGAAGAGGACTGAAACAAGTCAACTACTTAAATTATTCCACCTCTCTGGTTTGCTATTCTCAGACTTAGGAAGCAAAGGCTTCGGTCAGTGTAATGGAATGGTGGCAGTGATCTCCACTGGCAAGGGAGGCTCTGCTCCTAAAGGAGATAGCTACAGCCAAGCCCCCGGCTGGTAATATACACTGCAACTGATACTGAAAATGAGGGAACAGATGCTGTTGGAGTACCAAATGGAAGACATTCTGGGAAAGAAATAAACCAAATCTAGCCATACTCAGCCAGTCAAGGTACAGGAAGGAAGCAGGAAGTCTCTGTTTCCAGAAGTAAAAAGGACTATGCCAAACTACCAGAAAAAATTGTACTACCTGATGAATAAAATGGGTTCCTGCTCCCCGAATCTCTGGATGATGCTAGAAAAAAGCCCCATACTAAGCATAATTTATTTTCCTGTATTTTAAAAAACAAAAACAAACAAACCAACTCCCAGAAAATAAACAGCAAGTGTAATTCAGTAAATTCAAAAGTGGTATCACATATCCAAGGGAATGCTTCGAATAGTATCTCTGATAAAACAAGTACACTCTTAGAGAGGCCGAATCAAGATGCCTAGCTTGCTTCTAAGTGTCCTGACCTAAACATCATGACCTAAATCTTGCAAGAGCAGAGAAAAATGAAACCTCAAGCCCACATGAATTCTCACTACCATTAGAAAGCTTGCCATGGTTTTCTTTCTGTACTATTTTATGAGATTTTATGCCTATATTTTAAATAGCCCAAACTTTGTTCAAGCCCAGGACACCGGTATAAGCTGCAAAATTTTATTACTGGTTGAGAAACATGGCTTGCATCCAGGGAGATCCAGTGGCCTGCCTTTTGAATAGGCAGCTACTCAACAGAGTATTTTAAGAACAGATCTCCAGAGTGACTGTGGAAAATCTTCTGCTGTTTGTGTTGTCACCACAGCTGCACAGGACAACTGTCAACCTACAACCCATGGACTGCTTGTCACCACACAATTTTCAGAAATCAGCCAGGATCATGAGCAGGTTCAGTAGACTGTTCTGTCCCTTGTACTTCTCTCAATAAAAGAAAAAACTTCTGAAGTCCTCTTCTCCCCATCCGCTTAACATTCATTTAACAACTGTCATTCTACACAAGTGAAGTAAAGCTGTGGCCCTGACAAGCTGGTGGGTGGCACGAATGGGGCGACAAAAAGCAAGGTAAGTGTTCGTTTAGCTTTTCTAACTCCTGCCTTCCGAAATGATGCAAAGCTTGTTATACGAGCGGAGCCTTCCCCTTAACTCGCAGTCACCTCCACCTAAAAAAGTCTGCAATGCTGTTGGTTGCTAAAAATCTCCTGCCATTAAAACAGTGGGAAGAGAAAGAAGGTAGTAATAGGAATGACCTGCTTTTACAGACTGCAAGTCATCTATTATGAAAATGGTTAGTATTTATAGCAACTGAGAGATACAATTCAGAACAAATACCCTCACTATGCAAAATTCTGAGCTTTCTTTCCCCCCCGAGGTTTTGGTTATTCAATGGTATCTGAAAATGTTCTCTGTGTCTTTACAAAACAGCAGCATTTGTTTTTACTAACAAACTCTAAGATACCGTTAGAGGATTATATCTCTGGTATTACAAATGGAATATGGTCTCCCACTGAAGGGGAGTAGCAACTATCTACAGGGAAAAAGGAAATGTTTCTCTCAGGGTATAAATCACAAAGATCATTATTTTCTGGAGTGTGGAATTAAGGAAAAAAAGAGATACAACCTCATTTTGAAAGTGAAGTATACATCGGTCCAAATGAATTCAACATCCAAATTCATCTAAGCTGCCCCTGCTAAGAGGTGAAATCAGAAGGGAATTAAACTATGCACGAAACAATAAGTAGAATGCTGTAGTTTCAACAATGAAAGAGGGTATGCACAAACTTAATAGTAGTAAATTTAAATGGTCCTGTTCAGTCTTCAAGGATATGAAAGTTTTGAGTTTATGCTTCTAAGAGTGTCAGAAAAAAAAGAGACACGTTATTGAAAAACAAAGAGTTAAATAACTGAAGGTGACCAAAATATCCCAAATTGTTTCTCCTCAATAAAAACATTCTTTTAGAAAAAGATTGTCTATTTAGATTTAAGTTCAATCACAATTTTAGAATATATTTTATCTCACCAGCACTGAATTTATTATGTCTTTTGACTCTCCTTTGCAATGACTTCATAGGCTGATGTGGTCCCAGAGCACAAATAACTGTCAATTACTTCAGAGTTTGACATGAGAAACATAACTTATACCTTGTGTACTACAAAGTAAATCTAACTGCTTACTGATTCTTAACAAAATTTCTACAATTTTGAAAGGACTATTTCCTTCAGGCATCTTGTTTGTTGCTTTGCATCAACAGTCCCCACCATTCCACATCTGCTCCTCCTCTGCCATTTATTTAAAACAACTTTATACTTTACTCACTTAAGCTTACAGACTAGTACTATTCTTATACCAATTTTCAACATTTAATTCTTAATAGCACATAATGCAAGTTATTTTTATCTGTATCCCTCGCATTTGAGTAAAGGGACACACAGAACTCATGTGATTTAGGGACATGGTGATTTCTAGGTATAATTCTGATTTCAGTAAACATGCATTTCAAGAATTAACAAGTGTCTGTCATTTTCTGCTGCAGTAGTAACAAATGATACAAAATTATCTGAAGAAACAGCTGTAAATACAAAATATTCACAGAATATGCTGAGTTGGAAGGTACCCCCAAGGATCATCGACTCCAACTCCTAGCCCTGCACAGAACCATCCCCAAGAGTCACACCATGTGTCCGAGAGTATCGTCCAAGCATTTCTTGAACTCTGTCAGGCATGGTGCTGTGACCACTTCCCTGGGGAGCCTGTTCTAGTGCTCAAACCCCCTCTGGATGAAGAGCCTTTTCCTAATATCTAACCTAAACCTCTTCCAACACAACTTCAGGCCATTTGCTTGGATCCTGTCACTGGTCACCACAGAGACAGAGATCGCTGTCTATTTTTCTAAATAGAAAGTATTCTGTTCACTATACATATACTGAACAAACAAAGGAGGGGATATATAAGAGGGTATTTAACCTTAAATTCTCATATTGGGTTCACAGATGAAAATGCATATCTTTGCCAAAGCACATGTACTTTGAAGATCTTTGGGCTCTTGTTACACCTCTACTTGCATTGTTATTGGGCTCCTTTTGTTGTTTTATTCTCTTTTAAGTTTAGATTTCATTTCACCAACTCCTGGAATAGTACTTTTAATCTAAGGATCTGTATCTACAGAGGGCTACCTACCAGAATAGCCACTCTGAATATTTAGGCATATATACTGCCAGTTCACAGCCTGTTTCAGTAAGAGGCATGCATGTACAGAAAATAAGCTTGATACACTACTGTTAGCAAATTTCCATATGTAAATTAGCCCTCCATCTCTCAACGACATACATCCATCTCCTTCATCTCTCAGGGTACCATAGGAATGCAAGCCAGCATTTGATAACGGCCTACTTACAAATAGAAACACACTTAGCAAGATTGTTTCTGCTTTTATTGTTTCTTACAAGGACTGTGTAATGAAGATGAAAGGAAATGGAAGACAGAGATAAGGTTCTTCCACTTTTTGAAAGGGAAAAATCTAAGTCCACTGCACTTGCTCACTGTTTTTTTTTTTACCCTGGAGGAGTGATCAATCACTTATCTGCCAAGGATGGTGGTGTTTTTTATATTTAACATTGGGGTTACAATTATGCAATGTATTTCAAGGCATCATATACAGTGTTAGCGTCCAAGACTCCTAACTTTTAACCTCTTTGCTAGTGGCAGGACCCTTTACTGCAAAAGGCCTCAGTGATAAAAACAGATTTTGCAAGGGTGTGGAAATCATTCATATGAGATATCTTGAATATTGCATTACTTCAAGGACTTCATGACCTTCATCAACTGCAGGTTTCAAACAGCCTTCTGAACATGAACTAACATCTTCAGAACACACAGCTTTGAAACAGAGACTCCTTTGGCACCAGCAGTTTCGGTTATCCTGTAAAGCTTACACCATCTATTTCTTCAATTTACTAGCAGCTCTAGAAACAGTCATTCAGAACTGACAGGTGCAGATCTTAGGTTCACCAGGATAAATAAAAATTACTTCTTCTAATGTAGAGAGATTCAATTCACATTCACTTGTAGAGAAACACTAATATGACTATGGGGCAAGTAGGTTAACTGAACAGAAACAAACTTATCTACACAGGTCCTGGAAGCAGTCCCTAGCCCACTATAAATTTTCTTCAATGAAATAACTCCTTGTAAAGTCAAGGACATCTAGTCCTCCTTAACCTTACAATTTCAGACTAGACTATGCTGCCATCTTACGCTGTCAGTGTCTGCCAGGAACTCTGGAGCTCTATCCTCCATCAGCTTCTTTAAGGAACATTCTTATCTTGCACAAAACTGCTGTCTTCAGAGTCCTGAGCACTCATCAGCACTTTTAATGAAACATGAGCTGTGGACAAACGAGTGCTAGAACAATTCTAGTGATATATGAATTACATTTGAATGATTTTTTAAAAGCAGTGTAATTAAGACTAGCTGTGTCATAGCTTATGCAGGTTGATGAAACAGTGGAAGCACAGACATCAGTTTGGATAGCGACATGTTAGCTGTGGGTGTGACAGTGGGCATAAGTAGCAAGGAGCAGGCTCTGCACACTGCAGGGATTAGTACCTTCTTATTGAAGCTTCCAAAACCTGTCTGAAACTATGGTCCATCCAGAAGTACCAAGTCTGCATACACAGGATTATGAAGACAGTTCTCATGCCAAACACATGCACACACATAAAAGATATTACATGCAGTTCACTCATTCTAGCACTCACTGCTATTTGAGCTCAGGCTCAGATATTCTTTTCCAAAAGATGGCCTAAATGGCTTGATTATATTGTCAAGTGATTGTCAAGGCTAGTCTGAAGGTGTTTATCTGATGATTGATAAGGGAGGTCACAATCTCCTTGTAACTTAATCGAGTTGCTTATACCTAAAATGTGAGTTTGTGTCAAGCACAAGAGTTCCTATTAGCACATACAGTTGTGTCCACAGGTCAGAATTGCTATAGAAATACAGAAGATTGCACTATCTAGCTATTATACTCATAAACACTGTAGTGAAACGCAACACGAAGCAGTCATGATACTGAATCACAACGAAAACAAGAAACAATTTTTTTATTCTAGAGGTCCAACTGTTGAAAATTCTAAGTATTTTGGGCAGCTACCCATGACCCTAAATCACTCAGACTTTACTTTCTATTACACCCATCTCTTAGAGCTGCAAACAGGGATTTGAGCCCAGCTGAAACAAGTTAGGAAATGCTTCTCGTGCTCCAAACAGGTTAGGAGTCAGGTTACAGGTAGCAGGTCCCTAAACAAGGAAGGACGAAAACGAAAAAGACACAAACCAATAACACACCGCTTACTGTCATTCTAGATGGTCACAAATCAGGACTCTTGCAACACAGGAGCTCAAATCTGATTTCTAACATGCAGATTATTACTATACTAGCTCTTTAAAATGTTGCTCAAAATCACAGCACAAGTCAGTTCCATAGGATTAAGAAGTCTGAAAAGAGCATGAGCTCCATTGTGAGAAAAAAAATCCTGTCACCTTCCAGAGATATTCAAAACCATTGCCTTTCTTGAATATCAGGGCTCACTTGCTATGTGGTAGCACACATACATATAGCACACACATACTCTGCATCTCTTCTGGCCTTATTCTGCTAAAAATGCTTTAGTACAAATCAACCCTTCAGTTCTTAAATTTCACTTGCATGTTTTGTTTGCATTATATTCTCTAAAGTAGAAACACTTTATCTCTGAAAACTAAACTCTTTAAGCATCAGTTTAAACCAAGAATCCATTCCCTGTCATAGGTTGAATCTCGGGTCACATCAGTCAATTTTGCTGTGGCCTACACAGGATAAGAAGCAAACTGAAAAAGAACTGTGAAAGTGTGAGAGCAAAATTCTCAGTCATTTCAGTGAAACTGGGATTCTGTTATGCACCTTTTAAAAAGCTACAAGTCAGAAAGGCTCTTCTGCGTAAGCCTGCAGGGCTCTAGTCTCTGCTGCCTCTTCTGCTTTTTGACTCAACACCCCACAAGACAGAGTGATTTTTGGTTAGGCAACTAACAAGCAATCAAACCTAGCAAAACTCTCTCACCTTTGGCAAGGATTGGTTTGTGGACAACTGCAAGGTAAACCGAAGCAAATGGAATTTTTCAATGCAGTTTGTTAGGCAAATTTACTCATTTTATTCTTGAAACAGAGATTTCCTAATTGTACATTAGGTTCGCTCCCTTCATTGAACAAACTTAACTTCCCTATCTCATCTCTTCTGTTGACAAGCCCAAACCAGAGCTATATGGCTGACTGTTTTAGACAGAGGCAGAAAGTCAGAATAGAGGGTTTTATTCTGCTGTGCTGCAAATCAGTGTAATTGCTACTGCTGCAGCAACATCTGCCTTTCCAGATACTGAGAAAGCAGATATACTGGGAAGTGTCCTGCTACATAATGGAATTTTGAGATCCAGAAAACAAAATAAATGCTTGTAAAAACTTCTCGTCTTCTCCCCACTCTGCCTTCTTTTTATTTTAGGCATAAACTGCACAACAGGAAACAGCTCTTCCATTTCAAACCAGTTTAGGTACTTAAAAGCTGCATGTGTTTATTTCCTTTTGTGCTTTGTAATTTATCAATACCAATACCAAAAGATGCATGTTATAATTGTTCAGATTTGCATTCCTTTTGTGCATTCTGCCATTTAACACACTAAATTGTTACTAAATTGATAGTCTCGCTATTTAAAGTTCTAGTTTTACATGCATGACATCCAGTTGGCAACTCTTTCTGCAGTAGAGTAACAAATATTTTAAAGCTTAGCCCTTAAACCATAACAATGCTAAATAAGCAGTAAAAAACCCCCTACAAACCAATGACAAAACACTACAAAGAATAATGTCTGTTCAACTATAACAAAATATATAAAACAACTGAACGGTGATGTGCTTACCTTTTTGCACATACCTACTGAAAACGTTTAGACTCATTATATGCAAACATAAAGTAAGAGTTCTAGTGTCCATTTTATTCACATTGAAGTCAACGGGCTAAATTTTCTCTCTCAATAGGCACATATTGAGCCCCTGAACAATCCTTGGCTTTGGACATACAATCCTATTTCAAATATATCAATGAAAACATTGGCAAAAATCATTACATTCTGCTACTCCAAAGGCACAAACTGGAAGTGTAGGGCAAACAGTGAGAAAATTTACTTCAGATATTCTACACAGTAAAATTTATCACTCTGTCATATACCACACAACTTTTGAAATCAACACGAAGCCCTGGGTCTGTCCAAGATTCGAACTTGAGCCATTAACTGCATAATTCATACAACAAAGAACTTATCATATCAAACTCACTGACATTGTGATCGAATAAAAAAAAAAATTGCTTCCTCCGTATATACGACATGAAATTAAAAAAAGAGGGTAATGCAGCCACATTTTTTCTGAATCTGTACTGTATTGCTCTAAGACAAGCACAGAATCTGATCATCAGCTGTAAATCTTTGCCAATCAGGTGGCAGCCACCAGAGCTGGATCCGAACCTTGGCAACTTTGTAAAAAGAGCTTAACCTACCAAATGTCTATTTTCCTTTCTAACATAACATAACAATCACAGTCTCACCAAAACGTAATTGCAAAACAAGACAACCGTATGTAAGGTTTGAAAATAATCATCTTAATTGCAAATGAGCTCACAGGGCACACATGAACTGTTTTCTGTTCCACCCATAACTCCACCAACATCCAGCTGCATCCAAGTCTCCAGCTTCCTAGCACTTTATTACCTACCACGGCAACTATCCTGCTCTCAGCACTGCCATCTAGTAGGAAGCGGCAGCGTACCACGGGCTGCCTGGAACATCAGCTCCCAGACAGCAGTATTCCCGGAAAGCATCGCAAAGCTGTTGCTGCTGCTAAAATTTTAACTGCAGCCGGTAGTTAACTACCGACTGAGCCGGTTTGAAAGCAGCCTCCCCCGAATCTCCCACCCCTTCGCAAGCAAGATCCGCTAAGCGCGGACACCGGCGTCTGCTCCTCGGATCTTGGCGTTCTTTGGAGGAGTAAAACGGGAGAAAACCCCCGGCCCTGGGCACGCCGCCACCGCGCCCCGGGCCCTGCGCCCGGCGGGCAGGGGGAGAGCGGAGCGGGCGGCTCGGGCGTGCGGCCCCCCCAGCCCTGCCCGCGGCAGCGGGAATGCGAACGCACCGCCGGCT
>VZRE01011582.1:288858-338687 GCA_013396775.1 Cephalopterus ornatus
AGGGGGACACGCCGCCCCACGTACCCCCCGCCACTGACACCCACCGGGCTCGTCTCTCCCCCACGTCGCCCCCGCAGCCCCCGGCAGACAGGTACGGGCAGCACCCCGCAGCGCCGGGGGCACCGGCCCCTCCGCCAAACAGGGCGACTGCCGCCCCCCCGCCCCGTCGCCGCTGAGTGTGTGTGTGTGCCGAGGGGGGGACAGGTGACCAGTGGCAGGAAGGAGCTGTCTCTCCCCCTGCGGGAAGGTCTATGGTGCAAAACCGCTCCCGCCTTCCCCCTCCCCCCCCACCCGTCTCTGCAGATGCCCCCGGGAAGGGCTGCGAGGCTGGCAGCGACAACAGCCGCCCCCTCCCCCGGGAAAGCTGTTCTCCCTCGCTCGCCTTCTTTTCAGCTCGGCCGCTTGACTGACAGGGAGCCTTCCAGCGGCCGCCCACGCGCGCTCCCGTTTCCCCTCAGCCGGAGAGGGAGATGGCGAAGGAGAAAGCATGAATGAAACAGGCAGGCAGCGGGCGGGAGCAGCCGGGCCAGCCCCCGGGAGGGCTGGGGCCGCTGCCGCAGTGCTGCCCCGGGGACGAGGGCTCCGCGCTCGGCCCGGGTGGGTGATGGGCTGGCGGGCAGCGATGGGGACCCCCAGGCCCTGCTGCCGCTCCTGAGCGGGGGTTGCCGGCAGCCGCAGACTACGAGCGGCACCCCCAGCATCTCCCCTCAGAGGGAGTCCACAGGCCCTTTCAAGACACTACTATACCTGCTCTGGCGTTCGTTTCCTCAGGTGGATGGTTGTTGCCTTCTCACACCAGGGCCATGACTCTGGCATTATATATAGGCATTTATAAACCCACTTTGCTCCAGCAAAGGCAACCTATCTTATACTGTAAAAACCAGCACCTAATAGCTGGACTAGGACCCTTGTCCGGAAGTAATAGAAGGGAGGAAGCAATCTCAAAGATTGCTTTAAGACCACTTGGTTTTCCCAGTGATTAATTGGTGCTGTAGGGTAGCCTTGTAGTCCTTTTTTCTCTGGGATAAGTTGTCCCACAGATGGTTGTGACTTGTTAAACACATACTTCACAATCTCTGGCTGGAGACCAGAGGTTTTCCCAGTGTTTTGGCATGACTATTGCTGAGTTTGGTTTGTGGTGTCAGTTTTAGTAGCCTAACTTACTGAAGAGTCAAAGCATTAAATGTTCAGGTAATGGGGGCCTAATAAGTCAGTGAAATTAACTTAGTGTCCATTCACTGAAGGTCAGTAATTCATTAAAGTTAATTAATATTTTATGTATTTTCTTTATCTATTGAAATCCTTGTTTAGAAAACCCAATAGTATTTATCTATTTAAATCTCATACAATTTAAATTGAGCAGGACATTTTCTACTTCTGAATATGCATGGAATATTTTGTTATATGCTGCACTTGAAACAAATCTGCATTTGCAGTTACATAATCAATAAACATGGGATTTCATCCCATGAATCTAGAATCAGATTCTGAGCTGTTTTAAATCAGTATGCCTCCACAAATTTAATGCCTGCCAGAAAATTTGTATCAGCTAAAATTTTGGCCTCTGAATTTAAAAAAGCTGTTTTGGATTTATATGATGAAAAGTGTCTTAGTAACTTTATTTTTTAAATTTTGCATTTCTGAAAACTGAGTGCACTATGAAATATCGTCAAGCCTTTTGGTATAGAATAACAAATGTAACGTTATAATTTAGATTTGTCAGTGCAATTCTTTATATATTTGTTTTATAAGGTTCTTATATTTGTGCTAATAGTTCAACATGACTCACCTACAGTGTATATCACTGCCACAGCTGTTGTAAACCTTCTTCTGAGTCAGAGAATGACTTTATGACCCAGAATTCTGGCAGTGAGTACTATCCTAGTGATTTTCCCAATTAAAAGAGAACTCGAGTTGGTATCAGTGCAGGGTGAGTCAGAGTTTGATGTAAGAGGCAAAAGCTAGACTCATCACTTACTACTGGACTAGCCTAGTATCTTCTTCCCTTCCGAAAGTCAGTGTCATAAAAACCTGGAATGAACTTATGATGGGACCTCCTCTTAGAGTTCAGAAAGACTGCAGTGGACCATGGAATTAGTTCTCCTTGGTCCCAAATGATCCTAGTTGCTGTACCAGACATCTATTGCTCATTGCTGTGGAATGCATTGTAGCTTTGCAGGAGTGTGAGGCCAGCAGCAGAAAACAGCTGAGAGGCAGCAGGGCTTCTCTGTTTTATTCTGAGAAACCATTTTTCTTCTTGAGCTTACCAAAGTGCAGGAGGTATGGCATTAAAATCACGTGTGGTGCCACATGTGGTTCTCTGCAGGTTTTTTTGCTGAAAAGCATCCCAAATCTGCCTGAACTGATTTTGAATAACAAAATTTGGGTATCCTGTACCCTCCCAACCGTTCGCTGCAGAGAACATGCCGGAATAGGACAACCAGCTACTCTGTTAAAATTATGTCAGAAGAAAAGGGGCCATAATTTGGGATTGGAGATATGGCTGAGCCATGGGGGTACGATGAGCTTGAATTAGACTGGTGGCAATCTGGGTTTGTTCTGGTGTTTTGTCACCCTGACACAATTAGGAAGTGTTTAAGTGTGAGACTGTGGTGAGGCTAACATTAGACATGGGGCAGAGGGTGAAGGTTAGTGACCAATGAGCTGGGTTTGTTGCCAGCTATGCCAGGGACTTCAGTGTTGACTGTGGCAGCAGCTCTCTGCTAGGCAGGCAGAGGTTGCTGACTTAGGGTTATAGCTGGGATCAGGGTTGAACTTTGGGTGAAGCACAGCTGATGAGCTGAGTTTGAAGTAACGTTGGGGCACCCACTCAAATGGTTGTGGAGCAGAGGCTGAGGTGAATTTTGTATAAACGTTTGATTTTGCTTAGAGTGAGGCACTTGCACTAAGCTGTGTCTGAGGCAGCTGTTAAGGATACTGGGTAAGGGTTAGGGTGGGAATAGCTGTGAACGTGTAATATTTGAAGTTGATACACTGCTGTGTTTATGTCCTTGTTAATGCTCAATGTTCTTTTAATTTCATGGCCTAGGAAGTCATTGAAAAATCTAATCCATCTGGTTTCTAAATGGCTTCGGGTTTTATTTCCCATTTGACCGGCTGGGCCTGGGACCTATTTGACCTTGGTCGACCTGCTGGGAAGCAGCTCTATGGAGAAAAACCTGGCGGTCCTGGTGGACAACAAGCTGCCCATGAGCCAGCTGTGTGCACTTGTGACCAAGGGTGATCCTGCCCCTCTACTCAGTTGTGGTGAGTATTCACCTGTAGTACTGTTTCCAGATCTGGGTTCCTCAGTACAAGAGAGACATGGAGCTCTTGGAGCAGGTCCAGTGGAGGGCAACAAAGATGATGAAAGGACGGGAACATCTTTCTTACAAAGATAGGCTGAGGAAGTTGGGCCTGTTTAGCCTTGAGTGACTGCATATAAGTATCTGGAGGGAGGGTGTCAGGAGGATGGAGCCAAGCTCTGCTCCGTGTGCCAAGCAATAGGACAAGAGGCAGCAGGTAGAAATTGATGCACAGGAAATTTCCCGTGATTATGAGGAAGCACTTCTTTACTGTGTGGATGACCATGCACTGGAACAGGTTGTCCAGAGGGGTTGTGGAGTCTCACTGGAGATATATAAGAACTGTTTGGACACAATCCTGTGCAAAGTGCTCTGGGATGATCCTGCTTGAGCAGGAAAGTGGGACCAGGTGACCCACTGCGGTCCCTTCCAACCTGACCCATTCTGGGATTCTGTGATTCTGCAACTTCTAACTGCTTGCGGCAAAGAGCAGTCAGGCCCTCACAACATGCTTTTTATGGTGAAAGTCCTGTTAATAGATAAGAAGTGTGAGTTGAGACTGCTCTCTGGAACTGTCTTCGATGCAGATTATATATATATTTTTAAACCTCAGGTTCCTAGATGCAAATCAGCCTTCTGAAGGTAAAAGTCAGTGAAGGTTTTAGTTTTATGACAAGATAAACACACTGAGGTCAAAATATTACCTGAGGTGCACTGGTGAGGTTATTTCCTTCCCCTGCATTTCATCTGCAGCAGAACAGCTGATGTGCATTAGCAATCACGGCTTAACACCAACCCAGTTCTCCTTAGACGTAACAGCAAACCTGGTGGAATCACAGGTACCATTACAAGTAATCTTTGTGGGGTTTTTTGAGGATCTGTGACTGAGAGAGTAGGAGCAGCTTGCTGCAGCAAAAGTCCTCTCCAAACACCAAGGTGACACCCTCAGAAAAACACTGAACTGTTCAGCTGTAGCTCTCATGCTTCTTGTTGCCATTCAGTTGCTCTTTTTAAAAAGAGAAGGAGGGACTCATAGACAACATAGCAGATAAAGCAGCACAATCCCTAGTGGACTTGCATTATCTTGGGGGAAAGTAGCAAAGTAACAGTTAATAAATAATGCAACAGCTCTGGGCCTCAATCCTGAATGGCTCAGTTTTTGCAAATTAGCCAAACCTGCTGCATTAATCTGACCATGTTGATACGTATGGGCCACATGCCTTTTTTTTTGCCCCCCACTTTGCAGTGTAAGGAAAGAATTCATACTGCTTCAAGTGGGAAGAATCCAGTGAAACCTGGCAGGCTTTTAAATTTCTTTTCACTCTCTTGGTTACTTCAGCCTATGTCTTCTTTTAAACAGGATGGATTTCATGCAGAAATGGTGGAATGAGCTCAAGAATGGGCTCACCAAAGGCAAACGATACCTAACCTGTGTTATGATCTTCTATGATGAAAAATTTACTTCAGGGAACAAGAGGAAAGCCAGAGATGTTGTGTACCTTGACATTACCAAGGCTTTTGACTTAGTTTCCTTTAGCATCCTTGTAGACAACGGGGGAAGTATGGAATAACAAGTGAGTTGCAAGGCGGCTGAAAAATTTGCCAAGCCCCAGGGCTTGAGGGGTAGTGGTCAACAATTCAAAATTTATATGATGAGTTCTTGTTAATGATTTTCCTTTGGGCTGTTGCTGTTTAACATCAATATCAATGGCATACGTGAGGGGACAGACTACATCCTCATTTCCAAATAAAACCATATTGGGGCTGCTGTTTGCTGTTCAGAGGTTGTCAAGAAGCTAAGGAATGGGCTGACAGAAACTCTGTGATGTTCTGAGACAAATGTAAATTTTTGTTCAAATTCTTGTATTTTTGTACTGTACTTTTTGTATTGATGGAGTAATCCTATGTGATAGAACAAGTTGGGGCCTGTCTGGCCAGAGAACAGCTTTGCAGAAAATGATGTGGGAATCCCAGTGTGTGACGAATTGAACCTGAGTCACAAGTGTGCCCTTACAGCAATGAAGGCCAGCTGCATACTAGGTTATATTAGTAAAAGCATATTTTCTATGTCGGGGGAAGGGATCTCTCCATTCTGTGAGGTACTTGTGAGCCTGCATCAGGAGTTCTGAGCTTCTCTATAGAAGAGAGAGATTAAGATACTGGAGACAGTCTAGTTGGAGGAGCCCCTGATATGGTTAGGAACTGGTCTGTGCTGCTGCAGAGGGGTTGAGAGCACTGAGGTTTGTTGTTTTGGTTTGGTTTTTTTTTTAAATCTGGATAAGAGAAGGCAAAGGGAGGATCATAGCGCTGTCTTCACCTGCCTAATAGCAGGTAACAAAGACAGAATCAGACTCTGCACAGCAGAGAGCAGTAAGTGCTCTTAGGTTGTAGGAAAAGCTATATTCTGACCAGATAAAAGGAAATTGTGACTACTTTCACTTTCACAGTGAGTCTGATTAAAAACTGGCACAGGCTTCCCAGAGAGACTGTGTTATCTCCATACTTGGTGGTACTCAGACCTCAGCTGGACAATGCCCTAAGAACCTCACTTAACTTTGGTCCTGCTTTTAGAAGGCATCGGACTGGATGACCTCCAGTGGTCCTATTCAACCTGAATTATTCTGTGGATTTAGAGGGAATTTATGCAGTTAGCCTTTGAAAATGACTCTGTATGTATGCTGATTTTCCAAAAAGGTGAAGACAAAGGAAGACCTGTGTGAAACAAATGAAATAAACCAGTTGGGTAGTAAGTACCAAAAAGGGGCTGCAACAGAAACTTTATGGCCAGAAGCTTTAGGAAGAGACTGTGCAGCGGATTCTGCTAAGAGGAGGAAGGAAACACATATGAGCCATCTGCAGGAACTGACTTGGGTTGGTGTGGAAACATTTTGTTAAACAGGCAGAATGCAAGGAGTTTTGTATAAAATGTTGTCTGCTTCGTTGGCCTCTTTGATTTGTAGTACCTTCCATGTCTTTCTATCTGACCACTTTTCTTATATCTGTATGCATGATATAAATGCAGATAGCTTTATTGAAGTGAACAGAGCCACGCCACATTTGTTTGGGTTAAATGTGAAATTAAAACTACAGTGTTGTTTTCGTGCAGTAAACTTGGTAGGAGCATAAGGGAGAAATACGACCTAAAATAGCAGTTGGGAAATATATATAGCAAAATGAACAAACAATATGCAGTGAGTCATGTCCAGCGGTTCTTGCAGTAAAAGAAAGAGGAGCTTCTCTGAGGAAACTAACTGAGAATAGCTTTTACTTACCTGAAGCTGGAGCTACCCTCTGGGTACAGCATTTTGGCAGTGCCTGTTTGCCCTGTAGCAACAGGGTGTGCTGGCCCCAGGGTAAGTTACCACTTGGTGTTCACAGCAGTCAGACTGATGGCAACAGAGAATTTGAACCAATTTGCAGCGCTCAGGAGCACTCAGGAAGATGAATTGTGTGCATCCTGAGTCACAGTGTTTTCTTGAGTTCTAGTGGCTGCTTCAGCACTCTTGTCCTATAACACATGAGTGCGACACATCTCTGCACTGAGCTAGTACTCCTGGAGGCAGTGGATCCCTTTGTGGGTGCAGAACGTTCTCTGGGCAGAGGTTGTTACAGGACTGGACCATGGGCAATCATGCACTGAGGGACCCTGTACAGGTTAGCAAAGAAATCTCCTAGCACAGTTAAGTAAACACGGTTTAGAATCTGGTTTGTCTGGCAGATGAAGACCAAGAACTGCCATTTTACACATGGCCAAAGGCTGTACTGGAGTATGTCCTACGGTCGTGACAAATGCAACTGACTTAGGGGAATTTGTTATAACAGTTATCCTCTTGCCTGCCTGCTATGCAGACTTACCTTCTAAACTGGTGGTACAGCTGCCATGAAACTACCTATACTAAGGTGGGAGGCAGCAGCACAGGGCAGCTTTGCTTTTATGAGCTTTGAAACCATGAAGCCAGATAGAACTGGCCAGGCTGGGTGGCAGCAGTTTGGCCATCTCTATTAAATATAAAACTCAACACACAGCAGTGAGAAGGGGCTCTGATGACACTATTTCAGCTTTGTTCTCATGGTAACCATTATGTCATCAGGATACCATGGTTACTGTAATACTCCTTATATTTCAAATGTTAAAAGAGGCAGAAGGAGGAAAAAAAAAGAACTTTTTGCAAAGTTGAGAAAGGGATGTGTTTATTCGGAATTGAGTAGTCATAAGGAAGAATTAACCAGCAGTTATTAATACTTCATGAAAAAGCCCTTTTGAAACCATGAAGAATTGTTTTAATTAGTATTTACTGTTTCTTACTGTTTCTGCTGCTGTCCCTGTCACCATATGGTGCGTGTCCTGGGGTTTCCCCTCTCTCAGTTTGTGTCACCAGCAGCTATTTTGATAAACACATATTGCAGAAGGCTAATGTGGTCAGAGTCAAAACTTTGGAAGGATAATTTCGGCTTTAGTTATAAACCTCATTTTGCACAAATGTCAGAAATAAAAAAATCCCAAAGTACAAGATTGGGACTGTGAGGTTATCTCACTTTAGAGGTTCAAGGAAAGCAAAGGAAGTCTTGGCTTGGATGCTTTCAAGATGCTGAAGCATATGGCTCAGAGGAAATCAGAATGGCAGCTTGCTATTCCTTTTTTGAGGACTAAAAGTATACTGGTGGCACTGTGCTTTCAGGGGGTCATGCCTTCAGACCTCTACAGGTACAGCATGAAACATACCTTTGCAAAAGGAGAGAACAAGTGCTCTGATACTGTGAGAATGTACAATTTTGAAAATGATCTGATAATGGGGAGTGGAAGAGCTGTAGACCATTGCATCTGTTAATCTGAGAAGGATCAGAAATAAACAGACTATGCATATATTTTTAAAAGAAGCTGGTGTTTGTGGGACCTTTGGTATTAATAACTGTTCAACTTGAGACTGCTTAAGGAAATCACTGGGTATTCCACACGTTGTCGGTATCAGGTCCTGGGAGGTAGTTCCAGACAGAATCCACAAATGCAATGCATTTAAGATCTCAAATACACTTCTTGGAACTCTTGTGAGTTCAGGATTGCTCAGTTGGTACAAGGCTGATTTTGAAATCAGGTAGGAAAAAAAAAATAAACTAATAGGTACTAAGATTTGATGGGGAAATTTCAAAATCAAAACAGCTTCTCTAATTGCCTGATCTTATCACCTGTATTGTTCTTCCTCCATTCTTCCCTAATAGTTGTTGTCACTGATTAAAGTATCTTTTTCTAAATTGGATAGTAAATTTCTGAGGCCAGGATTGTAGTTTTCTACACTAACTCATAAAAAAGCATGTGACGCTCTTACTAAAGTGCGAAATTACATGAGCTGGGTTTTAGATGATAAAACAGAAATGCAATCCATTGAAAAGTACAGTATGTCACATATATGTATTTATATATATCTACTCGCAGCCCATGACATTTTTTGTAGTAGTCAATAAGAAAAAGGACCAATTGCTGCTGTGAAAACCTAACTGTGAAGAAATCAATGGGATGTGTACGGTCAACTCTAAAATGTTGACCTTTAATGCATGTCGAGTTTCCCAAAGCATTAAAGCACTCCACTTATCCCTAGATTTGTTTGACCTTTGCAGGATCCCTTCTGTCCACTTCTAGCATTCAAAACATTGGCATGCATTTTTCTTTCGTGCTGTTGCATATTTTACATACAAATAGTCAAATCACAAATATTTTGGCAAAAACAACAGCAATCACCATATAAAAATCACCAATAAAAATCCATAGTCTAGCTTCAGGTGATGTGATTCCAGAGAGAATGGAGGGGGGTAAAAGCACAAGTCCAAAAGGAAAGGCTGCTGCTGTAGAGAATATTCCTCTTGACTATAAAAATTTCCATGCCAGCAAACAGCTAGTGGTGTTTCTAGCAAATTCCCTCTCTCTAGATTAAACAATCGGCTGCCCTTTCTTAATGTTCACTGTAGCCTAGCTCATTTTGTACATCTGTTGTAGTCTTGCAAATATTAGTAAACAAGCCTTTCACAGCATGCGTTGCTGCTAAGCAGCACTGATAGACACTTGAGATAGCTGAGTCTATATAGCTGAGTATGGCTAAAGATTTTTACCTGTTTATCTGTCTGATTTAATAGTCCTCTTGCTCCAGAATGTAAAAAATCATCGTTGGAAACGGAAGTACAAGCAAGTACATCTGGTCCAAGAGTACCATAGAAAAATGTTTCATAGAAAGTATCTTCTGACTTGGAATAGTCCTACCAAAGTCAGAAATACTTGAAAACACGGGATTTCGGATAATTCATTGAGAAAATAATAACTTTAGTGGTACTTCTCAGGCATTTCATGTGTCTGTGATAAATAAATATCCTCTGCTATTGAAGTTCATTCATTGCCAGAATATAGCAGCACTTATGGCTGCACAGAGACATGTATATGAATATGTATACGATGTATATGAATAATGGTGACCTTGAGGGATGGCAGGCCAAAATACTAAACCAAGGAAATCAAACTGATTAGGGCTTTATGATCAATACCTTGAGCAGAGATAAATTGGTATCATATTTCTACAAGATCACCACAATAGAAACTAACTTTTTTGGTTTCAGTAGTACCTTGATGTCTTAAAAAGCACCTTTTAGTATATAAAAGTAAAAGACAGGATTTGTCTCTGGTTTAATTAGGTTTCAGGGCATATAATCAGCTAAGAATTTTAATTTGTATGTCACAGCAGGTAACGTAAAGACAAGATATATATCCCTTCGCTGAGAAGAACTTAATCAAGAAACCAAGGACCTGCATATTGTATGTAGTCATCAGAAGCTGACATATGCTCTGCAAGACTGCTTTGTCTGGCACCTGAAGCTGTTGTCAAGCTTTTTCTTTGAATTTTTCTAGTTGGTATTCGTTCCCAGTCTCGTTGTCACTTAGCATTACTGAACTGCCAGCAGCAGCACCCTTTCTTTCTCCCTGTTGTGTCAAAGCTTAGCTCACCAGGCAGTGCTCAAAAGTTACTCCAAATTGTGACATGTAGGTGCTTATAAGTTAAGTTTTTCCCATTTGAAAAGTATTAATAATGAAGAATGACAATTAAACCCCCCCAACTGAATAGCAGCAGCCTATGTCAGGTAACAGTTTTCTAGTGCAGCTGGCATTTTTCTACTCCTTTTGCAGTAGATGAAAGTAATCACTTTTCTAGAATGCTGTTTACAGAGTATGTGCAGGAACCCATTGTTAATGTCGTGTCTTCTCAATAGATACATGTATCTTTAATTCTTAGCCTGTTTGTGCCATTACACAAATTTTCCGCACAAATAACCATAATGTAGCCTAACTTACTTACAGTTGAAATAAATAATATAGAGAGTATAAATATACACTTTCAGAAATACTTGATTTGAGCCTGCTATACTAAAACTACCAGTTGGGAGTAGCTGTCTTTGCAAAGCCTTATTGCTATTGCTTAACAGTACTGTCTACTGTGCAATTTATTACCTCTCTGCATACAAAATATGAACGCTGTTAAAGTTTATATACTGCAAGAAACATAGAATTTGAATTTTCTGTAATAACCATTTGAGGAAGAACTAAGTAATTGCCATTATTTAGTGCTCGGGAAAGCACACCAGTTGGTGTGTGTGATACTCACAGTAGGAGTAACTGACATAGGATCCATATGGCATTGCAGCGTAGAATTCAGCAAGAGTAAATGAAAGGTCATCCAAACTTAAACTGCAGTATGAGCTTCATCTTAAGAAAAAAAAAATACTTACTTGTGGCCAACTGTTATATCACTATATAGAGTGATATAACACCTATATCCCTACCCTGCATCTATATTCCTACTCTATTGTTTTATCTTCTTAAAATAAAGCAGGAGTGGACTGTCACAGGGCTGAGGAGGAGGAGCAGGTAAGAAGTATATGGGTATTATTAAAGAAAGCAAGTGTAGTTACTCCAAGCTATACAGCTCTGACAGTTTCTGGTTGCCCTGGTTTAGGCCAAGAGGGAGTTAATTTTTTTCACATTAATTGGTCTGGGGCTGTGTTTTGGATTTGTGCTGCAAAGAGTGTTGAAAATACAGGGATGTTTTCTTTACTGCTGAGCAGTGCTTGTACAGCGACAAGGCCTTTTCTGCCTCTCACCCCGCTGCAGCAGCGCGGAGGTTGGGAGTGCAGAAGAACCTGGGAGGGAACACAGTCACGACGTCTGACTCCACTTTACCAGAGGGAAATTCCTTACAATGTGGCATCAGGCTCAGTATATAAAGCTGGGGAAGAAGAAGGAAGGAGGGGATGTCTGAAGTGATAATGCTTGCCTCGCCCAGTTACCATTAGGTGTGATGGAGCCCTGCTGTCCTGGGGATGGCTGAACACGTGCCTGTCCATAGGAAGGGGTGAATCAATTCCTTGTTTTGCTTTGCTTGCATGCACAGCTTTTGCCTTACCCGTAAAACTGTCTTTATCTCAACCCAAGGGTTTTCTTACTTTTAGCCTTATGATTCTGTCCCCCATCCTGCTGGCAGGGCAGTGAGGGAGCAGCTCACTAGTGTCTGGTTGAGGGCTGGAGTTGAACGGCGATACTGATGTTAACATTTTCATGGTATCATGATGATATGACCACGTGGGGTCAGATACAGAGTTTTCAAACAAAAGTGGTTAAGACTGTGGCACTGGAGAGGGTAAGAGTGTGGATTTTCTTTTCTCCTCCTTTCTTTCATGTTGTCTTTATAAACATTCTGTGTAAAACATATAGAGAGGTAGTATTCAGAGCAAACTGGCCTATTGCTCTGTTCCTGAATGCTATTAGCTACATTTCATCTCTTCATATTTCCTGTATAAAATAACATCATTGTAACAAAGCAATAAACAAGCTTGGATCTCTGGCTTCTGGTCATTAGGGCCTGTTGCCAAGCGCTACTTTGTCAGGAAAATGGAGCCTGGTTAATTGAAAGTGCACTGTTGAAAACAGTTTTGGGTTTACCTGGCTTGTTAATACTCACCTGGGAGCTTGGTACTGTAGGAGAAAAGGGAGGGATTCAGTTCTGCACTGTACCTCTCAACTATTACTTTCTGAAAAAAGTCTCCCTCTGGCTGGAGCTGTCAAAGGGAAAAACTGCAGACTGTCTCTGGAGATGTACCTTGACTTTCCTGTAGTGCCACCCAATTCCTATGAAGACTTAGATAAATGGCAGAGTGCTTAATGACTCAGTGTGCTCTCAGGCTTCACCAGAGATGGCCCCAGGCACTGCAACTTCACTGAAAGTGGAGTGGATGGTATATGAGGGAAGAAAAAGGCCTCACAGCCTGAGAACTCTGTCTTGTTCCTGTTCTGGAGGGTTGAGATACGACATTGTCTGACAGGACTGCAGTACTGTTTTGTGTATTCGAGTCATTGAAGATTCAAATATATCAGCAATTCTAGCTGAAGTAATAGGAAAATTCCTTCTAAACATAAATGATAGGTCAAGACTATTAAGTACTGGAGTTTCTTGAATTCTTCAGAGCTTACTTTACTTTGAACTTCTGTAATTTATTTAAATGGTATGGCTGTGCACAAAGCTGCCTTACTGCCTCCTTCACCTCTTGCCCCCAGGCCTAACTTCAAAGGGGCTATTCTGAACTCATACCTGCATATATTTGACTTAGTATATAAAACAAATATGCTCAAAAGTCACACTTGATGGCAGAGGCCAGGGCAATACTTTTCGAAGCTGATGCAAGTTATGTCCGCTTGTATCCAGAGTGGACTGAGTCTTAAAAGGCCTAAAGTTTGATTTTTCTCTTTCCATGTTCTTCACGTGACTGCCTACTGCTATTTGAATGCAAATAGCTGTTGGAATGGTTCAGTAGTTCAGAAACAGAAGAGTTATGAATAAGTTCCTGTTTATTTGCTAAAGTATCAACTGAAAGCTCCCTTTCCAGTTTTCATTGCAATGTGAGGGTGAGAGACTTGCCTAACACAGTACTTAGGCACGAGTAGATCCATATTTCAAAGTCCATTCTATCCGTTCTGTTTGTTAAATTTACACTGTTTTAATCCGTTCATTTACATTTCAATTCTTTGGACATTAACTGTTTTACAACATGGAAGTCCCGTCTATGTTTACTGATGCAATGTCCCTGAGAGCAGGAGAGAAACAAAAGAACGACCATTTCAATTTAATGCCACCCAGGAATCAAGCTATCTAGTATCTCTCTTGTTGATTCAGAGTAGTAACACATATCACTAATATATTGTATACACACACAAAAGAAACACAGGAGATGCTCTTGCTTGTGTTATTACTCACTTCCCATTTCTAACTTAAGAATGTGTTAGTAAGAGTGTTACACAAACTGTGGATAGTGTTTTAACAAGAAATGTAGTACAATGCATCGTGGGAGTATGGAGTGATACAATTTTCCTCTGTGGGCTGGAGAAAGTATTTTTTTTAAGTGTTCAGATTACACAGACTGTATATGATTAGTCTAGTTGTTGTTAATTGCAGGTGTTCTAACGCCCACCTTCTCCTGTTATATGGTTTTTCATGGCTGGCATCATCATTTAATCATTACAGCAGTGGACAAAGAGTCAGAATTCCTGGCTCCTGAGACTAATTTGTGTGATTTACTGGTTTTTCGTCCTTGAATCAGTCAGAGCTCAGTCTCTTTATGCCTCCATCTTTCCATCTAAAAGCAGAAGTAATCTGGAGGTTCATTTACTTATGCCTAGGATTCTTTCCCACTTTCTGCAGTAAAAGAGCAAATAAATGTAAGCACTTTATTCCGTATGAAAGTCTGGTATTTGAAAATTTGTGTTTATCAGGAATTGGGCCAAACATGATAATATTGATATGCTTTCCTTTTTGTGGGCTGAAAAGTTACAATAAGTGCTGATTAGGAAATGGAGGCCTCAGATATTTCTGTAGTCCCAAAGTGAATTGGCTGTATTATGTTTCCTGAACTTCTGATTTTTTATTTGAATTCAGTTTATTTGTCTCTGTGTTTTACCTATATGTGTGTCACAAGAATTATTCATGATTGTCACGCCAACCCACTGGGTTTCTATAAGCTGGCTAGGGTCAGGTGAGTCCCAGGGCATACTGGTAATTGCCCTACCTTGTGCCTTTTCAGTATTAACAGGAGAACTCAGGTAGCTGGGACTGAAGGAAAAAAAGCACAAGGCAGCTGTACTGAAGTTCACATGTGCAAATTAACACTGATGTGACTTGGAACGACTCCAGTTTGGCTCAAATACCTGAAGTTTATTGGTGACAAGAAGCAAAGCCCAGGGCTCTTGGCATCAGGAAACGGAAGCAATCCCTTAATCTGTCATGTTCATGTGAGTGAAATCCTGTAGAATATGTGGCAGGACAAATGTGAGAATACAAGATATTCAAGAACAGGGCTAATATGAGTTTGGAAATCTTGATAGGGTGAAATGGTTGTGCCTTGTGAGGAAAACAATAGTTAACATACAATTCCAGAAGCCTGTATTTCTGTCACAGGCACAGGTAGTTCATGATGCTTGAAACTGGTCTATATTTTTACCTGGAAAATGCCTTTCCAAACCTTAATCAATGACTTTAGCAAACTCTCCCCATCCTCCTAAGGTGGATTTGGTCATCAATGGAGACAAGTTTACATATAGGTCTAATGGGAGTAAATTCAGTGAACCTTCATGCTGTCCAAATATTTTCCAATATGCCAAATGCAGAGACATTTCAAAAAGCTTGCTTAGAATACACAGAACCTACAGAAACCAATCTGGACCTTCTAGGAAATTAACATCTAAGGAGATTATGAACGAGGACATGATTTTTGAAGAAAACAATAGCATATTTTCTTACAGTACAAGGTTTAGTTTTCAGCTGCAAACTCAACTTAGGAAGGAAAAGAATTGCAACTGGAGTGCCTGGGATTTCACTGGGGTATATTTGAAGGTGGGTTCTCAATTCCTACCTCCTGTCTGAGTAGGGCTGTAATTCTGTATACTGAGGCACTCTGAGCTCTAAGCGACCCCACCAGTGGGGTGTTCTGAACCTTCTGGTTTGTTCTGCCTGCATCTAAATGTCACCTCTTCCTCTGAAAGCCACTTAAGGTACTTCAGGAATACTCTCTCAAGGCAGCTGTCACCTCCTGAATGAAAACAACAGCCTCCATGAATGGCACTGAGTGATTAGAAAAGCCTCAGAAGGAGAGGGAGGGTGGAAAGGCATTAGTCAATGTTTTTTGGTTTTGTTTTTGTTTTTCTCCCAGTGACATTAATGTTTATCATTGCATCCTCTGTTTGAATGCTATTTTACTAAAGTAGAGACTGTGAAGTTGCTATATTTTATCCCTGGTACCTTTAGGAGCATGAGCAAGAGAGGAGAGCAAGTGAAGAATTTTCATATGGAGTTGTCTATATGTGTGACCGATGATGAGCAAATTACTCAGTCTTTCCAGGTCAGAAATTTGAGACGCTCTTCAGTCATCTAGAAAAATTACTGTTAATTGTTTTAACTTGCATAGATAAACCACATGTGGGATGTTCTTGAGACCTGCTCAGTTTTGGTCAGACTGCTTGACCTGGTTCCTTCTAACCTGTATTTTTGCAGAATTCCCCAATCTGTTGTGATTAGAGGAGCTGCAAAATGCTAGGGCTTTTGGAAATATGGCTGCTTCTTTGTGCATGGGCTTTTTTTCACCCTGGAGGTCTGGATATTTCTCTTTGATATTACTCTCTCAGTTTTGATGTAGGCTCTAAGCAAAGGTTACTGCTGTGTGTGTCTACTGGTTTTGTCTTTTCTGTTATGCTGTGCTTTTAAATAATCATCAGGAGTGCCTAGGGCACAGGAAGGGCACCTTTCCCATCTGGTTTTATGAGCACAAATAAACACTTATAGAAAAGACAGCTGTGGCAGTTACCCCTCTTCTCTGATAGATCTCTCTTCAAAGCTGTGGATCAAAAGAGCATTGCAAATGTTCAGCAGCAGGGACCATGGCTCTTGAGTACTGCAACAGAAGAGTCACATGTGAACTTCTAAGCCTGCATAAGTAACCTTCCAAAATGCAGGTTGAGAAAATAATAAACACACTTACCTTGCCGGCGGGGAAAGAAAATGCCTCCTGTCGCTCAGAGCAACTCTCTGAGGCATTGCAGTCATGTATGGAAGCTGAAGGAGGCCTGTGTGAGGCCTGCTGCCTTCAAAAGTGTGACAGAAATTCAAGTCTGCTTTCACTGAGACATTAGAAATGGCACTGCAGAGACTCAAGAGATCTAAATTAAAATTCCTTCTCTGACACAGACCTTTGGAGTGTATGAGCAAATTACCATCTCCCTCAGTTCCTTCTGTTAAGAAAAAAGGATGATAATAATTTTTTTTTCTCTGTCTTGTATCAGAGCACCAGACTGAGGCCATTTCTCACTAAATAGATGCCTTGGAAACCCAGCCCTCCTGGGGCAGCTAAGCAATAAAAATAGAAGTAAAAATAGTTGTAAGTAGGTAAATAAATAATTTCTAACACTTTGAAGTTAATGTGGGATGTGCTGGTATTGCTTTTATATATTAAATAAGAAGAATTTCTCTATTTATGAAGACAGGTGAGCTTTCATTGAACAGTATAAAACTTACCTGGCAGAAACAGAAGTGAATAGACTTGACTGTAGAAAACTAATTTTTTTGTATTAAACTAATGACGCAAGGGAGGATTTTATAACTGCAAATGCTAACAAAACAGTTCAAAACAGCTCATCCATTATCCTATCCTTAAGCCCAGGGGCAGATTAGTAAGGGGAATTGTCACAAACTCCTAAATTTTACTTTTGTTCTCCAAACGTTGCTCTTTTTGTTTCCAAATCTCATTTCAGCATGTCTTTGGATGTCAGAGGTTGATGAAACAAGACATCTGCTGCTGTCCTGAAGCTACATCTCTGGTTGGTAATATTAACTTTTTTTTCCTTAAACTTGGTTACTAAAACTGGTATTTTACAGTAGAGAATATATCTCTTTGCCAACTCATCACCAATATGGACTAATCAAGCTAGGTTCTTCACTTTCTGGCTGTCCATCTGTAAAGAGTATTCCTTAAAAAACAATAATCTTCTTAGGCAGGATTTTGCATTGACATAAATAAGTGTGTGAGGCAGTACATGACAACAAATAAATAGACTGGTGTTTTAAGTGTGGAATCCCACGCTGAGTAAAGGGTTTCTCATCCTGAATGACTGAGGAAAGAGAAGGGCAAAGGAAGCTGCAGTTACTCCACAGCTCCATAGATGTCACCAGCTTTTCGCTGTAGCCTTACCCAGACGTTTTGGTTCGTACCTATCTCCCTCCAGCCATTCATTTTGTATCCCCAGAGGGACTGTTGTTTGGATGATGAAATACTGCAGAGTACAAATTAAGAGCTGCCAGCAGTGAGCTGTGCCTGGACAGGAGATACAAAACGGAACATGTAAACAGTAACACAGTACTTGTTCAATTACATCTTAAGCAAACATACTTACCAGGAGTCAGAGAACAGTGTGAACTTCTTTTTAGATATTGAGAGCTAAATCATTATGGCACTTCCTGAGCTTTGTTTAAAAGGCTTTATGAAGGTTATTTGCAACATTTTTCCTTCTTCTGGAATTCTCATGTAAAAATCCAGACCACATCGTTTCCGTTCACGTAACACCCACAGCAGGCATGCACTCTTGGAGCTGGGAACTTGTCTGCAAAATGGCAAGGGCAGTTCCACAGAGGAAAAAAGAAATAGTACAAAAGAAAAATGACCCCCTTACATCCTCACAGACAATAATTTAGGTGCCAATTTCAGATAAGGAACCAAAGGTGTGAAGAGAGGTGGGGAGGGTAACAGAGAACAAGGAGGAGGATTTGCTTGTTAAGGTGAATTTTTTGGAGAATAAAGTAACCTCTTTAATTAACAACTCAATCTGGATGAGGGATTGAGTTGTTAATTAAACAGCAACACCCCAGAGATTTCAGATTTCAGCCCGAAGTGGAGCAGCTGCAGTGGAGAGGGCAGCTGTGCATTATCTGTGCTCCTGTCCCATTGCTGTACCTTTGCTTGGTGGTACTGGGGGTCTACTGATACCTGAAGTCAGACCCCTGCTTAGGGCTCTGAGCACAACTGATCTCTGCTACATCAGTGGGGAAAAGCTGTAGGTGAGTGCTGTTGTGTTCCTGGGAAGATGTATATGGCTCGAGGGCAGGTTTACCCTAAAGTTTGGCTGCAGTAGTTGCTATCTGGAGGCGTGGTGAGGAAGGCACCCTGATGTAGCAATGCTTTCAGAGAAACTCCTTTAGACTTTGCACAACAAGTATCTGTGAGGGGTTTTGCCAGCAGAGCTAGAGCTTGGCCATGGCTCCTGGAGGCAAGCCCTGGCCAAACAGACCGTGCTCAGAAAGTGTACATCAGTCCCAGCAAAGTGTTTTGACACAGGCTTTGTTCCATCCCTCATGAGATTTATTTTCAAGACTGCCCCAAAGACTGGTACTTTCCCAGCCTGAAGTTCAGCACAGGAAGGAGGATGGAGAAATCAGAGACCGAGGTTAGGAGAGGGGCAGGCCATGGCAGAGGGGCAGTAGGGTCTGGCTGCTGGGATCCTTGGGCTAGAGGTTTGTCCATGAGATCACAGAGCTGGCTAACCTATAGTCATGCATCTAGGGAGGATACAGAGCAGGACAGTGCTTTTCTCTTGGATTTTCAAGAAATATCTCAGAGTAGTGAGGAGAAATACTAAAAAACAACATGTGCTTTCTTCAGGATTCCCAGTTTTTAAACTTAAAATATGTTTAAAAGCTTTGTTAGTAAATGATCCTCAAGAATTGGAAAATACATATTAGCTCACCTGGTAATGACACTGCAGGCACTACACTGTTAATAAGTAACCTGCATTTTTTATACCATGACTTTCACCTTTGAATGGAGGGCCATCCCCTAATCTGATATAAAAGGGTATACTTGAGTGGAAGATCACCATCAGTGCTGTTGCTGTGAACTTATGTTGGTGTAATAGGAAGTAGAATTTGTTCCTAGGAGAGAGGCAGTGAAAAATGAACATATACTATAATTCCGCAAGTGGTAGATTTTCATATTATTTATGTTCATTCATGATTTGAATCTTGGAGACTGAATTAATTTCAGTTCTCCTACCACCTGACCCAAAACAAAAAACAGACAGCTGTGTTTGTTACTGCTTGGTAATACATTTTTCCAGGAAAACACAGCTTAGGCTCGGCTCTGCTGAAATAGCTGGCTGTTGTTTGTGCTTTACAAAGTGCACCACTAATTGAAAAGAGAATTAGTGTCTGCCTATCCCACAACATTTAACTTTGGTGCAGTGCAAGAACGTGTCAAAAATGGGTTTGGAGCAATGTTTTAAAATCCTGTTCAATGTAAAGAAGATGGTAAAACTAGAAGAGTACTATGTGAGGAAGTGCTTAGTTTGGTTTATTGTTTAAAGCAGAACAAAACACACTGTTTAAGAAAAGGGGCAATGACCCAAGAGAGTGCAAATGTTCAGGCAGGATTAGAACTTATGGAAGCAGAAGAGTCCACTTTCTGCAGCACTATGTAACACAGGGACCAAAAGTGGGCTCACTACATTCACCATGGCACGACTTCAACCTTGAATGACATTGATTATGTAGATCTATGTCTGATCTCAAAATCTGAAAAACATACTAATAATTTGGGACCCAAAGCCAAGGTTTTGGAAGGAGTCAGCTTTTCCTGAACACCGGTACTGTGATGGCAGGGCGAAGTGTTTTAGCCTGCTCTGCTGCAGTCAGTCCTTTGGGGATTCAGACTTGTCTGCCCGGGAACAGTAAAGAAGTATTCTTTTCTGCTGAACTCTAAAGGTGGAAGGCAGCAGAGATCCCAAATAGCTTTAGTTGTTTTACATGGGGGGCAGAATGGCATGGTGACTGGAAGTGGAGCTTTTGGATGGACAGGCACAAAGTGCTTGTTCACTGTGCTGTCTTGCGTACAGTCCAGTAAGGTATCTTGGGACTATTCTGGACTACTCCTTTCTGAGCAGGATAGTTCCTTTTTTTATGTGCAGAGATGCTTGGAGATGGAGATGAGCACATATGTGTATGGGAAATTCACAAATATTCATAGCCCTCTACAGATTTAAATGGCAGAAGAAAATAAGCTTTTCATCTCTTTTATTTCAAGGAATAGAATAGTTCTGGTCTATTCTTTTCATGCAACTTCCTAATGAGCAGACAGTAAGACTGTTATATACTTTTGTAATGAATAGATTGTGGTTGAAAAAGGAAACATTAGTTATGCCAATTGTGAATTATAGTACAGTTTTAATTGAAGTAGGGGAAATGCACATGAATATCCACTGCATTAATCAAGATGAGATGCAATGCAATGAATACTGAATGAACAATGAAACACCAAGAATAAAATGTCACAGTTTAGAAATTTTATAATATCTTACCTCTTCCAGACCATCAGAATTAATTGAACAAGTACAGAACCTTATGGCTAGTGGCATGTTCACTGTTGTTAGATTTAGCCCATTTATCAAAAGCTGTTTCATCTAGACTCGTTACAAAACTCAGCTGATGAAGTTTTCTGAATCAGTTTTGTCGGTTGTATTACAGTAGCACGGACCCATCTTTTATTCTTGTGCTGCAGTTCACTAGAGGTAAATGGATGTGTCTGAAAACACATAGACAAACATTTACAAACTATATATTAGTTGCTTGGAGAGAAGTGTATGTCTTTTTTATAAGAAGTGATTTTTAATTAGCTCACAGGCTTTACCATCTGGAAGAGATGATGTGCAAATGAATCTTTGTTATTACTATTATTTATTTAGAACTTTCTAAGTTGTACTTTATTGCAGAAAGAGGCAAATTCCTACCTGCATGACTTTTGTCCATTTCCTTCCTGAAAGCTGTCTGGAATCTTAAGTGGGATTAACCAGCAGAAATGCAATAGTAAAACCAAAGTGTTGTGATCATGGATTTTGCCTGGAAATTAGGCTTGATCTTGGTTATCCAAAATCATGATGCAGAGCAAAGGTACTCATTCCAAAAAAAAAAATAAAAAAAGGAAGATAATTCACTTGTATTATCAAGTTTAGATGAGGTTATGTGAATTTCAAATGATATAGTTATACCAGTAGATGAGTTACAAAAAACTCCCTTTGAATCCTGCATTGCAAGTGTTTACATCAGAAGCTTGGTTCATGCACCTACTTGCTAAACAATAATGCAGGGCCCAGTTCTCCTTTTATTTACTCTGGACTGTTACAGATTAATAAAATTAAGAGCCAGAGTGAATAGTATGTTCTCTAAGCATAGACTTTAGACTGGTATCCTTTCAATGAGCTTTGTGTGTCTCGCTAAAACACGGCCTGCACAAAGCAGGCATCCAGTTTGGGCTCAGAAACATAGAATCTGCTGCTTTCCCTGCTAGTCTGTTCCAATGGTTAGTCACTGTCACTCTTAAAAATGTGTTACGTGCTTCCCATCTGGCATCCAGATATGGGAGTGGATGTCAGAATAGCATTCCTGACTTTAATCTGCTACTCCTGATGAGAGGAGAAACAGGCCCGAGGTCTGTTTGTTCCTGATCCTGAATTGGAGAGCCTGTTAGTGCTACAGGTCTGAGTGCTTGGTGCCAGCTATTCCAGTCAGCAAGCTGGGATGTTCGTTACCGTCTTATTACTTTCTCCTGTTTGTTCCACTAAGTGAGCATTTATCCACTGACTCAGCCCTTACGTGACTGTTCTACCCACTCCTTTTTTCCCCTTTCTCACCCAGTGGAAAATTGTTGCAAAGTACAGTGATGCAGTGTCTGCCATTTCCACGAGCAGGGCAGGAGTTCATAACAAGTTATTCTGACTCTTTGAAACACACATGTACATGTGCACACGAAAACAGGAGTAAACCCACTCAGAGTCTGTCTCAGAAACTCCTGCTGAAGGCTGTCAGTTATCCCACACTGAGATAAGCTTCCTTTTGGTTTTTTTAGGGGTCAAATCTATCCTGTTACAGAGGATCCGACAGTCAGCACATGACAAACCAGGCAGTTGCTAGAGAGCCATAAAATTTTAATTTTGGATCAGTAACGATATATGAAAGTACCTAGGTGACAATTTTAACACTTCTACTACAACATGATTTTGCTGTTGTCGCTGCTAATCTTGTAATGACATCGCCACCTGGTGCTTGCTGCATCATATACCAAGCTGCAGGAAACGCTGCGTTTCTATGGCAATTTCTGCAGCAGATGCTGTGGGCTTGATGTAAAATATATGGCATAAAAGGCTTCTTGTGAGAAGGGCAGGATGGGCACAGTTGATACCAAAAAGCCCAGGTGTCTGATGATTCTGGAATGTGGTTGCCACAGTCCTCACTGCCATTAGTCAAGCCAGTATAACCTTGTATTTACTGCAGCGGTGGGTCTGCTGGGGGACACTGAGGTGGTGGCTGCATCCCCTGTTAGCAGTGTGCAGTACAACAGCTGCTGCAGATCAGTGTATTGGCAATACCTTTTCACCCTTTTCATCCCAGTGTCCAGGAAAACTCCTCTTTTTTGAACACTCTTCTAATGCAGAAGAGCTCCTTTTCATTTATATGGCTTTGGTGTGGGAGGGACATTGAATCAAGAGCCAGTTTCTGCTTCTCTTAAAGCAGTTTTGTTCTTGATCATGGGAGAAGTCCCACAAGGTTCCAGAGCTGGGATTTACCCTTTGCTATACTGCACACATAATGAAGGAAGCAGGAAATAGACCTTCAGGACAGCTGGTAGTAGAGCATTGTCACTCTCTAGATATGCTGGACAGATAACAATTACAGTCTGATTTTACTCTATAATTTTATTTCATGGTTTAGGATCACCTCCTTGTAGGTTCAATCCAGAGAAGACTCCATTTCCATGCCCTAAAATGTTGTGAAGCCTGCATCCAAACCAGCTTGGTTGAAGGGGTGTGTGCTGCTATGACAAGCAGTTCTGTTTCTTCTGAGTCAAGAGAGTCCTGGAATGGCCTCTTTCTCACATCCTTTCTGCACATTGTCTTGAAGGGAATGCTTTTGGACAACACTCGGACACCATCCCATGCTGTGCTGTGCTACAGAGTTTCACAATTGCCTCACTGTGCAGAAGGGGACCGGGAACTTGGCCACAACCATTTCCTAAGTTCCTTACACTGTGCTGTGGTTTTCAAGAGCTTTTGTGTCCTAGGCGAAGCGGAGGTGCCAGCTCACCCTTCTACCCTAAAATGCATGCTTCAAGCAGGAGAAATGTTCCCCTGTGTGCTGTCACCACCAAAAGCACGGGCAGCATGAGGCCATATGATGTCATGAGAGGGATGAGCAGGGCAGTGGGGTGGGCTGGTTGCTAGCAGCAGGGAAAGGTGGAGCAGCTAGGAAGCCTGGAGGAGCAAAAAGTCCTGGAGTGCTATGACTTTTTCTAGTGCGTTTTCTCTTGCCAGAGAAGAATGAGTCAAATCAAGATATAGAATGAAGAAGACTGAACAAAGCAGTGGGGGCTAGAGTAGAGAGAATAAGTTGGGGCAGATGGCAATCCTCAGAGAGGATCTCCTGAAAACAGTACTTGATTCTTCACATCTTCCATTTTCCTTTCCCTCACAGAGTATGGGGAAGTGGAGTAGCACCATCTACCTCCACCAACACCTTTTCAGGATCTCTGTTGCCTGGCTGTAATATCGGACATATCCTGGGATGCAGGCAGACCTTAATTCCAGATGCTGATTACTATGTTCTTAACAATTTCTCTTCTCTTCTCATTCTACCACATACTCCAAGTAGAGGAACTGCATTCCTGGGTCTTCCTATGCTGGGTTCTGGAGGTGCACTCTTACCTGTATAGGTTATTCCTCCACATATTAAGAAAAGGTGAGGAGTCACCCATGGACTCACCTTCAATAATTACTTTATGCTTTATCCTGAATAGGTGTCATTGCTCAGCACTTCCTCATTTCCTGAAGCCTTTGTTCTTCAGTACTCCACAAGCAACTCTGTCCCACCTCACAGGGCCTGTATTTGTCCTGAAGAACATGCCAGTTAGGGCACTAAGTAAGAATCAGTGGCCCTATCTGGTTCCCAGCCCTAAATTTTTGATGTACTAAGTACTTGCAGATTTGGCTGACTTTGGAGCTGCTATGGTTCAGGAGTTTGGCCACCAGTCTTCCAATGAATAAACCAACACACTTATCCATATGAGCTTACATTCATCAGCCCAGTGAAGGGAATTAGTTGTATTGACAACAGATGAGAATCCGGCTCTAAAATATCTGTAAGACAAAGAATGGAAAACACGGAAAGCTTTCATAGATATTCCATTTAATGTTTTGTAAACTTTCCTGCTATGTTGCTAGGGGGATTTTAATACATCAACGCATTTAAAATAGATTTCAGTGAGATGTTTGTAATTGGAGCCAATTCTTCCTCCACCCTGAACTTCCTTATTGTTCCCGTCACCGTTTCATCTCTCTCCTGTCTGTAAAAGACCTTCTCGCTGACCCACTTCCTGCCCCTGTAGCAGTACTAGGAACTGCACAAGGAATCCTTGTTTTAATGCACTTAGACGCTGACATTGCATTTTCAGCCAGCCAGGCTTCATCTGGAGAGTAGAGTTCTTGCGTTTCCTGATGTGAGTCAGTTGTGAGGAAAGTGTTTAACCTTTTTGTCAAAGGTTAAACATATAAAAGGGGAATGTGAAGCCCTTGGATTCCTGTTGTTGCCACATTAAAGAGAGCAGCTTTCACAGCTAAGCTAAATCCTACTTTTCTGGGGGGATATTTCTTTCTGTATCTAATTCAAAGCTGCAGTTTACTGCACTTGTTAAGGAAGGTGTATGTTTGAATTGGACTGTAAGACAAAATCATTCGTTAACTGTTTCCATCATTTTTTTTCATCTTACTAGTCCTCTTTGCCTTTCTCAGTGGATTTGAAGAGGCTTGGACAGGCATTTGTATTAAGTGAGCCAATCAGAATTTTTTAAAATGGTCCATTTCTATAAAATATAAAGAACTTCAAAGAAAAATAAACAGCTTGAAAGCAAAAGAGTTTGTCACTACTTGTTCTTACTGACACTACAATATTTTAATCCATCTTTCTCCACTGCTTGGCTGAGTATACCGATTTCTTACCTGTAATTACCAAGACTGGTGACTTAGCTGTGATATCTACAATCACATACCTCTCCTCACTGACTAAATACTTAGTGGCATACTCTTGTCATGATCCAGATGACCCTGTCAAAGAGCTCATTCCAGTTTTATTCTGTGTTGGCTGCTTCTGTCCTTTGTGAAGCATAGGAACACAAACCTGTTTTTGTTTAGAGATAATTCCACAGGTGACCTGAAGGTTGTTCTGCATTAATTGCACCACACTGACAATTTGTTGATTATCTTTATGGCGGGGTGTGAAATACCCCATTGTAATCAATAGACTATTATTATCCAATGAGCCTGCAAAAGAACCAGGAACAGAGTCCACAGTAACCACTAACTGCAGGTTTGCTCTTGAATCTCTGTCGCTCAAGGCCTCCATTCTAGCAGATAATTAGATTTTTCTTCCCTGCTCTGGGTTCTTTTGCGGCTCTCTAGGATTATGTCAAAAGCTCCACACAACAGTTTTTCTGGGCTGGAAAGATAAAGTTTTGAAAGGGGAAAGTATGAACAAAAGATAAAGGATAAAGAAAAATTAGAAACGTCATTCCCAAGGGAGTGTTCTCGACAATCTGTTAACTTTGCATTGGCGAGTTCATAACTACTTCCAAAAAAATGTCACAAACTCTTAGCAGAGCAGCTTGAACCTCTGCTGCTGAATTGAAGGAAATTTGTTCTAAAGAAAATACATCACATGAAGTTAACTCACAATACAGGATCAGCCAAAAACAACACCACAAAACAGGAATTCCTTCATCTTAACAATGCCATAATCTCATTGCAGGCTGAGCAGAAACTGCATATATAACACTTTCCCTTACAGTTGAAATTTGGTGGTGGCGACTTTAAAAAAAATTCCTGAAAACAATCTCAATCTTCAGCCTGGATGCATTTGTTTGATTAAGAGGATTTATGAGTTAACCACTTACAAAATCCACTCAGTGTAGTGTTAGGATTCCTATGTTTTATTCCAGGCATATGTGTAAGGTGTTATTCAAAATACACTGTAAAATAGTGCAAAGATGACACTGTTGCATGAACTGTGGTGAAGGGCTGATTTTCCCTTGCTCTGTTATGTGCTTCATCACTGTAGTTCTGTCTCCTTCTGTAAAGCAAACTCAATCTGACCTATGCTTTCCCTAATTACGTCACTTTCGCTGAAAGGACAAAAGTAACCACTGTGAATCCTGCTGTCAAAAAACGCAGGCACTACCTTCCACGGTTTTTCATTTACATTACAAGTAAGTGCTTTTTCACTCCTAAAACTAATTCCTTGCAAAGCTAGGGTAAAAGAGCTCTGTGTGAGTACTTCCCGGGCACTGGAATTAGTGGTGCTACAACAGGAAGGCAGACATAACAGAGAGCAGTTGCATGGTCACCGCCACAGCTCCTGGCCTGCAGTCCTAGCTATGACCTCCTCTATGTTGCTGTATGGAAGGATTTTGAGAGAGACCTGACTGCAGATCAGTAGGACAAACACAGACCTGTCTCCTTGGGCACACAACAGCTCTTGCTGTTTGCCTGCTACGGAAGGAATTACTGCACCAGTACATGCAATTCCTGCACGTTGCTTCTCTGAACCTCCTGTACCTCCATGTCTCTGAGGCTCCAAGAGAGTCATAGAATGGTTTGGGTTGGAAGGGACCCTAAAGATAGATCATCCGGTTCCAACCCCCCTGCCATGGGCAGGGACACCTCCCATCATACCAAGCTGCTCCAGAGTTCCATCCAACCTGGCCTTGAACACTTCCAGGGATGGGGCATATATAACAGTAATCCAGGCATATACCTGGGCTGGATTTTTTTTCCATCTAACTGAATGTCTGAATTAGGTGGGTAGTAACACCAGTTGCTGCCTGTTAATTGTTTAAGATGTTATGAATCTGTGTCTACAACACAGATTCTGTGATATTAGCAGGTCTTTTGGGCAAGGGACCAGTGAGGAGCAGGAACAGGCTGTTTATTTGAGCAGGAATCTTTTCTCCCTTTCTTCTAACCTACTCAGATCATCCCACTGCCTAACCAGATTCTGAGATATTGGACAAAAAAACCCACCAAAACCCAAACAAGACAACTAAAAAGGGTTCCAAAGGTGCTTTTCTTCTGTAAATCTCAGATTTGTAGAAACCTGGTTCAGACATTTTGAAGACAGAAAGTTGCTAGCATGATAGAAAGTTGGGGTGTATACTAGGGGAAGGAGAAAAAGGATGGCAAAATCCACACCGTTATTTCTTCTAGGACAAGAGGCTTCACAGGGAGAGAAGTCTGTTTGAAACAAAGTGATTGCTTCTGCTGCTATCACTCGTAACAGTGGAGGCAGTATCAGAGCCTCCACCTTCCTTCATCTTAAATAATAATTCAATCTTTTTGTGCACAGCATCTGTACATCCTCCTGTGTTTAGCCATGGAATACTAAAATCCTGTGCATATTTGCCAGTGATACAGAAGTTTTTTCCTTATAGACATAGGACGGTTTCCAATTTATTTCAGATAGAAAGATGAATTGGAACTGGATTTGAAATGAGAGAACCTGGGCTCATTTCCCAATTCTACTGTGTACATCTTGCAGTCTTGGGCAAATCTTAGCTCTGTCTGTTCTGAGCTATTTGGGGCAGGCACTTTCTCATTTCCTATCCGTACATGCAGTGCTTAGTGCAAAGGGGACTCTAACCATTCATGAGTAACCCGTAACAGATGGTTATAAGCTGTCGGTGTGACTAGGTATTCCCACTCTGATAGTTTTTGTAGCAGTTTTCACCTTTTAAGAAATCTTGCCAGCAGGCCAAAACTGGAGATATGTAAAAGAAAAATTAAATGCAGGAGTCCATTTTCAAAATATCTCTTTTCCAGCTCCAAAATACAGAAAAGACTTTTCACTGTAGGAACTGAGACACATTGGACATACTGGCGAGGTCCTGCTAAAGCCAAATGTCAGTGCTGTGCTTAGTTAAATCCATGGTAAGCTTGTCTTTTTGACTTCCAGAAATGGAGTAAAGAACTCTTTTGGGACAGATATTTCCTTAATCTCTTACTTGCATTCACTCAGATGAGCTTTTCACAATTAGGAGTTTCCCCATTTGGCAGTACTTCTGCATTGTCACAGGCAGAGATGACATAATGAACTACTCTTACGCATTTTCTTGAGCTCTTCTGAGTAAAAATAGTGACCCTCAGCTTTAATCTTCAGAACTTCGCGTCTCGGTGCAGCTATTCTGATGGTGAGGGTGAGCAGATCTGGCTAAAGCAGGAAACAGATGCAACAGATGCATCCTCTTATTCAATCATGTAATTTTGGGGGTTTATTTTTTGGTTAGCTGCAGTCCTAATCTCACTTTTGATCAAGTGCAGAGGAAAAGAGTAATTAGTGAAGTATTAGTGTTATTATTATTTCCTGACATTAACTCTCCTGCTACTTGTCCATCCTTTTTTCAGGCCCAGCAAAATGGTGTGTGGCTTTAACAGCCGAAGAGCTTTTTTATTGCTGGTCCCTCTCTGTGCTCTGAAGTTCACTCTGCTGAGCTACGTGGGTGGTAAGTGCTTTAGAACAGTATAGCTTTAGCAGGAAGTGGAATATGTTTTATTAGTGTAGATTTTGTAGTTGAAGAACTGTTTTCCACTTTTTTTCATCTGCAAAGCAGATACAAATATAGTTTATAATAACTATATTGTTGTATAGCAACATATAATAACTAATTTCTATTAATATGATTATTTGATTTAAAAATTAATGAGTAAATTTTTAACATAACTCCAAATTATACAAAATTGCAATTTGGCTTAGGCCAGGCACAGAAAGAGAGGAGCTGATTTACCAAACATCACAGACAGGATACTGGTCCCTCGTCTTTTGAAGGTGAGACCTACAGCTAAGCACAAAAGTTTCTTTCTCCCCATTGCCTTCCATGAGCATGAGTTCCCGAGCATTTCTGACACCTCTTTACTTACCCGACTGTAAGAAGCATAATCCTTTTGTCATTTTTGTGCAGCAGGCTGTACAAGCACATCCTTCCCTCCTAACATCTGGTCTGGACAGATACTCCAGGGACCATGAGGAGATGCAGAGTGGGGTTTTTTTCCCTCTCCCTCTTTCTCTTTTTTTCAGCTATTACATAATAGTTGATTTTTTGGCAGCTGTAGTTAGCCCTGGTGAAAAGTTTTAGTTCCCTAAGCAGTAATGATAATACTTTGGACCATATTGCAAACATTTATGTAATTTTTTTATACAAACCTGCTGTATGTGTACCTTTTAGCTACTGTGGTAATTTTTCTCAGTATATCATAAATTTACAGTGTAAGATAGTTATGAAAAGATATTCTGTATATTTTATCTTCTTAAGGACCAGAAATATATTTTAAAGGCAGGGTTTTCTAAGAAAAGACAGGCTTTTATTTAAAGCATCTCTGTATTAAAGCAGAGATAATCATTCAAGAGACAATCTAGTCCATTTCCATAAAGCTCTTCAGACCTCTCTTCATCATATTAAATTGGCTTTTATTGTGATCAGCTGCTTTTAATTTATTTTGACATTTTATTTAAACCTACAATTACAGGTTAGAATCACTGAGGCATGTTCAGTTTGGAGGCAAGTTGGTGAAAATCAAGAAAACAGAGCAATCCTACGTGCTTGCAACATTTCTGGATGTTTGCCTTCCAGCACCAGGGCCAAATACAAGTAACTGCTCTACGAACAGGCTGGGAGCTCCAGCCTGCATGTGGCAAAGTGGGAAGTGCACTGCTCTACAGTTGTCTGTGTGCAGTGCAGCAAGAGCCTTCCCTGGGAGGCCCTGTGACTACCAGCTGTTTCTTTCACAGGGTAAGTGGGTATTCCTCTCTCTTAGGCATCTGCATGAGCAGTGGGGAAACATGAGGGGTAGCTGAAAAATAGCTACACAACATTGGATCACTATCATTTCTTAGACTGTTGAACAGGAAGGGAAACCACTCTCTCTCACACTGGCATGCATTTTGTTACGTTCATTGCTCAGAGATCTATTGCAACTCCTAGTTAATCCTTTCAATCTCTTCTGTCCCCATGAAAAGGTTGGATGGAAGAGAATAATGACATCATAGAGTCATCAAGATTGCAAAAGGCCTCTGATACCATGAAGTCCAACTCTTAACCCAGCGCCACTGTGTTCACCACTAAATCATGTCCCCAGGTGCCACATCCACATGTTTTTTGAACACTTGTTACCTGGGAGAAGTAATTGACACCCACCTGGCAACAGCTGCCTTTCAGGAAGTTGTGGAGAGTGATAAGGTCCCCCCTGAGCTTCCTTTGCTCCAGGCTAAACAATCCATCTCCCTCAGCTGCTCTTCATATGACTTGTGCGCCAGACCCTTCACCAGCTTTGTTGCCCTTCTCTGGACATGTTCCAGCACCTCAACGTCTTTCTTGCAGTGAGGGGTCCAAAACTGAACACAGTATTCACGGTGTGGCCTCACCAGTGCAGAGTACAGGGGGGGGCAATCCCTGCCCTAGCCCTGCTGGTCATACAGTTTCTGATCCAAGCCAGGATGCCACTGGCCCTCTTGGCCAGCTGGACACACTGCTGGCTCATGTTCAGCCTCTATCAGCCAACGCCCTCAGGGCCCCTTCCACTGGCCAGCTTTCCAGACACTCTTCCCCCTGTAGCACTGCATCTGGTTGTTGTGACCCATATGATATAGGTTCCTATATTTTCTAGCACTGGCCAGAGGGTTGTTCTATGCAGTGTCCCCATTTTTCTGCCTCTTCTTCCTTCCTTTCTACAGGAATATTGATTATGACAAACAATGCTGATTTCAAACTGAAACTACTAAAGGAAGCTTCTATGCAAATCAGTGTGTTTAGAACCAAATCTAAAACAGTTCTCAACAGAAACTGTTCAATTAATCCAAGTATTTTAGTTTAGATTACTAAACCAAATCCATCTAAACTGATTTAGGGAACCCTTCCAGAGGACCTGCCCATTTTTGCAGCCATAGTTTTGTAAAGGAACTCTGATTTTTTAGATGAGACACTTCTAAGAGACAAAATTTTTGTGATCAAAATGTGCTATTTTGTTTTCTATAAGCTTGTAACACTCACAACATGCTCAGTATTTTGGAGGTATGATAATATGATGCAGATTGGAAAGGCCTCATGTTACATCATCTTTGGTGATTGAAAGTAAAAATTCTTGAAATGGGTGGAGAAAGAATTGTTACAGTTCCCTGACACCCTGAAATGACAAATGCTCGGAAAATTCCCAGAATGATATTGAAGTGCCTAAAAAGTAAATATTTATTCTGCACACAAATCTTTTAGATCTGTCAGTAGCTGAAATTGATTATTCTCATGTTGGTTTCTATTATTTGACTGGGTATTTGCAGACAGATGGCCTCTTATAGTGTTAATAAAAACAACTTATGTAGAGTGATTGGGCTGTATAGTAATTGGGGAAATAGTGAGGATTAGGAAAGAGGATAGCCTGCCAAAACCTAGTGTCTGTTTATACACATTTAATTCCTTCTTAGAGCAAATTAAGCTTTTCTTTTTCAGGCATGTTCAGTTACTCTGATCAAGTAAGGATAGATTTTGGGATACTGAGGAATTGAGGTTTGTAGGTCAAACTCATCCTCCTGTGATGTTTCTCTGGTAAAACAAAGAAAAGTGTAGTTTTGAGTTTGATTTTAATAGCCGAAATCCCTGTACTTTTGAATCTGTGTCAGCAAATCTCTATAATGGTATGAACTCCAAATGATGCAAGAAAAGCTGGGAAGGGACTAAGCTGTGAATAGACCTAACCAAAGGCAACTGAATTTCTGTTCCCTAACAAATTTTTTTCACTGTGTATTGCTCCCCCAGTCTTCCTTTTGCTTTGTACTGTAGCATCCATAGAACTTCTCTTTGTTTAAGATCAAAACTGTCACCCACTCTTGTGTAGTAAAAATGTAAATAAGGAAAGTTTAACAAATAATTAAACCAGTTAAAACTTTGTTACAAAATCAGCACAAATATTTGGTGAACTTTACCAAGATGTAATGTTTTAAATTTGTTGAGAATATATGATGTGAAAAAAAACACCTTTGCTTTTTCAATAGCGCCGTCAGCTTCTCCCCCTCTTCTCTCTCTTTGCTTGAAAGAAAAATACGGCCAGCTTTCTCTGCTTTAGGTTTTTATATGGCTTTTGAATGAAGATGCAAAATTTAGCCAATAAGCATGAAGCATTTTGAAACACTCATAAACCAGTGAGCTGCAGCAGGGGAAATAGAGAAGCCTCTTCACACCTACTGTGTCAAAGACTTCTATTAGCTAGGACTGGGGGGGAACTGAAAGTCAGATTCTTCCTTCTTGATCACAGAGGTTTGCAATGTGGCTGTCTACACCTGAGCTAATTCTCCACACATCCTTAAACACCAATGCAGAGAAACAGGCGCTTTTAAGATGGTATCTGCCCAGCCGCTTGTGTCAGATGAACTGCACTGTACCAAGCAAGTAGCCTTTTATCTCTGTGTACAGTTGGAGGAATCTGCAGGGACTATTCAGACATAGCTGCCCCCATTACAGGTACCTTTGCTTGGTCATTTGCATCCCACCTCAGTTGCCTGCTGGCTGATGGTGGTTCTGAATCCCACATCATATTGATGCTTGTGCTGGAGCAGACTTTTCTTTCCCCTCTTGGCTGTTGATGCTGAGACAGGACGCATCCTGTGATGAAAGGAAAGCATGCACAATGCAGTTCAAAGTAGCAAAACTGTTTGCTGAGCTGGCAGGAAATTTAATTTAGCACATGGGACTTTATGCTGCAAAGATTAAATATTCTTATTCAGATGAGAATGAAAGGCTTGTGATTGCCTTATCAACTGAAACATGTGTAGGGCTTCCAGTAACCAGACCATAAAAGCACTGATATACTTGTGCACTTTACAAAGGTCTTCCTAGTCCTTCCTCTTTCTCCTCTGAAAATGGTTTAGCTAAGACAGGATGATTGCCTGCACTGCTGGCTTAACCTCACCTAGTTTGCAGTTTATCATATTACTGATACAATTTCAACTCAACAGTGTCAAAGGGCTGGGGTGCAGACAAGGGAATATGAGGTCAGGGCAGGCTGAAAAGTTCCCTCTATCTTGCTTTTTAGTTTCTGTTTCCCTAAAATTCTCCAGGCTTTCATCAAATGATTCTGTTATTTGTAAGTCTGAATTAACTTTTGAAGAAAGAAGCATCTGTATTTTGATTCTTGATGAACTGTGTTCTTTCCCACAAAAGGTATCAATGTCAGGGTCTAACCATGTAGATATGCTACAGATTACTATATTTTTACATCCTAGAACCCTGAGCTGCAGACTGGATGCTGCAGAAAACCTGCTGCAAAGACCCTGGGAAACCATTACTACATATTTAGCATGCAGTTATTCTCTTCTCCTTTTATTCCCTAGGGTGCTGCTATTGACCACTGTCATTTATAGGCTATCAGGCTAACAGGAGGTTAGATATCATCTCTCAGGCCTCACTTCCTGCAGAACACAAGCACCTGCCACAGTAGCAGAGCTGTCACTTATTCGCCTGGTTGAGTTCCAGTGTGGCCAGTCCTACCAAACTTTTTAAATCCCAAGCAACACAGCCCTGAGGTGGCACACCACAGTGCCTGGCTTTGTGTTTAAATGCAAGGAGTCCCCTGGTGGGACCATATACTCAAGCAAGGCCAATACCAGCAATGCCTGTGAGACTGAAGAGCAGCCGAGTTGCCCCTTGGGCAGAAACAGGGCTCCCACTCCCAGAGATCCTCGGGGTCCTGTGACAAGTGGTGTGGGTGTCTGTGCTCAGGGGCTCAAAATCCTTTTCCTGCCACTACCAAAGTGTGCTTATGTAGTAAGGATCTGCATAATGTTACTGCAGTAAAAGCTCATAGAGGAAGATAATACAGAATTTTCTTAACAGCCTATAAAGATTAGTAATATTTATAAGAGTATGAAGAATAGACATGTAATTTCCAGTTTTCGTAAGAGCTCAAACCATTTTTAGGGTGCTTTATGAAGTCAGTCTGACATCATTTTCCTGCTGGGAAGTTAGAGCAACCTTTGTAGGCAGCATAGAGAAAGTTGAGTGATCTGCCTTATAGTCTGGAAGATCAATAGATCCCTGCGATCAGGGATCCTGATGTTAAAAGAAGAAACTTCTTGTTTATGTGCTGCCTTGGCCTATTAGCCTTGCTTAGTACTAATAAAAGTTCTTTCAGAATGCTCTGAGTGATCAGTCTAGAACAACTTTCCATAACCAGCAAAAGCATTAGATAGTAAAAAAATAGAGAAGAAAAAAAAGCTCCTAAAGTCTGCCTTTCTACAGGCTATGTGTCTTTGGATATGAATTTCAAAATGGAATACACTAATACTTGGCATGGAAATAAATGCTAAATGGAAATAATAAAAAAAAAGCATCAGGAAATATTCTTAGCTTATCAGTTCTATGGGTGTATTAGCAACTTAGATGAGAATAGTTTTCATGATGAAAAGTTAACTGTGCATGTTTCTGAACTGTTATTGCAAAATAAGAGGAAGGGGGAAGTTTAATAACTACTGTTTTGGGTTGGGCTCTTTTCTCTGCTTTTACATATCTTTTAACAGCTGCGGGCAGGGGAGCATGGAGCGGACATGTTTCTGTTCTCAAATGGAAAAAAATAACCTTCAGAAATTTTCATTGGACAATATTCAAAAACTAAGAGCATCTAAATTTTTCCCCAGGCAAGAGGCCATTTTATGAAAAGACAAATTGCAGGAACCACCCAAACAGACCCAAATTTTCACGATTTTTTTTTTTAGATTTGTTTTAACCTAGTCTTGATTTACACACCCCACCTATTAGTGCAGTTCTACAGCACTGGATGAACAATTAATAATGAGAAAAATCAGTTAGTAAAACAATATTTTAGAAGAGGTCAATATTTTACAAATGTGAATATCAAGTTATGTTAATAAATGTTTAGGACTGCCCTCCTACAGAGGAATATATTGCTTTTTCATAAGTTCTGGACATGTGCAAGTCTCATTGGAGGTGAGAACAGGTGCTAAATTGAAAGTCAAATTATTTTTCTAGAAACATATATATATAGATTCTGAGGTACAGGTTTTCTTTCTAGAATGTGCAAATCAATGCTAACTAGGCTCCTAATGCATTTTGGCCTTTTAAAAATCTTTCCTCATGGACTCAGACTTTTAATATGCAAATTCAAAGTCAACCTTGCTCAAGAGTCCACATTGTTGCTATGTCCCCATCAGAGCTGATGGGGACTGGTGGGAAATGTTTAGCAGAAATCTAGCGTAGGCAAATATCCAGCCAGAGAGGCTCATTCTTGCATTTTTGGGAAGCACCTCTCAAGACAGCGGTGCAGTAGTGTGTTCAGTTTGTGTTACACTCCAAGCCCAGACGCAGCTCCATTGCCTTCAATGAACTGCTTAAATGTTGCAAGTTACAGAGCTGAGAGAACTCTGCCACATCAGAGGTCAAACAGTATAAACAGTCAAATACTGGCCAACTGGAGTTTTTTTCCTACAGAGTGGGACCCTCTGCTCCAGCTTTAATTCTTTCTTTACTATCCTGTGTCATACCACCTCTTCAGTTCCCAGAGTCTACCTGGAAAGCATCAGAGAGATCTCTTTAGTGACTGAATTAGCTGTTTGTTTGCCTTGTGGGTAGATGTGAAGGACTGTGTAATGGGACAGGGCTGATGTTTCCACAGTCCTCTGAGGAAGCTCTCCTTTGCGTTATTTGGTGCAACATAAGGTTCTTAATTTTTATAAAGCTGACTTATGGACACTGGATTTTTTGCTAATTCTTGCTAATTTCAGCTGTCTGGGGCTTTCAACTGTCTGCCTTGGTTGACCTCTTGTGAAGAGGAAGCAAGATGATCCCTTGGTTTTTTTTCACAACTAGTCTCCAGAGAAGAAATTCACAATGCAATCTGCAGAGCTCTGCATTGCAATTTCCTCCTGATGCCATCTGCCATCCTATTTACTGTAAATTGCAAGGATTTCATTTAGCTGGAAGCATCTACCTGTACATGTAGCAGACAGCACTATTTTCACATGGCTCCCTCCAGACCTGAGTTTGGCTATGGAGACTTTGAATGGGCTGAAGAACTGTGGAGGATGGATACAGTTGTAAATATTGCCCAAAGCAAGGAAGTCAGATGTGCAAGAAAGACCAACAGCAGCATCACAGTGTCAGCACTAGTGAGTCATCTCCCTGTGTGAACCAAGCACAATAGTGACACTGCCCAGCAGTGACCTAGAAGACTAGGCCACTGCCTTTCTTGCAAAGAAGTAGTTTATTTTTCACCCTCTGTAAGATAAAGGTCTTTTTTTCTTTAGGCTAATGAAACCACTCTCTGTTTACTGAGTTCAGTTCCATTTAAGCAACTTGTGTGTATTATATCACAGCTGAGCCCCTTGGTATTTAGGCAATGGGAAAAAATTCAGATGAGTAAACTCGTGTTGTATGACTCAGCAGACATAGTCTCAGTTTCTGGCTCTCACACAATCTCTTTCTGCAACCTTGGGCAAGCTGCTTAATCGCTTACTGTGCCATCTCTAAAAAACTCCCCTTACCTGTGTCTCCCATTCTATCCATCTTTACTGCAAATGTTATCCTACATATTTGTATAGCGCTTACCAGCAGAGAAACCTTGCTCCTGGGAAACCCTAAGCATCACTGGAATTAAGAGTAATATCTGAGTAATCAAGCCATGCCATTTCCTTATTTCAACCTACAGTTCTTTAACATGTCCTCTGGATGTCTTCCAAAAATTGTCAGACTAGAAACTAAAGCACTAATAAGAATGTATCTCCTGTCATGGAGTTTGGCTACAGGTTCCAGAAATAGGGAACTTCCAATGCTGAGAGACTGAGCACAGATGCTATGCCGGCAGGGAACAAGAATGCAAAGTGAGAATTGGAGCCATGAGCTGCCTGGCAGTTGCTGCAAAGAGTGAAGCTCTATATATTCACTGTAACATTCTCTGTCTCGTTTTCTTCCTGCTAGAGTATTGTGGTAGAACTCAGAAAACAAGCTTTCTTGCCTCCCCATGTGTGTCATGCTTAGATTTATTAGGAGATACTTTTCCCAGGGTTTTGCCTCCTGTAAGAAATGCCCAGGCACAGATCAAGGAAAGGAAAGGAAAGGTGAAATACTTCCTAAAGAGTTGCCTTTAGAAATTTACAACATATAAGATACCAGGGGGTACTTCTATACTAGTATCATCAGTAAGCACACTGCCATGTAACTCAAGAGTAGCTCTGAAGATCAAGGAAATCTGACAGTAGCCAAGAAGAAATAAATGAGAGCAGACATACATATATCCACCAGCCTTCCTTCTCAATCAGTTCCAGGTGGGCCCAGTTTTGCCACTTGTAGGCAACCAGGTGGAACTGGTCTCTTTTGGCAGTACCCAAAGGCCTTGTAAGTGTTTGCATGGCAGTAGCTCCCTGTTTGCTCTGCTCTGACGAGCAGCATTTCTGTATTAAGCCAGGGGATTCTTCAGCACTGCAATGTCTCCTGCAGCGTGGGAGCGCTCTCAGAATCTCCCAGCAGCAATCTGCTAAGGTGTGTGGGATAATTCTGCTTATGGGGTAGCCCAGGGTTTTGTAAAGGAGACAAGAGGCTAGCACAATCTTTCCAGAGTCCTGCTCCAGTTGGAGAGAGATTTCTGTGGTCTGTTATGAAGTGCTGGATGTTTACATTTTGCTTTTCCTGTCGGAAGAAATAGATCTGGCAAAGAGCCAGCAAGCTATTTCTGGAAAACTACTTTCCTGGTAATTAAAAGCACCTGGGCAGACTTTCCTTGTCCAAACAGCACTGTCTAGCCAAGTCAGGCCTTTAGGGTCAGAGTTTTGGGAACTGAACAGCTTTAACAGGAACATCGGAATTCAAGGAGTTCTGTCTTTACCTTATGCATCTTGAATGTCGATTTGCAATCCAAGTTAAAGATGACAAAGGACTGAAAGGCTGTGACCTCTAAAGTGTCAAAAGCTCCTCGTACCCCCAGACTTTCATTCTGGCTCTGCCAGGTGTTCAGAAACACCATGAAATGAACATGTGAAATGAAATGAACATGTGAATCATGTATTCTTTGCCCTTTTTGCCCCACCCCTCCCACCTTCTGGGTTATGATCCTTTAGGGAGCTTTTGGATCATGTTTCCAGGATCCAATCATATTTTATTTTTAAATAAAAGCTTGGAGTCTTTCCTGCTTTTGATGCAAATGCAGGTCCTCCTGCAAGGAAAAAGCCACTGTCATGAGGCTGGCAGTCGAACTGTTAAAGCTGGTGCTGCTGTAGTTAAAGTGAAATTAAATCAGAGAAATTGAGATGACTGCAATTATTTATAGTTGAATGGAAGCAAGATCAGACTTCACATTGCATTTAGACAGCTTCTACTTCCTTGCTGGCTTTACTAGTCAATAGGTGTCTCTTAGAAAATACAATGTGCCTACCTGATGTTGTCTGGAGAGGGAATGGGGACCGGCAGGGCATCTTGAGAGCAAGGTTATCTGTTGACTAACAGCTCTCTTCCAGCTTATTCTGCCATAGCCTAGATGAGGCAGTAAAGTTCACAGGGCTAAAGCAAGTTCTGTATCTGGTGGGATATAAAGAAGCAATATGGCCCACATTTGTGGATAAATGAGTTATAGGAGTAATAGGACATGTACTGCAGTCTTCTGTGTCCAGAAAAGGAGGGCTGAGGAATGAGGACAGATAAAATACACAGTCTACTTGGCAACTACCCTCTAGAAAGGAAAAGCACTACCACTGACTGCTAAATAAATTTCCCACCTCTTCTGTTTTTCTGCAATAGCAATTATCTTTCTTCTGCCTCTGCATGTGTTTACCTCAGCCCATACAGTGCCCCAAGGTCCAGTGAGATAAGAAAGGTAAATTCACACACCAGAAAAGTAAGTTCATACAAGAAAGGGAGGAATTACTGGACCAAATCTTAAATCCTCTAAAGAAAAGTCCAAATTATTTCTTTTAACTATAAGGCTTGTTTAGGAAATCAAAACTTTTAATGAGCATGCAGACAGCAATCAAGATTAATCCTCCTGTGTCTTAAGACCTGGACAAGCCAAAGCCTGAGGACCTCTTGAGAAGGACAACAGCAAATAGAAGTTTTGATAGTTAAATCAGAATCTCTTGGTTACTCAGATCAACATATTCATAGTTTTAACTTTAATTTTGAATCTTTTACCTTTAGACAAAAAATTGTTCCATATTGGAGATACATTCTTCCTGTAGAATCAGAACTGGCTCATAGACTGGGTAAGATTGATGCTGCAACCGGTTATTTAAATTGGATTGTATTTATCTCACCAAACCACGTATAAATAGTAAAGGCAAGATCAAGTTCTGGTGCAGAAGGAATATGCTTCCTAGAAGAGAAACTTAATCAGTTTTATTCCCTGGATTAATTAAGTATGCTGGATATAGGAAATGAATTAATTGTGCAAATGCTCCATTATGATTCCCTCTGATAATCACTAAGAAGCATAAGCACATCCTCCATTATCTCCTGCTTTCCTGAACTGCAGGGATTAGAAATCTTTCAGAAGGACACACTGCTATGAAATGAAAAGACACCTACTTGCCTGGGAGCCAGCCAAAGCTGGTCAAATCGTTGTGATAGATGGGCATGGCGAGTACTCTCACGACAATGATTTTTTTCCCCTGTATCTGTCATTGAGTGTCACTCTTAGAATGCATTAGCACAAAGAAGCCAGTAACTGGGATTGAAGAGCCCAGTCCTAGCAGAAAGCCTCAGCACTGTCTGCTTTGTAGAAGAAGACAGCATAGTCTGACAGAAAACCCATGCAATGTGGTTGTGGCCTCTTCTGCAGTGCTTGCAGCCATAGACTGAGTCCTACCTCTACTTAGACTGATGGTACAACAGCAGCAATGTTCCTTCAAAAAGAAAAAAACCTAGTTTCAATGTTTCCTTGCTTTTCACCTCCTGATTTCATGTTCTAGATAGTTTGTTTTATTCCTGATCAGCTGCTTTAAAAATCTAGATTTCATTGCTTTGGTATCACTTGGAGGTATGAATTCCATAGAGAAAAAAGGCAGTAATTTTCTGCCATGCCCTTGATATCTGTTTCCCCACTCACCCTATTCTCTTCCTGTTTCCATTCTCTTCAGCCACTGTTATTTCTTGCCAAAAAGTGGTGTTTTTACAGTGACACAGTTAATTTGAGCAACTGTGCTGCTGTAGAACCACATATAGTATATACTTGGAAGGAGTAAAGTGCTTAGTCTCTCAGCTAACAACAGAGGTGACAGCTACAGTTTCTTAGCCAGGACTCATGGGAACTAAAAGAGAGAGCAAAGCCACATCACCTCTGGCAGAGAACGTGACCCACAGAGCCATTGCCTTCCTGCACGAGCGTGCTTTGGAGTTACTCTGCTCTGCAGCAATGAGTAAGGAGGGCAAGTATAGAAAGGAATGCTTGCTTGTTTTCATATCCTGTAGAGCTACTGCAACAGCATGTATCTGTATAGATGAACTTTGGGAAGTCCAGGATCTTTCAGAGAATGGAAGTTTTCCATTTTAAGAGAACAGATTATTCACCCAACCTTTTAAGCTGTCAGCTGTAAAATTAACTTGGACTACTGCTTGTGAGTGCCTATTGAAGCAGGTTGAATCTAATCCATCAGTTTTTAAAAGGTGCTACACCTTCCACAGGAATTGTTATTACTTGTGGATGTGGCTTCCTTGTCTTTTGGACTCTTGTTTCCTTGTGGAGCAGCAATACTGTTCAAAACAGCCTGTTTAACTGAGGAATTGCAGGTGGAAGCATTGCACATGGAAACTATTAATCCTAAGAGCAATCTGCTGGTATATCATTGCTGTTCATGTGCAAGAAGAACATGGGGGAATAGCAATAGCAAACCTTCATTATTTGATGTGTAGCTTATTATTTCATTTACTAGAGTTTAGTGAGCATTAGTTTAAGAGCTTTTCTCAGTAGCATCAGGAGGCTATACAACAGCACTGACTGTTCAAGTGGTAGATACAAGGGAGATAGTTTTAAAAATAAATATTTGAAAAAATGTTATCAAAACCCAGAACCTGGGATTTTTGAATAGGATGTAAGCAAGCCAGGACTCAGCTGTCATTGAGAGTTGAAAGGCCAGCATAAGAATTTGTCCAGCTAAGCCTCAGCAGGTCTTAAAGGGTATTTAGGGTTGCAATGCCACAGTAAATAGCAGGCTGTTGCCAAAACATAATTTCCAGTCAGACAGGACAAGTAAATGAACAAAGATCAGAGCACATCACCAGGCATTAGAGTTGCAAGTGCAGGGATGCAAATTCAGAGCCAGGAGTTCAGCCATGCTAGCAGGGATGTGAACTGATATTTCTTTTTATGTCAGCTTTTGTTTTCTTCCCAGGCAGATGTCTTCCTAGCCTTCTTGCCATCTTGCTGTTTAAGCTCAATTGCTATGTGTTGCTGCCAAGATGCTGGAAACCTTCCCAATTCAACCATAGTGGTTTGAGCACAATAAATAAGGACATGATATCCACCAAGAGGAGTCTTAGGATATCTTGCTGATCTAGGTCTCTCAGTGCTGGATATGAACACTCCAGGGATTCAGTCTCACTGCTTCCTTTTTGCCTTTTTACTTCCTGACCGATTTTTTGCATACCTTTGTAAAAAGCAAGAGATGTTTACCTTAAAGCAGGTATTTGCGTAGGAAAATACTGGTTATACATAAAACAGGCCAATTGTATTCCATCCAGTAGTTTTATTGCTCAAATAAGTGCTGCTCCCACTTTATTACAGTATTGCCAAATGAGGATTGCTATGGAAATAATTCATGCTTCAGTACCATGCTTGAAATGAGCACAACTTTTAGGGTAAATCTCTGCAATAGACCAGAAGTTAAGTGACCCTGTAGATACTAATTACTCTCCTAGGATATCCATAAATGCTCCTTTCCTGATGTAGATATGCATCCCACTTGGAAGGATGCAATTTTTCATCATTTCTCCACCTTATTATTTATATTTTAGGGGAGGTATAAGCAAAACACATTATAAAAGCCTAGCACTCAAACTGTACCCATCCTGCCCCGATTTGTAATGTCAGAAGGGAAAAGGTGGCTCACTCATTTTGTCAAAAATTTCAACACATTTAATTTTTAACCTTTTAATTTATTCTTTCTTTAATGGGTATCTGTCGCTTTGGGATTTCAGCTTTTGGGATTTGTGACGTTAGAATGATAATCCTTTGATGTGGAAATCTTGGTGCTGTTAAAGTTATCAGTATTTTTGCAAATGGTGTCATGACCATGATTTTTCTGAAAGTATCTTAAGGTTTTAGTTCTTAAAGGGGGTAGGATGTGTCGTAGGAGATCATGGCAGATGGGACTTCTGGACAGCATAAGCTATCCAGCCACTCTGTTTTCCAATGTCCTTGACAGAGGTCCCCAGTCATACACACACCTGCTACTTTGCCTGAGACAGGTGATTTCACTCATTCACAAGAGCAGACTCAGCTCTTGTAATGTTTTGTAGTACCAATTTTAGAAATTAGCCTGGTGTTACTTCATTTGGATTATATGGCATCATTTATGGGACATAAATAGTAATTGAAAGTGATTCCACTGATATGTTGAGAAACATCTATGCATTTCTTTAGTGAGCTTGGAGACAAGAACAAAAAAATTGGCAGGTGGAGAAGGGGAAATGTTTCTGCCAGATACACAGGCTGCCAGCTTTTCATATTTCCCAGAATCCTGCCAGTTGCTGTTTCCTGGCTCTAAATGCCAGAGCTCTCTCTCCTGTGTGGGGCAGCTGAGCTACGGCTGTGCCCTTTGGTAATACTACAGGGACTGCCTATACTGAGCATGGCTTTCCTCTTGCCCTTTCTTCAAGTCTGAGTAAAACTCTGATGTGTATTTGTTGTGCAGTAACCCTTTGCAACCCATGACATTACTTGTGGCTGAAGCTCAGTGATTACATACGACCTTGCATTTGAGATAGGCCATAGGACTATGACTTCTTTCCTACTGCAACAGAGTCTATTCCTGCCTGTGTAGAAGATGGCCTGTTTGAAAGGCTGGTGTCTGTTTGAACTTGAGTCACTTACAACAATGTTCTGTTGCGTTAGAGGTAGGTCAGGTGCTGTAGAATCATAGAATATCCTGAGTTGCAAGAGACCCAGAAGGATCACTGAAGTCCTACTCCTGGCCCTGCACAGGAGAACTCCCAGAATCACACCATGTGCCTGAGAGCATTGTCCAAATGCTTCTTGAACTCTGACAGGTTTGGTGCTGTGACCAGTTCCCTGTGGAGCCTGTTCCAGTGCCCAACCACCCTCTGAGTGAAGAACCTTTTTGTGATATCCAACCTAAACCTCCCCTGACACCCTTGGGTGACCAGTGAGAAGAGATCAGTGCCTGCCCCTCCACTCTGCCTTGTGATGAAGTTGTAGACCAGCAGGAGGTCTTCCCTCAGTCTTCTCTTCTCCAGGCTGAACAAGCCATGTGACTTCGGCCACTCCTCATACGGCTTACCCTCTAGGCCCTTCACCATCTTCATAGCGCTTTGGAAGGGTAGCTTTATACCTTCCTTATATTGTGGCACCCAAAACTGCACACAGAACTTGAGGTGGGGCCATATGAGTGCAGAGCAGCACAGGACAATCACCTCCCTTGACCTGGCTGGCGATGCTCTGTCTGATGCACCTCAGGACATAGTTGGCCCTCCCGGCTGCCAGGGCACTGCTGACTCAATGCTTTGGAGTGTGGCAGTTTTAATGCATATTTTCCATTCAATTGTTAGGTGAAAGATATCCTCACACACACGTGCTTTCCCACACAAAGGAAGCTGGCCGCTGAACGAACTTCATAGATGGAAAGTGTTACCCACCTCCAAGAAGTAATTTTCAGTTACTGAACTTTGAAGTCTTTTTGAAAGTTGTATAAAAAAAGAATTACCCAACAAAAAAGCTTGTTCTCAATTTGTTTTCTTTGCTAGACATCAGAACATAAAAACTGTCTTTCTTCTCCCCCTCAGTCAAAATAAATCCATCCCAAACCTGGCCTGACCAGAATTCAAGTTAACTTTCCTCTCATTGTAAAAAGTGACATATTTTCTTTGAATATCCTGTCTATTTTACTCTCCATCTGAAAGATGGCTCTGCCAGCAGCTCGATGCACCTCTAATTCCTTGTGAGGAATGTGAGAAAAAAAAAAAAACAACCCTACAGTTCAGGAGTTCAAATACTACACAGCAGTCCCTAGCCAGTACCTCCTGCAGCTACTGGTTGTGCAGCGCTTGTATCAGCAGAAACCAGTTTAGAACCACACCCAACAGCAAAAGCCTTTCTGCATCACTTGTGACTGTAGGACCATCCCCAGATGTGGTATTTAGTCACTTTCTGCTTTGTCACCAAACCTGCTGCTGAGGTTAGTGTAGTGTTTGCTGTAAATTCTTTGATTTCTGCCTGCAGATAGACACTCCAGGAGGGTCCTCAGCACTCATGAAGACATTCATCCCACTAACATTTCCATGAGTGTAACATCTTTCCCATGGACTGCTCTGCTCTCAAGGAGGATTTCTCATTTACTGGGCTGTATTTATTATGTCCCTGATGAGCTCACGCAATGAGACTGAACTGTGTGCTGTGATCTTCCATTTGAACTAATATATAAACTAAAATATATTTGTACCAATTTACATTCTCTTTTGTTACTATTGTGTATATGTAAAAAAACCCCAACAAACCAAAACTAAAAGAATCCCTCTACTATAAAGACCTTTAGTGAGTCTTTCTATTTCAAGGTTATTTAAAAGTATTAGAAGAGCATTTGTTCCTGGGACAATGCTGTACGTTGTGCACCTGTACAATTTAGTTTATTCTCCCCTTATTCCTCTATTGCAATGTAAAAGGGACTAGTAGTTCTGATTTGTGAGTTGTTCCCAAAATACTCATCCCTGGGTTCAGTGGTACATGGAAGCCTGATGGGCCCTTTTAAGGTCAGAAGTGGTGTAAAAAAGAGCCAGAGCAATGTCAGCCAGAAGGAGCACTTTGGGCCCACATACCTTCAGGGCACTGAGCAAAGATGGACAGAAGTTCATTTGGCATTCTGTGTGAGTCACAGAGATCCCATAATGTCTGAATCTGAGGACTTCAAGGCAGCACTTCCTGGACTTCAGTCTGAAATCATAGCACAGAATGCCTCCTCCCTTGTGAATGACAATAGTAACTTATGCTGTTACATTTTACCTGTTTTGCTGAGGTAGCAAGCCCAAGGGTAGTACACTTGTTTTATATATGTTATATGCTTATACTTTGTACTGGTTTGGATGCTGCTGCTGTAAGCAGCTAAGGAATGTGCTACTTGCTCAGTCAGTGGTGAATCCATCCAACCCAGTATCCTGTCTCCAGCAGTGGCATTAGGACGTTCTGTTTAGGAAGTGCAATCAAACATGACTCCTATCTGAGTACCATTCCCAGCATCCAAAAGTTATAGACTCATCTGCTCCTTCTCCCTGTTTATGGACATGTTGTCCATGAATTTGTCTACCTTCATTTTGGAACCGCTCATATTATTTGCCTTTAAAACATGCTATGACTACATATTTTACAAGCTCATGTAAGAAAGTACTTTATTATAACTGTTAAATGGGATTTACTGAACAAGTTTTTCATTCATCTTATTTCCAGGGAGCCTTCTCCTCTCTTAATTGAAAATCCTCAGCTTTTTAAGGCTCCCTTGATAAGACAGCTGCACCATCATCCACATCACTTTATCTGCCCTTCTCAGCACCTTTGCTCAGTCCATTTTGTCTTTCTTGCAGTGCTGAGAGCAGTGACAAGCATTAGTCAGGATGTGGGTGCACCTGGGTTTTATGCATTGGCAAAACAATGTTCTCTGCATTGCTCTCAACGCCCTTCCTGATGATGTTCAACAATTTGATGCTTCTTCTGTCTGACACTGCACATTGAGCTGATGAATGAAACTGGGAATAACTAATGAGAATACACTATTGTGATCAGGGCTGGCTGTGATATGCAGTTAAATATAGCCATACTTAATTTTTCTTTTAAACCATATTCTATTGCCAGTCTCAGTGAAAGACAAATATTATCAGCCAGGGTAACTGCTCCAAATTGGACAGCTTTTGGTCACTGTACTTTTGCAGTCTTCCGTTTTTCTCTGCCCAGAGCATTAGTAGTACGCCTTATGGTGCAAACTAGAGCAGCCATAAGTAATATGCCTGCATGTTCTTCCTGCATTTGTGTGCAGGTGCCCAAGGTGACTTTTAAGCTTAGGTCTCTTGTTCAAAAACTTGATTATAAGGATGTGGAAACACTTCTTTCTGATGCACCCTTTTGAAGAGGTTTTATGACTCAGATGCACAAATTAACTTCCAGACCAAAGTATAGTAAAAGCTTTAGCCCAGGAGCAACACCTACCCAGTTTTATAACCCTGTCAAACATATAGCTTTAATAAAAGCCAGTAGAATAACCAAAACTCAGCTATAGAAACAATTAGGCAATAGCAGCTGTAATTCAGGGAACTTCCAGCATATTAGTAACAAGCTGTGAAGAGCCTGTGGCCTGAAATGCAACCTTGAGTCTCTAATTCCTAGGAAATTGTTTGTGTTGTGATGGTTATTGCTGCTGAAGAATTAACACCTGGAAGACTTTAAAAAATTTGGCTTTTAATTTCTCTTTTCCATTTTTAGCATGTGAAGTCTGATTCTGACACGAATCACAGCTCTTTGAGATCCATCTCTTTCAGGAGGTCTGCACAGCTAGCCATGAACCAGAGCATCCTATTAAGAGCAGAGGTATTGATCCAAGGAATCAATCAGGTACACGTGTGATTCTTTCTCCGTGGAGCTCTCAAAACCCGAAAAGCTTTTTTGGAACATTCCTCCCAGAATTTTACATAGTCTGGAGGAGAAAAACATTTCATCAGAATCTGTACATAAAAAATGAAAAAAAGGTTGATTGCTACCAGGTTGTTTTCCTTCAATGAATCAAATGGAAATTGCTATTCTGTTTTATGTTACAAAATATTTACACTTTTTAGTGCCCGATGTTTCTTGGCACTTTTTTTTTTTCCTTTCCTGTAGCCACTTTCAGCATATCTGAGTCTATTAAAATGTCAATGAATCTTCATAGCTCACTCCTTCAGTGCAGACAGAGTCCCTGAAAAAGTACTTCTCGTACCCAGGAAATGTCTCTGGAAAGGAGTTAGTCCTTTCCTTGAGATCTGGTAACAGACAGTTAGGGAGGTACCTGAAACAGTAACAAACCTCCTATGCTCTGTGTGTGCCACTTTAACCTACTGTGCATAAATCCTACTGATGGCACTAGTTATGCTTAAAATTAAAGATATGCAGTAATTTTATACTACAGTCCTAGAAATACCCTGCTTAGATATCTCTACAAGCAAATTTAATTCAGTTCCTCAACTATTTTGGATGCTCTAGAAATGAGACTGTGTCCCAGAACTTCATAGGCCTCCTGGTTCAGGTACTTGACATACAAGTAGTCATATGACATACACTCAGCCACAAGTGTTAATGAGAAAGTAATTAATCACAGATTCCATGTAGCTTGTATGTGAAAATCCTCACCAGTTATACCGGATCCAGACAGACTCGGTGTAGTGAAAGGAGTTTAGCTTCCTGTAATAGTGATGTAGCTGCCCAGCTGCTCTCTGGAGCAAGGAATTAACACAGAAATACAATGCCCCTTGCTCTAAATTGGGTTCTGTGGCCTCTTAAGAAGAGCAGAATGAGTGAACTTAAGAGCCCAGGGATGTCTAGAATCTGGGTATGGCAACATCAGTTTGGAGATACTTGGAAATCTGAACAGGTCAGAATCCCACTTCTTGTTCTCTCAGCGCATTTTTAAAGTTTTTTTAATATTTAAATTTTTTTTTTTAATTTGATTTTTTTCTTTCAGGGCTGGCTGCTATTACTGCTTACATCAATGGAGAGATTCCCACTGAATTTCAAGGGCAACTGGATTAGCTACTGGTTGTTGTATTGAAAAGGCATGCAATTAAAAAAGTTACCACATTGTTCTCACTGGGCCGGAGCCAAGGATGACCAAGTGTGCTTGCTCAAGTGCAGCTGTGCACTGTTACCCACGAAGGCAGTCGGTTGCACTTTAGATGCAACTCAAACAATGGAACCTGGCCTGGCCAGCAGCTGCACTTTGGTGACTTAAACCCACTGGGGCTCTGACCAGGCAGAGGGAGCAGCTACAAGGGATTTCTTCTAGGAGTCAGAGCTGTAATTTCCAAATGATAGGGTTCAATCTGATCAAGTTATGTCAGCACTGCAGCCAGGGAGACTTCTGTCAGCTGTGTGGTTTAGCAGGAGGAATCTTCAACTGGAAAACAATTCTCAGGTGCTTTGCACTGAATGGAAAGTGATGAAAAGGTGGTTTTAGTAATTCTTTTTGTACAATGTTTATTGCTTCATTTATATACTCCCTTACATTTAAAAAATACTTTTCTGATGTAATTAATTATTTCCTACAAATCTTATCGATATGAAAGGGTGGCCTACACTGTTCAACTCCAGCTATAAGTCTCAAACTCCCAAACAGTAAGGTATCTGTGTGCCCTTAGAGAACCATAGAACAGTTTGGGTTGAAAGGGACCTTTAAAGGTGATATGGTCCAACTCCCTTGCGATAAGCAGGAACATCTTCATTGGGTTGCTCAGAGCTCCATACAACCTGACCTTTAATGTTTCCAGGGATGGTACATCTACCAACTGCTCTGGGCAAGCAGTTCCAGTGATTCACCACGCTCATTATATCTAGACTGAATTGACTGTCTTTTAGTTTATAAAAATTACCTCTTGTCCTATCACAACAGGCCCTGCTAAAAAGTCTGTTCCTATCTTTCTTACAAGCCCCTTTTAAATACTGAAAGGCTGTAATATGGTCTCCCTGGAGTCTTCTCTTTTCTAGGCTGAACAACCCCAATGTCCTCATTCTTCTGAGTCTTCCCAGGAACTCCTGTTGAAATAGTTGCTTCCTTAATGCTATGCATATGTTTTGAGGGCTCAGAAAAGACAGGGAAATTACAAACATGTGAGCTCAAAACTTTTGAGAAAATGACGACTGCCAGTGTTTCCATAATTAAAGATATGCTCTGTAAACTGTCCCTGCCTCTCCTTTTCCTTTCTCCAAGATGAATGAAATGTGAAACAGTGCATTAAGCCTCGGAAGTAAGTTAAGATTATAAAATTGATTGCATTTGATGATGTCATGTCCCTTTTGATGACAAGGATAAAATATGTCCAAAACAGTGCCTAGAGAGGGAGGGCACTTTTTGGGGGGCACTGCCCGGGGGTGATAGATGGTGCAACAAGCGGAGCTACTCACTGCAGCAAACCTGCGATCCCCCCGGCCGG
>VZRE01011582.1:339790-370434 GCA_013396775.1 Cephalopterus ornatus
GCAGGGGAGGCTGGGGGGGGGCCCGTGGCGCTCACCTGGGGTGGGATCCCCGCGGCCTCGGCCTCCGGTGGCGCTCCACGTCGGCCCCCCCGGGGGTCTGAGCCCCGCCCGGCCGCAGCGGCGGGGATGTGGTGGGGGGCGACCCTGCGGTACAGCCGCGTGGCTCCTGTCGGGGCGTGAGGCTGCCCTGGTTGTTTACCCCGCTAAAAGCTGCCCTGGGTAGAACAGGGCTTCCCAGCATTGTAGGCTGCTCTCCTCGTGTCGCTCCTGGTTAATTAGTAATAGGTTATTTGCGCATTGTCTGTGACGATGGTGCACATCACCCCGCTGGGTTACAGCCTTCAGGATCAGTGTGGAGTTTCCACGGGAAAATCCTGCCCTGTGCAGAGTGAGCAGACCTGGCGATGCAAGGCAGCCCGAGGACTTTGCCTGCAGACTTGGGTTTGAGGCCCCGCTCTGTTTCCAGGTGTGTTTCAGGATGTTCTTCCAAGAACACTTTTCAGTGATGTAAATCAGAATCGCTTGCCAGGTGACCCACTGACAGCATGCTGGCATAGACTTTCACCCCGTGCTTCCTTCAGCTGATGGATTCCTAGTGTTCCTGCAGGAACGCTTCATGACTGCTGTGAATGCTAATGTTTTGGGGCTTGTTGAACTTTGGCTTCCAGATGTACCTGCTTGGCCTCTCTGCCTCAACAGTTTCTGCTACAGAAGTGTGAATGTGTGTTGGTATGGACAAAGGTGCTCAGTAATTCACTGCCTGCGAGCTGCAGAGCAGAACTGTTCCAGTGCTTTACTTCAACTACTTTTTTTGCCTATCTTAACACTGGTGCCAGCTTGTGATTGGAGCCAATGACTGCTGTAAACCTTTGCTTCCTTCTCCTTTTGTATCTTTCAGTTTGAGGTACTTTGCAATGTTTTGTCATTCCATCTCTGTTTGTTGTTGTACCAAGCTTAGGTTTAAAAATCTCTTCTAAATAAGAGCTAAAACTGAATTGGGTATCAAAGTACTCCATCATATTGGAAAAAGCTCAGAGCAGGCCTGGGTTGTCCTTTGGTATAGCCTTGCAGGATCTGTCTACCGTGACCTCTGTTGTTTGTAGTTTTTATTGTCAAGCTGAATCTTGTGACATAATCATCTACTTTAACATTTTCTAAGCCAGGGTCTTAATTGGTGTCTAGTATGATTAATAATAACATGAAAAAAAATGGACCCTCTCCTCAATTCCATGTAGTTATACTTATGCATTCATCATCTTGGGACCCAGCTGCAGATCCTCAGGTAGGTCCTGTCATCGGCAACGGTATCAGAGTTCCCATCTACAGGAGGACACAGATCTGCAGATTCTGGTGTGGTTCATAATTTTAGGTTGGACCTCCCCAGCTCCTGGTGTCATTAGTGAAAATTGAGAAGATAGCAGTCTCAGTTGTGACTTTAGGTGTACCTGTGAACGTGAAAGCTGATGCAAGGAAGTCTGCATTCACCAGACTTCTTACCTAGTGCTGATCAGCACCTGGTGGAGTTCTGAACATTAGGAGCACTTGCTTGATCTACAGAGAGAGGTAGGGAGAAAGGCCCCTTAGGAGCTTTTTCCTTAGAGTAATAGGATGTAAACGGAGTCCTTGCGGATGGTGTGATTCTGCAAATCATCCACTGATTGGAAATGACTAAATTTCCCTGTGTCCACTTACGGAAGGTAGAGTAGGATCACTTGTGTGAAAAGGTCATTTATATATCCAATAAACGACAAGGATGCAGAATAAAGCCTTGCTTGGGTGTATTCCTGGCTTTAAGCACCATAGTCTTGTTGCCCGTTCCAAGATGTGTTCACAGGTCAGGATGTTCTCTAACAGGGGACACTTTTGCTCTTTGTGTTGGGTTCTTTGCATGGGCTAAGGTGGATGTTGGAGTTGGCCAGTGTCGCATGTGGTATGGCATGTGCTGGGGTACAGAGACATGGCCTAGGACTACCTGGTGAGGTATTTAGCTGGTGTAAGAAGATGGCAGCAGCTGGCAGGACTGTCAGGCATGTGGCAAGAGCTGGACTTTGTGTGTTGCCAGTAAGAACTATTGCCTCTTGTCTACAGTCTCCCAGCCAACCCGAGCGGAAAGGCAGCAAGTTGGGAGACAGTGGCTCTTGGCTGGATCTGGCCTCTGCATTGCGTTTTGGATGGCTGTGGGGTCGGTGAGGGGACAGCGATCCTTACACAGACAGCATTGTCAGCCCAAACACATGCAGGGACTGGGAAGCAGCCTGAGCTATGGAACGGCTGTGTTGTGGCAGATCTGGAGGGGTGTGACAGGCATATGATCTTTCTGTGATGTCTTTTACTCAAGCATGAGCATCTTCCTTATTTTTGATGAATTACAACAGAGTGGGCAAGGTTGGAGTTGTTTAAAAACAAACCTTGCTGTGTGTGTTTTTATTGAGAGTGATTATATTACTGATAATAACAACTAATGCTACTACTAAAAGAGCAACAGACTTTTAAGCTCTAGTGTTTGTGTGCTTGTCTTGGTGCTTAGAATTATAAATGCCTTTTATGTGGACCTAATAGCTTGTTCTTACAGCTTATTCCATGCACAGAACTACTGATACTGTGTGAGTTGATTATATAGGATTATGACTTAATTACTGGTCTGAATTTCCAACTGAGGAGTTTAAATGAAAAACTGTCTTATCTCAAATGTGGGCTTGCCATGTGTGCGTATTGCATGTAAGATAACTTCTGGTATATATTGGTCATTATTAACCATTCTTAATCATTCTTGTTGATTATTCTCCTGTATAGTAGTCTAAATTTTAGTTTGTGAAATTATTCTGGGTTGTCTTCAGCACATGCAAGAAACACTTAATAGTAGATACCGTTTAACAAAAATATTTTGCAAATACTTTGACAAGTCTACATGCAGCTCATTTAGAGGCTTGAAAAAGAATAAAGCTTTAGAAATGTGAGGCTCTCTTGCCGCTACTGTACGTGCGCTTCTGGGGTAAAACCTCTAATGGCCGCTGTTAGAAACAGGGGTATGAGCATTGCTTATCTGGAGACCTGAGCAGGCCTGAAGATACCCAGCATAGACCAGAAAGAGAAGCTGTAGCTGTGAGCTGAGCTTGCTTCTGTTGGAGGAGCTTAGAAATATACTTTTCATCTGTCAGGACAGGTTATTTTTATGTGATGATTGACAGTTGATGCTGAAGTGCAAGGGCTTTCATTTTTGTCTAAAACTGCAACCCAGGTTAATATCCTGTGCTTCTTTATGTCCCTCACGAAACCCCACAACACAAGCACCTTCTGCAGTACTCAATAGATGCTTTGTTTCCAGCGTGGCATGGATGTGCGTAGCGCTTCCTTAGCGGCATAGGCTGGCTGCACATTGCAGCACACTCAGATGATTTCCAATACTTTGTGTCTCCAGCCAGCAACACACAACAAAATATCTTCTTCTGCATGTTTGAGATCAGAATTCAGGCCCACAGTGGAAATGTTGTCTGTGCAAACAGCCACGCTATTATTAGTACTTCCTCAATTATGTGAGCTACATTCAGGTCTTTGTTGAGAATTTTCATGGCATGTAATTCTTTTTGGTTGGAGTTTCTAAATATGAGCAAAATTGCTACTGTTTTAAAATCTTTGGTTGTTCCCTGTATAGGGCATAATCCATATATTTTTAATCTATGCGTTTTCTTCTTTCTACTAGAATTACAGTGTATTGCAGAGTGAGCATTTTGACAATGTTAGAGAGTGGTTGGAGATTTTATGTTTATAGGTACGAAGCCTATCCCATGTCGTTTACTTGGGGTTTATGCTTGCCTGCTTGAAAGAAGGTTCCCAATATGAGCCAAGGAGAGAGAAGCTATTAAAACAGTCAATGGCTGCACATCTGGTTGTTAGCCTGATGTGACTGCTGTTAGTTAGACTCCAAAATTTGAATGTAAATAGTAGCTTGAACATCATGAAAGGTTGCTGGAAGTGCAGGAGGAGCTAGTTGAATTTTCTCTCTCAGAGAGGGCCTACTGCTATGTAGGAATGGGAGAGTGAAAGAGAACCTTGCCTTAAATGGAGCTATCAGTAGGAAATTAATTTTCAGCAGGAGATGACTGTGCAGGGGAGGACTTTAATTGGCAGGAGGGAAGACAACATGTAGGTGAGCATGTCCCAGTGTGAAGTGATAGGAAACAAAGAGTGTTGGGAAAGAGTGATCAGGCATGTGCAGGAAGAGAAGAACAAAACAGATGCACTGCTCTGGAAGGCTGCACTGAGGCTTTTCTCTAAGTGCTTTCCAGCTGTTCCCAAATGTATCTGCACATAAACAGGCCCCCTGGGGCTATTAATCCAAAATTCCAGGAGAAAATCCAAGATTAAGTGGGAAAAGTATTTCTGTAATCCAGCAAAGAATGGACATGTATATGGGGTCAAGCTAGAGCTAAATTGATAAATCTGTGGCCTCGTTTAGTTGTCTTCTATGCCGTTTGTGGGCATCCAGTGGAAAAGGCAGGGAAAGATATGTCCATGTCCTTCCATAAATGTTGGTATTTGGCACATTACTGAATGGAATTAAGGTTATTTTCCTACTATCACTAGGAAATTGGAGGAATCCCTTGATGTTAGAAACGACACAGTCCAACCATCACTCTTTTCCTTCTATGCTCTATGTGAAGATACCAAGGGCCCACGCAGGAAAGCCTCTTTCTCCACCTGTAGAAATGCAATAGGAGGAAAGATAACAGGAGAAAAGGTAACTGTGGTTTTAACTGCATCTTAGAATAGAAGAAATTTTACCTACAGCTATAAATGGAGGAAGGAATGATGCTGGTGTCTGCCGTGGTACCAGACCTGGAGGGTCTGGAACTGGCCTTGGCTGTACATGGTGCTTCAAACCCAGTTGGTATGTGTGGGGAAGAGGGCTAAAGTATGTGTTTGACATGAGTACTACTGTAGGAAGGAGAATGGACTACTGTAAGGATGACCTTCAGACTCTCCTAGCCAATGCCTAGAAGTCCTTTTCTCTCAAGTGCTGCCCATCTGCTTGTTCTCAGTCTCCTTTTCCTATTCTTCTCGTACCTCCTGTTTGTTTGGTACACTTCTGACTTTTCTTATTGCTTTGTACAGTTTTAACCAAACTTAACAGGTAAAAGAAATACCTAGTAGGTCACTGGGAAGTTGCTAATGCATGCAAAGTTTTTGTTGTATACTGCATCTGGGCTTCTAGTTTAAGGTTGAGAACGTGGGAGTTTTCTTTACATGCAAGGTTGGGCATTTTGTTTATTGGAAGGTCTTAATGGTTTTTTGGTTAGTTGATTTGGCTTTGTAGTGTGCAGAAGAATATACTGTAGTACTGTTTTCTGTGTACTCTGTACCATATGGGCCAGGGATTGAGTATAAGAAATAATTTGTGTGAACTTCACCCCTATGTCCCCCATTGAAGGTAAGAATTTTTTGCTTCTGAGACTGTAAAATCATCAAGTAAAGACTTGAACATCAGGTCCAGAGCTTTATTGTAAATTACAGTCTGTCTGTAGCCTGGTAAGCACATGCAGCCTCTTAGTGTATCTGTGTTGGGGGCTGTAGGTGCTTGAGGAAAGGCAAGGATGACGTGGTCCTGGCTCTGAGAGAGTCTCTCTTCTGAGCCCAGAAGTGCTGGAGCCCTCTCTCCCATCATAGCCCAGGTGAGCGGAGGGGCATAAGTGCCTGGGAGCTTGTCCATTTTAGGCTGCTGTATTTTTATCTACAACACAGCTGGCTCTGTGATTAGCTGCTTTCACAAATTAATTCCTTACTTCCTTTTGACAATATTTTGTAGGGTTTTCTTTGTGTCTGCCGGGTTGCAAGCAATTGGGCTAAACCTAGCCTGCATGGGAGTGGCCTCCAAAGAGGGTTTATTTGTGCAAACCCCAGCTTTGTGGAAACCCAGCCTGTCCTTGGTCATTGAGGCATCATAGCTTGTCATGGGTTTAAATGCATATTTGAAGGCTTCTGCTTTTACTAGTTCAGCGGGACTTTTTTATGCAGTTTGTTGTTTGGTTTTTTTTATGTTGTTTTTTTTTTTTTCATAGAGTGTGTCAAGATGAATCATTCGTGGTTGTCTTGGTAGATGGGTGGTGAGATAGGGGACTTTGCACATCTGTAGGAAGACTCCTAGCGAAGGTTATGATGTTTATACATCTTGCTCTGTTTGCTGATGGTTGGTCTCTTTGTAGATGTCTCTGAAGGGTGTTTGTGCACAGGAATGCTGGTGACTTTTGTTTCTGCATTCCCCATTGTGGTGGAGCTTCGGCTGAGCTTTCTGTCATTATTTCCTCTTGTGTACTTGGGTTCTAGTAAGTTAGAGCATTTTGAATAATCTTCCTTGTTTGTTTCCTTACGTACACCCATGAACAGGTCACTGCTGGCAAGTCTATTTCTGCATACCTGCTTTTGAGTCTTTTTTTTTTTTTTTCAGATTATAATTTCCACCAGCTTTGTTTCTGGAAATAAGGTGAGAGCTGTGCAAACGATGCCCAGGTGGAGGATTGGTTTGTGAATGCTGTATTGATTCATGAGACAGGAGGATGCTGCAAAGGATGGGGCAGCAGGCCATGGCCAGAGAATGCAGCAGCTCAGTTTTGGGCCAGCTTACATGCGCAGCAAAGCATGGGACCATATATGATTTTACAGACTGGGAAAACTTTCTGCTGCTTCCCTGAAGTGCATGCAGTGTCAGTAGTCCCTGTAGGTAAATGGAAGTTGCTTCTTTTTTGCTGCTTTTCCTCCCCAGGGTTTCCTTGTTCTCAGAGTGGCTCCCGCAACTGATTCCCAGGCCGTTCCCTTGAAATTTTGATGTAATTTTGCCAAAGGGGAAATCTGTGAGACTTTATTTTAGTTAGCTTCATCTATCTGCAGCCTGTATCAGCTTAAGTACAGATGACTTGTTAGTTACTGTCTGATTTCATAGTAAGAGAGGTCACATCTTTGTCTTCATTTGTATAAACTTGCTCTGTTTTGTGCAAGGTGGCCTGTGTGTTTTGGAAGTGGAAAGAGCAGAGAGGATGCTAGAGTACTAAACAGTGTCCTGAAAATGGACCACCAGCTGCACCCTGGAACAGGAAGAATAGCCCTGATAGGAAACAGGACTAGTTTGCTGTGCTGGCAGGGGTTTGGGGCAAATGACCTCTCTGAGACCAAGATGTAGCTTTGGTTGACAAAGAGGACTTCTACTGTTACCCTCTGGGATGCAGGTGAAAGAAATAAACATTAGGTGACAGTAGCAGTGTGGAACCCGTGAAAGAGATTGTCTCAGCGTTGCCGGTAGTTTTGTTACAGTATTAGGCATGTCGTGGTTTCAGTGTAGTTTTTAAACATTAAAATGTGACTTATTATGAAAAACAGTGTGAAGGGAAAAAATGGGTGCCTGTGGCTGACATCAAATTTACATATGTATAGTTGTATTGTGTTAATAAGAGAGTTTAGGGTTTTCCTCCTTTTGAGATCATGCTCTCTGATTCTGCAGGAGCTTTACATACTTACAGATACCTCAAACTGAGAACAGCAATAGATTGGTAGGGTCCTTTTAGATCATCAAATTCTGTTTTCTTTAGTTTTTTTTTCCTCCACTGAAAGCAGATATGGGAATTCTAATGTTTTCTTGACACTGCACATGTTATAATTGTCCATTTACAACGAAGTTTGGAATCAGGTTCATGGCTTCCTTGCTATGTGAGTTACCCTTTCTAAATTCTAGTGTTCTTTCCATCTCCTTGCAGGGTCAGCTGCTTCTTCTAATTCTAGGCCTGAAGTTCAATACCAATAAAAATGTCCTTGTTCTGATACGATTTTTTTGTGAAGTAGGCTGTGCCTGGTTAATTGAGGTCTTTGATGGTTTCAGCTTCTATGGATTTATACTTTTTTTTTTTTGAAAGGAAAAATATGTGAAGTGTAGCCACAGTTTTCCCTTCCACGGTTTGTGTATCTTCAACAACTCCCCCCCAAAAAAAAAAAATAAAAAGCTCTTTCTTTGGGGAAGTTCATTATCTTTGGTTCAGTTTGCATAACTCTTTGAGGGGAATTCACCTCTAGGGTCTAGTTCCATGCAGCTGGGCACCAGGGAGAAATAAGCTTTGAGGTCAGAATCTGGCCTTTTTAGCTGGCATACTGTGGGTGCCACAGATGGAGGCTTGGTGTTTTAGACTTTATTTCTGATAAATGTTGTATCTGACAGCTGAAGAAAGGAGGCTGGCATACTCTTACATGAGATAGAGAAGCCGCATCAACGCTTGCCAAATAAAAATATTCTTTTTTTTATTATTCAGTATCTCTCTGCAGTTCAAAATCCTGTTTCTGAGATGAAAGAAAAAAAATGGGAAATTTTCTGTGGAAGTTTGTTTTGCGTTTTTTTTAAGTGAGTGATAGACTATCCAGTTATTCTTTCTAATTAATCTTGTGCTAGTTTTAAGATTTCTTACAACCAATTAAAAAAACCCACACTTTGTTGGTACTATTAAATCAAACATGTTCACTTGAGTGATCAGTGATGAGTTAAATGTGTTGCTACATCTGTGTTAGAATAATTGAAACTATCTCTAAGCCCATGCAAAGCACTGGTAGGTATTGGTATTGTGAATGTGTTAACTGAAATCCAATTTTAAGACATAATTATGGGAAAGGACAAGGCTGTAAGATCTGGAATTAGATCTGTTGGGCCTTTGTTCTTTAATCTCCATAACAATGCAGGTAATTGTATGTATATAATAAATCTCAACAATAGTCTCCTTTGTCCCTATTAAAGGAAAGAAAACTTTCCTTTGTCTGTAACTTATCAAGGACTTGCATTTGGACATGTTAAAATTTCTGGGAGATAGTTCCAGATAAAAAAGCTAGCCAGCTAACAGAAGTGGGAAAAAAAAATTCTTTTATGTGTTGAATCCATTTGGAAATGAGCCATTTTTTCCAGCCTAACAGTTACAGATGAAATATTGTTATAAAGTGTTTAGCCATTTCTTCATAAGACAAGACTTTAATGGCCAAGTCCTCCAGCACCATGTTAGTGCATTTTTATATTCTTGTCTTCTTTTCCAGCTGTAATGATTTTTCACAATTACTGAAAGGTAGTTGATCTAAAATATAAATGTCTTAGTGTATTTTTTGTGGATTTGAGACTGTGTAATGAAAGTGTAATTGCTTCTGAGCTTTTATTGTGTGTGCCTGATTCCTTTGTGACGCTCCAATTTCTGATATCTGCTATACACTCGTAGTAAAATATCCACAGTAAAGAAGCTAATAATCAGCTCTCTGCAGTCATGACATTGAAAGCTTAGATTACTTGGAAAAAAAAAGCTGTACCCTTAACTAATTTTATAATAATGTGCTTTAAAAAATCACCAAACATCCAAACTGAAAAAAAATCCCCCAGTCAGTCATTATATGCTTTTGGTGATTAAAATATCATTAGTTTATTAAAATAACTATTTAAAATATAATTAGTTTATTGTACTCTGTATTAAGCTAACTTTCTTCTTCTTTCTTGTCTGCAATATTTTGTGAAGTTCTGACACTGCTGCTGAGAGTATATGTGCTGAGCTCTAGCCAGCAGCAAATACTTGCAGGTGGATGCAATATCTGGAACAGCCTTAGGCGATACTCATTTCCCAGTACTACAAGACAGTTCTACGGTATGTGGTTTAGCTGGTATTTATTTAACTATTGTCTTCTGACTCGGTCTTCATGATTTTTCTTGTATCTGTTCAACTATTTCCTGGTTCAGTGTGCGAAGCATAACACTGCAGGAGGAGTGAGCAGGAGGTCAGAGCTGATATTTATTTACTGCAGAGCAGTTTTCCCCTCTTCTCCACCCCAGCAGTCTCCTGGTAATGGAGCCTAGTTCTCTTGATGGTGAAATTGGTTAGGATTTCGGCTAAGTGGTGCAAATAAAATAATTCTCTTCTAAATTTCTGGAAGTTTGAGCAGCCTACAAAAAAAAAAAAAAAAAGAGGGAGTCCTTTTCATTGACTTGCACTGTTTTGGTTTTCGGCTTGCAGGAAGGGACTGCTGTCCGTCTAGCAAGGAAGTCATTAAGTCATTAAGTTAATGATTAGGTGATTCACACAGAGCAGCCCCTGCTCAACCCTAGCAAAGCCATTGCCTGCTTGCTGTGCTGTTACTGGACAGAAGGTCAGTTTTGAAAACCTTCACTGTGCCCCATAGGTTATGCTTGCATGCAGAATTATGGGCAGTGCATTTATGATTTATAAGCAGTGATTCTTCCAATGCCTAAGTTTAGGACTATTCACAACAACTGACACAGTTGCTACTTTTTATTTATTTTCCATCTCCTCTTCAAGCTAAGAAGAATAATAACTTGTAATGCCCAGCTCTGCTAAAGACTGGTCGCTGCAGATGATGTGAGTCTCCTGTACTGCTTTTCCTGCAAACTGGCTACCCTAGTTACTTCTCTCTCCTAAATGACTTTTTTAATTGAAAAAAGGGAAGATGAAAAAGAAAGCAGATATCTCATCTGTAGACATTTATTCAGTACTTGCTACATGTGGTATTTATCATTACTGTCTTCAGATTTCATCAAAATTAATTCCAACTATGTTAATCTGAGTTTTGTAGTGAAAACTGGTCAGTTGAACATTTTGTCTCCTCCTGTAGAAATGTGTGTTAAAGATGGGAGATAAGATACTGCCAAACTTGAGTTTCCCTTCTGAGCAAAGACCTCCTACTTTTTGCTGTTCTGAAGTTTTCATCTTCCAGGGAATCCATAGGAATGATGAAATCTGGATGGAGTTTTGAAGATTAAGTTAATGACTGAGAAGTTTTAGGACTTACAATAGGTTGTTGTGTCAAGATTTGTCTGAGGACATGGGATCTGCTCAGTCCTCATATCTTCTCTTCACACTTTCCTCCCCTTTATTGCACTAGTTGTGTTTTTTGACCTGGAGGTTGTAAATGCCATGGGACGTTGCATTTGTACATGGCTACTACTAAGGAGTCTTGATGGGGTTAGGATCTCTGGCAATAACTTCAAAATAGAAATCTTTCTCAGTCAACAGGTGCATGTAGGAAGTCAGCATAGTGCCCCAGCACACCTGTCTCCACCAGGATTCACTTCTGCTCACCAACTGTATCAAAAATGAGAGCTGGAGGGGAAAAAAGCTTCCTTCATACAACTTCCTCTATTTCGTGAATACAGTGATCCTTTTTGATCATGAATGGGTTATAAATCAGACAAAAGCTGAGTTGTGGGGTCTCACCACTCTACGTGAATTGGCTAATTCTTGGTAAGTTTGTAGCTAGGAAAGGCATTCCTTACATCAGTCACAGATGGAGAAGGGGTTCTTGTGCTGTGAGAAAGATATTCACCTCTAGACACAGGGCAGCCTGTGGTAAACCACTTGAGTACTTGGGAAAAGGGAATAGGAGTGTGACTGAGGCTGTACAAAACCTTGGCAGGCACTTAGTGGGACAGTGAATATCACCCTGGATACTTGGTGTGTCATGGAGCAAGTCCCACTTGTGAAACAGCTACTCATAGCAAGTTGGGGCAGTGGGAAGCATCGGGATGCTAGGGAGCAAACTGTGCCTCTGACCTTATGAAGGGATGGTACGTGGCAGTGCAAATCCTGCTGAGAAACTGAGGCTAAAGACAGCTACCATTATATTGAAATGGTGCAAAAATCAGTATGCTGGTAAAATATCTGTTGTAAATGGCTTCCGTCAGGCTGTTCTAGCTCTAGATAGTATGTATTGTACAGAACCGAAACTAACCTGTTTGCTGCCTTTACACAGCAAATGCTGCTTTTTTGCTGAGGAACAAAATCTACAGTTTGTTTCTGGATGTCCTGTAGTGCTGTGACTGGTCTTGTGGGCAGTCTGTGGTTTGTATGTATTGAGTGGTGTTTGGAGGGCTCTTAATTTGAGATGTTCCTGTCCCCGCTTTAATGCAGTGAAGAGAGAGCTAAATTAGAACCGTGTGTGGGTACAGCTGAGGAGGACATGGAAAAGCAAGTCTACGAGAGGCTACTTGAACTTGGGATGTATTCACTCTTTCACCATGTCCATCTCTATGGAACCAAAAGCCAAGACAAGTTTCTAAAGAAAAGGAAGTATGTTGTTGGGGGAGGATGATGAGTAAACACGAAGTGGACATGAGGAGCAAGATCGCTGCAGCCTACGTAAGTTAACAGCGTGTCTCAGCTGTTGAAGCAGTGCCCAAGTATGTGCTGTTTCATTACACAGAGCTGAACTGTATTTTCTCTGAAATAAAGCTGACCAGTCCACCTCCTTCATTTTAATTACATCCTGTTGTGATGAGACATCCCTTCCTGAAATGAGAGAAAGATAAAATTCACATGTGCGCCTCAGACCTTTGCACACTTGACAGGTGTGATAGTGTGGCACTATCCTCTGTAATTTGGGTACTGCTTAAAAGTGATAAAAGGCATTTCTACACAGCTAGTGTTGAACTTGCAGGCTCTTGCTATGTGAGATCATCAGCTGTGTGCTGCTTACAGCGAGGTGATGATAATCAGTGTCTGCTGATGGTCAACCCATGATGATCTGAGAGCTTAAGGAGGAGTGAGCCTGTCTGGTTCATCTCCTGTACCACGCAGTAGCAAAGTCCCCAGTCTCTACAGTAATTGCTATTGAGGGGAGGATGTGATTGGCATTACTGTCTGCTTATATGTAATTCAGGGTATTGCTCAAAGCTCCCTAGCTAGGAGTGAGGTTACCTTGTTTGTTGTGAAAATGCACAGGAAGGCAGTCTGTTCTGAAATGCCCAAATGAATGTTATTTTAAGCATGTATGTGTGTAAACACGCAGTCTGAATTTAGGGATCATTTCTATGGCTGCATAATCCATCTCTGAAGACCTAGGAAGTGTTGGAATTAAAGCTGCACATTTGACTTTAATCTGCCCCTTTCTAAAGGATGAAGGTAGCATGCGTTGTTCTCCCCCTCAACATCCTGAGATGACTTTGCTCAGTGCCAGCCCCCTCATCAGAGAGTGCTATTGTAGACACTTCAGCTTGCCTGGATGCATTTTGGGATGCAGATGGAGGATGTCCCAGTGCAGTTCCCCCTATACAGCCTTGCCAAGAAGTGGGTATGTCTGCTTGGATTTTGAGACAGCTTTTAAGCTGAGGTGAAAGTCTGCCCAAACTGGATTCTGGGGGCATTGCAGCTGAGCAGCTGCCTGGGAAGATGACCCACTGGTGCCTTGCAGACCTGGATCCTATCCCATAGGATTAACTTCCTGATTTGACCTTAGACCTACCTCATTACTCAGGACATGGCTGGTGATCCTTACTCTGGGCTGAGCCTGGATACCATTCCTTGCAGGGAATGACATACTTGGGTACCATGGCAATGCACACCTGGCTGGTGGAGCCTCCACCTCCTGTTGTGCTGTCCTGCTCAGCTCCCTGCTCCCCTTCCCATCTTTCCATGCATTTTCCTTACATGTGTCTTCTGGCTATTTCACCTAATTTTTCCCTGTCCTTCCCCAGTCTCCCTCTCCTTCCATGTGTAGGATGGTGAGGATTGCTTACAGAGCATCTTTCAGTGCTTGATTTAGCATAGAGCAATTACAAGTAGCTTTATGATGCATTTATTCCCCCCTGCTCCAGTTCTGCAAAGGCTCCAATAGGCACAAGTTAATTAAGAGTTTTTATTTTGATATCCCAAGTGTTTCTGATATATGTAAGCTTTTCCTAGCTACAGCAAGGGGAGCCTCAGTGAAGGGAGGACTAAAGGGGTTGCAGAAAGCCCATTTCTTGCCAGACCATAAGAAAAAAAAGGTCTTTGGGGTATTTAGCAATTACAGATAGTCCTGTTATAACTTAAAGTAAGTGAAAGCTCCACCCATTCTGTGTTTTCTTAATGCAAGTAGTGATGTCAAAATAGAAATACCATCTCATACTTGTTTCTGAACCAAATACATCTTGTTTTTTTAAGTCTTCTCTGTATATACATAATTTCAGTATATCATTTTGATTGAAAATCCTTCCCTAATAGCCCAGTCTTTCACACAGTTTCCTATTATATATTATTTTAGAAACATGGCTGTTTTTTCATATTTTAGCATTTTTAGCAATACCAAACTTCAGAATATGATTCCTCTTTAAAAAAGTCTATTTCTAAAATTCAGTCCTGTTCTTTACAACTCTTTTTCTCCCCCTTTCCTTTTCTGCCCACACCTCAAGTCAAATTTTATGTATGTGGGTGGAATGGGTTTTAGTGATGTGGGGGGAAACAGTTACATGCAGTGATGATGGGGAAGAATAAATGCCTGTTTAGCATGGTAACAAAATATGGTTTTTGCAGAACTCAGATTGTAGTTGCACGTGGTATGTGGTGTGGCTTCCACCCGAATTTTCTGTCATGCTTATCTTTGGTTTCAGATATACATGTCACAGAATACTTTGGTTTAATTTGTATTTATTTAGCTTGCCGAGGAGGAGGAGAGTGTTTTAATTGAAGCAAAAATTCCTGTGAACCATATGCCTTGCTTTTCAGTCAGTTCTAATTAAATTTCTTTTTCCTCCCTGATTTCGAGTTGTTTCCCCTTTGTGTGCATAAGTGAGAACTTGCGTGGGAGATCCCCATCGTTGTTATTGTGTCACGGTCCTATTTTATGATCTCATAGTTCCCTCTGTGTTGATCAGACTTGTTAACAAAGATTGTCATTACAAACACGTTTTTTTTATGTTGAAAGAGCTTAAGATAGGTTAAATATTGCTTCTGTAGGTCCTTTGTATTTCAGAGTGATGATGAAAATCAATATATTGAGCCCCTGGGAAAGCTTCTGTTCTTAAATGTGGAGGATAAGGCATGAGGGTCTAAAGTAACATAGTGAACTGATGGCACACAGCTTGGACTTGCTGAATTCTGGTGCTGATATATGATTGCAATAGGATCCTACTCTTGTTTTCTCTTTCTGCCAGAAAATCATGTTTAATACTTAAATCAGTTTTCATATAAGCTAATAGGATACTTTAAGTAGCATTAGCCAGTTCAAGGATCTCTGTATACATATATCTATATATCTCTGTATCTATGTGATCGTGTATGCCCACACGTATATATTTGTAAATGTAGAACAGGAGAGAAGAAATGAGTCTTTAGTGAGAAATAATTTATTTTGGTGTTTAGTTTTGTTTGTTTAGTATCAAGTATTGTTTGAAAGAGGCTAAAGGAAAAGGAACTCTGCGTTGAGATAAGCGGTAGGAGAATTAAAAAAAAAGACATGTACTTGGCTTAAATGATGTCCAGACTTACTGTGATATTTTCCAGGCACTAGTATTTTCCTTTTTTGTTAAGATTATAAACAGTTGATTTTTGTTGAGTCTACAAAATACAAAGAGCCACAATATTAATACATTTAATTGTTCCTTAAATCTGCATTTGAGTGCTTTGTTTTACTCCTCTGTGTTTAAAGAGGAACCTTGTTACATCAGGCTTTAACTTCTACAACTGATTGAGGACCCATTAGTTTGACAAATAACCATGTGATTAAAAGTGGGGGAAAAAAAAAAAGATGAATCAAATAGAGAAGTACTTCAATGCATTCACCTGAGGCTCTTACAAGGAATTTTATCAGTAGAACACCACCAGTCTTACTTCAGTGGCTCTTCTGTTTCTGTTAAATCGATCTGGGTGGGAATCTTTTCACAGACATTTTATGTACCCACATCTCTGTAACTGAAGAAAAATCAAGGGTTTCTTCCGGCTGCAGCATCCCTGATGTTGGTGTGTCTTCCCGGTAAAAAAGGGCTGTGCAGCTGGTGGGGATGTTGCAGTGATGTATATTTGCGAGTGGGAGTTTGAGTTTGAGCTCAGCAGTCCCTTGCTAGGCTGATGTGTATGCAGTCCGAATCCTTCTCTGGTGTGAAGCTGACGTGTTGCAAATACATCCGAGGGTGGGGATGGAAAGATGGGATGAATTGCCTGGGTTTCAGCACAGACGCTGAAGGTTTTCCATGCTGAAGCGGAACCTGTTGGCTTGCTTTCCATCCAGCCCGTCTTAAGGGGAGTTTGGGTCTCTTTAATACCCAGGCTCGTGCTTGTTTGGGCCCTAGGGACTACAGCTCATTATATATTGGTTCAACAAGGTGTCATTTGAACTCCAGGAGCCTGTTCTCTGAAGCTTTTGGTCACATAGCTTTGTTTTGCTATCTGGATGATAGCACTGTGAACTTCCTGCTGCAAGCAAGTAATTTCTGAAGAGGGAATTAAAAAACCCGTGATGGATTTTATGCTTGCTATCAAGAATGTATTTTCCTATGAAAATAGAATCAATGGACATTTAAGTCACGGTCTACATGGTAGAGAATGACTTATCTGTACTGATAGAGAGCTCTAAGAGGTTGGTTGCAAAGTCTGAAAGTTTCTAGATATAGAAATAATGTCATGTTGTTATATCATGGTCTAGGCATATGTTGCCTTCAAATAGGAAAAATACATAATATTATCTAAAAATGATTCTCTTCAAGAGGCACGTGCCAAGAAGCAGTGTTCTGGGGAATAAGTTCAGTTATAACCGGAGGGTTTTTATTTTTATTAGCAGAATTGTTTGTGAATGAGCAATGGAGATAGTGACCTACAGGCTTTACAAAATGTGGGAATCTGCCTGTCTAGCCAGCACTATAAATAAATGAGAAAGGCTTTTGAAAGATTTTTGTCAGTTCAATATACATTATTTTGTTTCGGCAAGTCTCCTTTGCTTCACAAGCTCCATTCTGTATATCGTGCTATTTATAATCTGGGGTGGAGGAAGAGTCTCTGGGAGTGGGTGATTCACAGGCACAAAATAGGGCCATAAACAATGTTAACACTGTGGCATAATCTGATAAAATCAGAAACTTGGACAAAGAGTGCAGTGCTGTTCCTCACTGGGGCTGTTGTGTGGCAGCTTTTTCTCCCTTTCCACTGACCTTCTCTGACTGGCCAAAAATGCCATCTAGTTTCGCTTTCACAGGGGCCCGGCACTGAGTTGCCCAAGGTTAACCCAAGAGCAGTGCTATGGCTCAGCCTTCCCCAGGGAGACTGTCATGCCTGACCCATCTGAGGAGTGTGTGTCACTGCTGGTTTTCTGGGACCTGGCAGGGGAGTGTCCAAGGACTTCAGTAGCTCTGTTGTCCGCTGCACCCTGGCCTGGGTGGCTGCAGCGAGCTTGTGTTCGTGGCCAAAGGTGGAGTAATCATTGTATCACAAGCTGGGAGTTGAAGTGATGTGTTCCCTGTGCTGTTCCTTTTGTGGGCACTGTCAGAGGAAATGGGGTGGAGGATTTAGGAAAATCTGCTGGAGCTTGCCTATGACTATGCTGAGGGACGGAGGGCAGATCAGACAGGAGCTGTTTTAGTAGAGTGAAGCGGGATTTTGCGTGTGCGTTCTTGTATAGGTAGAGGTCTCTTAACTACCTCCAGGAATAATATATGTGCTTCCTTGTGTGAAGTAAAACACTGACAAAGTCCAGGCTTATTTATTGAAAGAGGAGAAAGCGGAAGGGTTATGAAAAGCAAGGGCATAATTGTTGCTGCTTCTATATGGCAGTACTTGGAGACCTTATTTGAGCTGAACTTTGAGGCACAGTGTACGTTTTGTACATGCACATTTTCTTCAAGGCTGTTATACTCTGTTGGAGAGGAAGTGATTTGTCAAGTTTACCCAAGGACTGTATTGCAAACCCCATCCTAAAACTCAGGGCTCATAAATAAGCAGGCTGATGTATCTTCAGAATCACGGTATGCCCGGCAAACATTCAGTGAGTCATGTAGCAGAGGAGTATGTGAAGACATGAAGAAAAAGACTGTAGGACAGGAATTAAAGATTAAATTTTCCTGTGCCGGTGGATGGGGATCCCAAAGTGCTTCCTGCTCAAAGCCTGTTAGAAAAAAATCAGAAATATACTTCTGAGCATTCAAGCCACAACAGAGATGAAAAACACATAGAGTTTAAAAAACAGAACCAAAAACAAACAAACAAAAAAACCCGAAACAAAATAAAAGGGCAAACCTAACCAAATAAAAATACACAGGCAAAAGTGTGCACCCATCGTAGGCAGGAAAATCCTATCTTTTGCTTTCTCCTATTATGGGAGGGGTCATTGTTTCTTTTTCTAGTAAAAGAATCCTTATTTTAAAATGTCTGTGGGAAAGGAGAATAGTCTGAATTGAGTCTTTGAGATGTTGTATTACAGAGAGTCACAGAAAATGTACTATGCAAATGACTATCTGCCTTATTAGATGCCTCAATAGAGTTCATTGTCTCAATATTGCTATTATTGGAGATGGATGGACACTACGTGATTTTACCATCAAGCTGAAAAACTTCACTGTTACAGTCTCATTGCTAGGGTAATAACAGTGCACTGACTTTAAGGAGAGAATTGAATTAAGGGGAGTGAAAGGTCCATTGCTCTGTCCGTTTTAGTTTGTCTTTTGTAGACTGTGCATCATTTTAGGGGTCACAACAGGGGGGTTTGTGCTTCATGGTCTTGGTTTTGTTCTTCTTTCATTGCTAATAAAAAGAAAGCCCTTTTATGGGGAGGAATCCTCTAGCACCTGCTGTGATTTTGCTTGATTTGCAGTTGTGGGAACACTGATGTGGGATGGTGGTGATTCTGGCACCTTTCTCAGGTGGGTGCTGACTCTTTACCACCTCATGTCCTTGTGGAGGAGGAGCCTCTACTCCTTTGCTCCCTGATGTCAGAAGTTCCTCACAGTACTGCTCTTGTCCTCTGTTAGCTGGCTTCTTACCTGTGGGACTGCTTACTCAGTCTCTCCTGACCCCTCACTAGAGCCTAGGGCAGAATTTAAATCCCAAGAGCTGCTGAGGTAAAAATCTGTCTAATGTCCTAGTCTGTGCACTTTCAGTCGCCCTTAAGCCTACTTTTGAGGTCTTGCTTTGGACGTAGTGTGTTGTATGACAAATGGACAAGAAAGCTGTCATTTCAAGCACCTGACCTATGAAAGCAAACTGGTGTTTTGTGGTGTGCGTTGAGTTTTTTTTCTTTGGGTTGAGGTTTGTTGTTTTGGGTTTTTATTTTGGATATATAGAGCTTCTCAACTAGACATGGCAGAAATGTTGACTATGAAGTTGTCAGAACAGATGGTCAGCGATACCTGATATTTTTAGGTTTTATTTTTTCTCGGCTTTACTTGAGGTGCTCTATCTGGCTACATTACAGAATGGGAATTTTCAGATAAAACTATAGCTCCAGAAGTGTGTGTTTGGTGTCTCTGTGACCCTGTGGCAACAGTAAGGATCCATCATTGAATGCTGAGACAGACTGCTGTTGTTGATTGTAGTATGCATCTCCAGAGTGATTTTGGTGGTTCTAAACCTAATATTTACTTCATTTGTTTCATGTGGGGAAGGGGAAAAACCGAGTTTGCCTCTCTTTTATTGTTTAGTTAATATGTATGAAAGTTAATGAGTAGCTAGAAGCAGCACAGGCAGACTGGAAAACAGTAACCTCACTCAGTGTTTGCTTTTCTTCCTTGACTTTTCAGTTGTGGAGGGGATGAGAAAGGACTATTATTTATCAAACAAAAAAAGTTCTTTACAGTCCCCAGCGTTTCCCCTCAAATAACCAATTGCCTCCCCTTAGTCCTTAAAAGTAGCACCTGTTATGCAGTACTCTGTAATAGAAATTAATAACCAAGGATTGCAATGTATACACGCTGCATGAGCCACAGAAAAGCTCTCAACATACCACACATAGAGAATATTATTCTGAATTTGGAGGATTTGTTTTGTGTGCTTCATTGTTCTCCTAATTCTGCAACCTCTCCGTGTGTCACCTCATGCTTATTTCCAGGGACAGCACAGCTGTTGGCAGACAACCCTGATGTAAGTGATAATGAGAAGCCCCTTGGCCAAAACCACAATTCTGTGGTGTGAACTTAACCACCGTCCTGTCCTTTTGCATCCCCTCGCCAGTGCCAGTGGTGGGGCAGGTGGCTCTTACCTGTCCTTCTTCATTTCACCAGAGTTGTGTGTGTGCAATGAGCTCTGCAGAGCCGGCTAAATGTGCTCCTTTCTTTTCCTTAAGTATTAAGGAAATCTTAAATACCAAAGTATGTATTTTCCTTACAAATATTTATGAAATAAAACGTAAATTGCAGAGTAAGGCATGCTTCACTCTTACTGTGTCATTCAGCTTGGGGTATGTGCTCTAGCTTTCGGTTTCAGTGCTGCTTATGAATGTTTAGTGAACTTTACTTCCTTTTGGATACATGAAAAAGTCATAAAGCAGCAGCTCTTCTGCTTTTGGGTTTTTTTTAATGATACTTTTCTACTGCTGTGACTCCTAACGTGATGATTACTGGAAGTTCTTTAAAAAACAAAAACAGCCCCAAAATGTGTGTCCTTCCTCCTGGAGCTTTTGGCACCACTTTGGCCAAGTCAGTGTCTTGATTACTCTGTGTTTTCAGTCGTGTTGCATGTGGCAGGCATATAACAGGGAAGGAAAAGTACTGTAGTAAACAGTAAGATACATCTGCAAACCCAAAAGTCTTTGTAGATTTCAGGAACTGTGTTTATTCCTGACAAATATTTTCAACTGATGAAAATCAGAGAGAAAAGTCTAACAGTGCAACTTTTAAGTTAAAATTCTGTTTATGCTAAGCTCAGTGAATGCAGGGCTAATTTGTATTTTCCTTCTATTAATAGAGAGAAGGTAAGAATATGTTGGAAGAAAGATTACAGTAGTGCAATTTGTTTGGCACGTACAACAACAGAAATTCTGCTTTTCTCCTGCTCATCAGAAAAGTCTAGTGCACAAGGTAGTGTGTTTTGCACTGCGCTGGCTAATCTTTAAATGCATGTGTGGCCTTTTGCGTTGCTTGAATATGTTCTGCGATTATACATAATGAGGTTTTATTGTATGCAAAAAGCACACCTTGATAGTGGTTCTGCCACTGCATTTGTTTTGAAAACCGTGACTTTTGTGCAGTGTCTCTTTTTCTTCTATGACTTATTTATATTTTTTTCATTCACTTCATTGAAATGATAAGGAAAATATTCTCATTGTATCAATAAAGAAAGCATATTACGCATTTTTGACTGGCTGTGTAGAGTTCAGTTACCATTTCATAAAATGGCAACTTGAAAGCTGTGAAGAGCTCCAGGGTCATTATTTATCCCACCCTCTTTTTTTGATTCTCTTGTTTGTCTCAAAAGGGCTTTAGTCACTTACTCTATTCTTTGTCTTAGAATTTATATTTTATTTTCAGCATCACCACTTGCCCCAGGTGAAATCTCCTACCTTTCTCATGGAAGATGGAAGGTCTGGTTGTCTAATAAAGTGAACCCTTTTGGTTGTTGATGATGGGAAGTGGAGTTGCAGCCTGTGACCGCATAGCTCTTCTGACATCTCACTTGCCTGTTCCCTTTCTATGCCAAAGGAAGTGAGTTGGTTTTTTGTTTTTTGTTTGTTTGTTTTTTTTTTTTTGGTGCTGCTGACTTTGCATTTCTGCATATGACTTAATTTTCTCTTTTTGCAAAGTTGGGTTTTTTTAAGTCTTAACTTCGGTCCATTGAATCTTAGCAACTTTCTTGAGTTTCCTTACCAAGTACCCTTTCCTGTTTTACAAGTTAAGTTGCCTCACTTGGTCATTCCTACTTTTTGTACCCTCCACATGTGGCGCGAAAGGTGCTGAGTCTTTTCTGGACCATGAAGTATTTAGATCTGGTGAATGCTGTAGATTCATCTTTCAAAAAATATGTTGTGGCAAGTAGAATTAATATTTTTGCGCTGGCGGAAAGGGATAAATCCTTTGCACTTGCCAACTACTTTAAAGACCCTCCTGTGTTGCTGTGGCTAGGTTGAAAGGGCAGCGGGCCGGATCAGTTTTTACCAGACACAGCAAAGTTCTGGAGAAGAGTTCTCAGCAGAACAATGCCCTAGTTGTTGTTTCTAGGTGTTACTGAAGTGCAAATATATGTAATTTGCATGAAGAGGCAAAATAAAGGGTGCTAAATTTCCTCCTGCTTTCTTCAAGTTCTGCTATTTCAAGCTGCTGCTGTATTTGTCTTCTCTGCTAATATTGCACAGAGGAAGGAGAGCAATTTATTTAAAAACAAGTATTTCATAGCAGTTAATTCTTGCAGTATTTATAGTAATCACTGGAAGAACACACGGTACCTTTTCTGTTGTGAATAAAAACTGTATTAAACTCTGCTAAGGAGTAGTGGAGGTTATCTAATGAAATGTTTTGCATCAGGGCTCCGAACTGGTTCATTCATTTCATTATTGGTGCTGGCTGAAGGATGATTTGTTCCTGCTCTGTGAGGATAATCCCTCTGCAAGTGCCTTGTGCATCTCAGTAATGACAATGATGAACTAGTGTGCCTGGAATAGAGAGTGCCTTTGAAAACAGTTTTCTAAAAGAATGTTCTCATGTGCAGAAATGTACACTGTTAAGGCAGAAAGACCTTATGATTTTTAAAGGAGTCACTTGCCTGTCTTGTGTCTTTCGACTGATTCAGATGGAAAAAGATAGGAAAGTAAGGCGGGCAGGCAGGGAATGAGTGGATTTTGAGATTCTTGGTCAGTAAAGAACATGTCTTCATTTTGTAGGCCACCAACAGAGCTTTCACCAGCCAGAATGATAGGCAGATTTCTCTGTTTACTTGTTTTACCTCATTGGAATATTTGTCACATCTGCGAAATGTCTGTTGTTGGCGGAAGGTGAAGATTTTCCTGCCTCAAATGCCATTGAGATGGATAAGTGTTAGGTCTTTTCCTTTATGCTTGCAAGAGGGTGAGGCTTTATGAAACAGCTGAGCCAATCTAAGGACCATCCACTTCCCTGCTGTCATCCAGTGACGTGAGCTGCTCCCTTTCACTCTGCTGGCCCATGTCTGACCCCGTGTTGGGCTGGGTGAGATAGCTAAACTAGCAGAAAGTTATTCCCATTATTCTGGAAGAGAAGTTCTCTGCCAAATGAGCTGCTTAAACAAATTCACTGTGCAGTCAGGTGAGTGACCATGCCTCATCAAGGGCAGCCTGAGGAGGGGAGGCATGGCTTGCACCTTTCAGCAACAACCAAGCTTTGGTAGGGTCACCTACGTTCTGCAACAGCAGTAGTAAAAGTTCTAGTCATAGTATTTTAGTTTTTTTATGCAGTATCATATCATCCATCTCCGTAAATCTGGAATCAAATGTCAATTTCAGAGCTAAATGCCTGAACCATTTTAACAGAGCAAATCAAAGCCCAGTGTGATGGTAATGGCAATATGCTCATGATTGATGACTTTGTTTCAGAGTTCATTTTTTTTCTTACAGCTGCAAAGACTAGAAGCTCTTCCAAGCATAAAAATCAGTTTTCTTTTTTAAAATAATTTCTGAACCTGTTTTTTTCAAGAAAAATTGGATCAATGTGGTGGCAGTGTTGAAAACCTCTGTAGCAGAAGCAGTTTATTTCATATCAGCCAAAACAAAATGAACTTAACAGCTTTTTCTGGAGACTTGTCTGCTACTAGCTGTGGGATATGAGAAAGAAGATATTAGTATATGTTTGTACCTTGCTGTACCTGACATTATTGACAAAGGTTAATTTATTAATTACTTAGGAATAACTGTATTTTAATAAAAATACGTAGTGTAATATAGACACTGTAGTCTTACCTTATTCCAGTATTTATGCCACTTTTAAGACCAGTTTGTCCACACTAATTTGAATAGTTACTGCTTGTGAACACCATGAGGGCAAAACACCTACTTTGCTGAAGATCTGCTGTAATTCTTCTATGGGTGCAGTTGGGCTTTGTTATTTATTTCAGCCTGAGCCTAAAAAATCCACATGTTCAGGTACACTAAAATAGTTTGAATATTTGCATTTTCTGTCAGTCCATTTTCTTTTGGAGTAGATTCAGGTGATTATGCTAACACTAATTAAGCTGTGGAATTATTAACTTTGGGACATGATAGATTATCCAGTCTTTGGCACTTCTAAATCAAGCTGTTTTTACCTTGAACTGATAATGTAGCTAAACCCCAAGCCATACAGAGATTTTGGAAGAAACTTGCAGAAGGAATTGGGCCTTGGTCCCTAAGGCATGTGTAGGTCTGTGACTTGCAGTGTTCCACCTATAATAGTTGCAGGGAAGTATTTTTGGTGATTTGCAACAAAGTGCTGGAGCTTTGTGCAGTTTAAGCTTTTCCTTTAGTTGACTTGTGTCCTGTCTGCCCAGTGAAAGTTGGGAAGACTGAGATCCTCCAGTATCTTCTACGCACTTTCCTTTCTTTTTGCTGTTCGAAATTGCAGACTGGTTACTTAGAGTTCATGCAGAGGTCAGAACATGGGAATCTACTGGCAAATATTTTTTCTTCCTCCTCCAGTTTACATTAGGGAATTAATTTTTGTTTCTTTGTTGTTTATTTTAGCCAAAGGCTCTTATCTGTTTCCCCAAACACATTTTGTTTCATTTGAGGCTTAATACTCATATTGTCTGAGGTGTTTATTACACATTTTAACAAAAAAGGTGACTTTTAGATTTTTCTTGGCGTCATGCTGGCAAGGAGTTTCTTCTGGTTAGAACGTCGAGTTAAAAGCCCATTAGTTTTTACCAGGAAAAGCTATGAAGCTGGTTGAAGTCCTCTCTACAGCTCTGACAGTTTTAAGCTACTGTTGCCAGATGTTTTCACTTGTAAATGTTACGTCCATATGTGCCCACTCCACCTTTCTTTTGTGTTTATCTGTACCTATGAACAAGCTCTAGTGAAAATGGTGATGTCAAAATAGAAATACCATCAACTTGATTCAGTGTAATTTTTGTACCTTTGAATTTTTCTTTTTGCCTCCATTTGCAACAAGAAACTAGTAACTTTTTAAACAAAGGCAGTAGGAAAAGCCCATTGTGGTTTCTGGGTCTTGGTTTGGGGGCAGATGGTTAGAGGGATATTATGTGAGGTGAACCTGGAGCGATTCACCTTTTTGTGCTGTAGTTTCCTCTCTCTAGCTTTTGTTTCAGGTTGCTCCTGAGCTGGGATTTATGTTTGGGCTGCATTGGTCAGAGGAACCAGGCAGAGAAGGGATTCTCTTTAAGGATTCAAAAAGTCCTTTGACAAAATTTGCCCTGGTAATTTATTACCTGCCTTGCCTGGCAGGGGCTGGGTTGGTAGCTGGGATAAGTGATGTTTCAGACTTCTGCAGTGACACTTGCCACTTCTCAGCCTGCCCACATGCTGCACCTGAAAAAGAGTGCCAAAGGAGCAGAACAGGGCTTTGCAAGGGACACCATGTAGATAGGCAGGAATTTGGACCTGGCTGCTGGAGCACCAGACTGTTTGCACTGACAGCAGTTGCAGGGGTGTTCTGTGTAATCAGGAATGGGAGGAAAGCTTGCCCCTTGTCTGTAGTCTCCTACAGAGAGAGGGGCTTGCTTCATTCACACACAGCAGACTTCAGAATGCAGACTTGATCCTTTTAGAACGGATCAAGATAATAATCACAGATTGGAGTGAGAAGAACAAAGCTATAAACAAAAGTTCTTTTCTCCCATTGTCACTTGGCACCTCTTCCTGCTCTAAGTGCCCAGCCAAAGCATTAGTCTGAGCTGATGCAGAGAAGTACTGTGTACAGTTGTTCATAATATAAGCAAGCCTTTTTGTATACAGTTGGATGTAGTTTACCTGTTTTCAGCTATTTGAGGTGTTGTTCACCCTATTTTATTTGAGTTTCCACCTGGAAAAAAGGTAATCAGAGAACAAAGGTAGTCTAATACCCATTTCTCTTAGGCTTCGGAAGTAAAATAGAAATTTTAAAAAGCAGCAAAACCTTCTCTTCTAAATATACACAGATAAACTATTTTGATATAGGCAAGTTTACACACAGATCTAATGATGGGGATCTTGGTCATACAAACGTTTGGATGTTTACCCACAACCAGGGAAGCAAACAGCAAACACAGTTCCCAGCTCCACTGCAGCTCTTTCCTTAGCAAATTCCTCCTCTTGTTTGCTGTTGCTTTACGGTGCTTTGGGAGGAAAGAGATTGCTTGGCATTCCGTTGTGTGTTTTGGGAATTCTTCTGCTAAAACTATGGGTGTTCTGTTCTGTGTTGTCTCTTGTCATCCACACCCTAACCCCACCCCCTCCTCTCCTCTGTCATTGCTGCCCTTAAATTCAAAATTGTTTTGGTAATACTGAGCTACCATCACCAGAGACAATGAAGAAGGCAGGAATGTGTCTAATGACCTGTGAAATCAATAATCCTTGTAAGCAGTTGGTTGGCAAAATAAGTCACATGTCTTTATTTTGGATGTCAGGGTGTTTCAGAAAACATGCAATAGGAGAAAGTCTGTCAAAACACTACTTGCTGACTCTCGTATGTGCATCAGAACCTGAGCAGCTGATCCAAGAAAACGATTAGGATCTACTGTCAGATTTTTTCTTCACATGTGGTGTCTGTGGGCTTGCAGGAAGTCCCCACAACATTCAGTGATTAGCCTTCACCTTTTTCATTAATGTGAAGTTTTTCTTCAGTGAGAAAGCTTTCCCAAAGGTTGTATGTTCAGGATAGTGCTGCAAGCTCAGTAATAGTTTCACGACTGGTGTTTTGCCTGGCGTGCTTGCTGATCATGGAGATTGTCAGGAAAAAAAAAGGAACATGTTAACAGTGCTGCTCCTGATGTCATTCGTTTCCATAACTTGTCAAGGTATAAAAGCTTATTGATTTGTGGTTGCTGATTAGAGTGAACAGATGAGTTTTAAGTTGTTAAATTGTAAGGTCAGAGCAATTAATATATGTAGATGCATTTTCAGAGGCCTTTTTCATTTTTGCAAAGATAACAAGTTTTGCCTGTTTCTGTACCAGCAGCGATAGAAATCTTGCTTAAATAAACTAAATAAAATACAATGAAGCCTTTAAAAACAAAGCATGGAAGGAAGGGGCAGCAATTTATTGGCTTATTGTGTTGATGACATGCTAAATACACAAGCACAGAGTGCACAGTTTGAGAGGGCTTAGCTCAGGGTCTAGTTCAAAATCTTTTTGTTAGTGTGTTATGCTGTCCTTGAGGAAAAAGAATTTTTATGCCTGGAAACTGTCTTGGAGGCCCTAGTGCTAAGAACCAAACTTTGTCTGGTTAAACACTATTGAAACTGAAAGCTGTTAAAACAGTAGTAGGTGGGTTTAATGTGATGTTAACTGAAATTACTTTGCATAAAGATCTCTGTGGCTTCAGTATGTGGCCATGGTCAGCAGGTCAGTTAAATATATTTTTACTTAACTCAGAGCTGCTCTGCTTATTTTGAGTAATCTCTTCTTCCTGCAATAGAACCGTAATATTTCTTCATGTAATTTCTTGCAAGTTATGCTTCTGTAGGCAAGGAGATGAGAAGTGTTCCTAATAGCAGCCCAGTGGAACTGTTAAGTGATTTCAAATTGCAGATCTAAAGTAATTAATTAAAAGCCAAAACAAAACAGAAAACCACAACCCAATGAGGCTGAATAGTGACACTGGCAACTTGTCTTGCAAACTCTGCAAATTTGATGTACAAGTCACCAAGCCACAAAGTATAACTGCGCTGTTTGTAGCAGCCTTAAAGAACTTTATACTCAGGGCTGTGCAATAAATCTTTTTTATCACAGGGACATGTTTCTCTTTCACTGTGGAACTTTGCTGTGCTGTGTTTCAAATAGTATGTGTACTCTAAAGCTTTTTGTGCTAAACGCAGGTTTCAAAGCTTTTTTAGATTTCAAGATTGAAAATAATTTGATTTATAGTGTTGCAAAAAGCCACAAAATTAGCAGAGCAAATAAAGAGGAGATAGTATTGACAGGTTCCTTTTCCCTATCAAGATTATTAAAAACACTGGTTTGTAAAGAGGTCTATGAGAAATGGTTATAAAATGTAGCAAGAGAACTTCTGAAAGAAAATGTTCATCTGTCTTCTTGGTTACGTGCAGCTGGTCAGGGACTGAAGGAAAACACTTCTACAATAAGCCCTAAATTATAAGGGAAATTAATTGTATTAAAGAATATACAGATTTTGGGAAAGGAAAAACAGAAGCAATATTTGAGTGTGACTAAGCCCAGAGTCCCAGAATTTCAGGCAGTTTATTCCTAGTGCAGTCTTCTATGTGCAACTGTTTTCATTTGAACTATTTTTTTCTTTTTTTAATAATCAAATCATGCCTGACATTTTCAGAATTCTGTGGGCCAAATCCTGGCTGCCTGCTGTGCCTCATTCCTTACTCAGTGCAACAGAAACTTTGCTCATTCCCATTCATCAGTTTGCTAAAAAACTGCCAGTATGTGTTCAGCACTGCAGTTACTGCCTCTGTTCCTTTGGTTCTCAGGCATCATAAGAAAGATGAAATGCTTCTAGTGTGTAGTACTTTCAGCTGTTTGTTTTTTTTTTTTTATTACCATGTTCCTTTGCCCCTCACTCAAAGAGTAATGTGTACTTGGGTCCCAGTGGATCAGGGTTGCTTTAAGGCAGGCTGTTACTTTAAGCCAGACTTCTTATTTCTGCTCTCCAAAGTTGTAACCCTTAAAACTTTGGGCTGTGTGAAACTAGGTTGTATACTGAATATGAGGATTGGAGATGTCCTTTGCAGAAAGATTCCAGAAAAGGCCAGTTTTAAATGGCTCCCACTCTGACTTGTCCCCGAGAAAATCAAACTGGCATTAACAGCTCCTTTTGTTCCCGTAGCAGAAATGCAGCAGGGAGCTTTATAGGGTATTTTTCAGTCATTTTTGCAGAAATATGCACAGTGAATGGCTTTGGTGCCTGATCCGGTCCGGTCATAGATGTGATTTTTCAAGGGGTGATGTTTGCAGAAGTGTGAGACTGAAGTAACTGTATGCTTCCCTATCTTGTAACATTTGTCCAGACTTGTGGTTTGACCCAGTGGTCATCTTGTGAGCCTAAGTTAGGACTTATGTCTCCTTTTACCTGTAAAAGGAGGGGATTATTTTTTTTAAAATGCACATTTATCTACTGAATCCAAGCTTGACTTGGATTTGACTGTGTGGGAATCAAAGCCCCTGGCTGGCCCCCCAGCCACCCTCCTCGTAGCTCTCCCCAGTTCAGAGCTGCTTCTGGCCAACTTCAAAGAATTTACTTCAAAGGCTCTCAGCAGACACAGAACAGCTAGGCTGAGGGTGTAGTTTCCAGCTTCGGCAGAGTTAGCAAAGTCTCAGCTTCTCGAGGAGTCCTGTTCTCCTTTTCCTGTTGTTCATTCAATGCACAACAAAATACAGACTGCTTTTATGGGGAGCATGGAGGCCGCATTCACCCATCACTTAAACTGTGCAGCAAGAGGGGAAAGTGCTAGTGAAAGGTAGATATATCCAGCTCTGGCAGAACAAAGGAACTTAAAATTCAGCTGTGGAGCGGGATTCCATATTAGTTCTCCATCTCCCCTGAACATAGATCTGTCTTTATACCTGAAGTGCAAGGTTTAATCCTGCCCTTAAGGGATTTATTTTTCTTTTTTTAGCAATCTTATTACAACTCTTCTGATTCTTGTTAGTTCCACAAAGGTCTGGTTCCTCTCCTCAGCTTCCTCTGAGATCTTACTTCTCAGCAACTTCCTGTAACTATAATAAAAATTTGCTCAACAGAAATAGTGTGCATTGCTTGGAAATTTGCATTCTGTTTTATTTGGCAATGTGGGACCTTCTGAGTGTCAAGTGTCCAGTTGCGTGAGAGGACACTGCAGCTCCTGCTGGTGCAATTGCTCTGGACATCTCGAGCAAGCTGGAGGCTGGGACAGCCACATCCTTTTTGGGTTGGGGTGAACTCCTCTGCAGCTGCCTGGGACCTTGGTCATGCAAGATGTGCTCCGTGCATCTTCCTGCCTTAATATCCTGAAACTCTTGTGTGTGTCTTTTTTGGGGGGACCCCTTTCTCCTCCAAACCCCCCAGGGTTTATGTTCTGTTAGCCACTATTCTTGACTAAAAGCTGTCATGGCTTCAGGAGGAGCTAAGTAACAGTGGGACTGGAAGAGCTGCTGAAAAGTTTCTGCCCATGAAAAATAAAATGGGGGTGAGATACTTGGTGTTCTTCAAAAGTAGATATAGAAATATGTCAAGTGCAGGCCTTATCGTGTTCTCCACATACTTGGGGTTTTTAATATTAATAGTTTCTTTTAAGACAGTGGCCCTGAGGTGGGGTGTGGTTTATACTACACACTTGCCAGGCTATTTATATATTTAAAGCCTTGTTCTTGCTAGTGAAGGCAAGAACTGTGGGGAAGAAGTGCTAAAAGTTGTCATTTTTTCTTCCCCTATTATTTTAAAGCAGCTCTCTTCCATATGGAGAAAAAAGAGATCCCACTTCCTGCAAAAACCAGAGGTTTGCTGCTTGTCAGAACATTAATCCAGAATCAATAACAGAAAAGATACCTCAAATAGTGATTATTTTTATTAAACGGTACAATTTTTTCTTATACATAAATAATGAACATATATAAAAAATACTTCCCCCTCCCCCTCCTTCTGCAGTAGCTGTTACTGGAGTGGAAATTGGGAAATAAGACTCTTGATACTGACAGGCACTGGGTGTCCTTCCAGTTCCAGCCGTGAATGCCTGCAGCTCTCCACCCCAGCCTGGCATGTGCAACGGGCTGGGAGTTGTGTGCTGGAAGACGTTATCAGACAGGAACTTTTGATTCATTTGCGTGCACACACACACAAAAAAAAAAA